>OY735242.1:25289726-25332226 GCA_963457665.1 Thysanoteuthis rhombus | reverse complement strand
ACAGGAATACAAAAATCAACCACCATAGCTATCTTATTCTTCTCATTATGATTACTATAATTATTAGTAGTAGTAGAAGCAGTATTATTTGTAGTATTATTCTACCCCCAGCCACTTTAAGCACAACTTAATCACTTTCACATATTTATCTCAGATATATAGATGCTAACCCACCAAGAATATTAATAGAATTTAAACATAAACAACTAACGTCATGTAATAGTGAACCATAACACTGAGGGTGTAGATAAATGTAGGAAGATGTACTTCCTAAAACAAACCCCATGCAAAAAGCTGATAGATTAACACCTAACTGATAGAAAAAGTGTCTGAAACATTTCAAGTAATTTATAACTATTAACCAGGAATCCACTTCCCCTATGGAAGATGAAAAACAGATCAACACGAAAAAGAGGAATATAAATAGAATATGAGAAAGGTTTTCTACCACTATAATTAGACCCCCCCCCAATAACGACTTAAATAGAGCAGAAACAAACATGTATGTCCAGTAAATCCATCATTTTACAATATATATATATATATATATATATATATATATATATATATATATATAGTACCTGTCATAAGTAATTGAACAAACCAACATTTTCCTTCAAATCATTTGGTTTTGAGAGATACAAAACGGACACATCATACAAGAACAATCAAATTTTATTGCAAGTAACATAAAAAGTCATGATTTAGTATGGTTTTATGGTTCAGAACATTAAATTCTTCAAAAATGTTTTTTTTAGTGGAATTGAATTGTTAAATGAAAATATTTTCTTTTGTCTATCTAAAATCTTGTTAATTTTGACCCCTCATGCTCAAAATCTTCAACAGCCCAAGCAATTTTAGGCAATAAAAACAGATTTAGTGCTTGTTCAAATACTTGAGAGCAGTATTTTTTATAAAAACTAACCATTCATATCTGTTTCTATGAACAAATTACTCCAAATGTTGGAGTGTCCCCAACCCACCAAAGAGCACATGCCCCTGAGACCCAAAATCCATGGCTACTCCTCTGACTGGGATCCTCACGATGAAGACCTTAAGGAGTTATCTGAACTAGGCATTTGCTGTTCGGTTATGAGGTTTCAACAACAAAGATCTTATCTGAAAGTCACAGTGATATGATTCTTGCTCTGGAGAGATTATAAGAAAATGATCAAAATATTTGTACAAAGCATACGAACTAAAAGATCTATCATGTCAGCACTGAATTTTTATTGAGAAGAATTAAAGGTTCATAAGAAGAAAGCAAAGATATCAACCCTTGATACCTTTTTTTATGAATAGAATCAAAATAAAAGAAAGAACCAGCTGCATCATATTCATTTTTTCACAAGAAAATACCTGTAAAAATTGATGAGGTTGTTGATGTATAGATTGGCATTGAAGAGCCTAAGGTTATTTTATTGGGTAATTTATTTTGAATACAAGTATCCTAATTTTAGTTTTTTTTCAAGTCTTAAATCAATTCAAGCAGTTTTAAGAGAGATCAGATAAAGTCTCAAGACTTTCTATAAAGTCATTGTAATGCCATAATAGGAAGGTCAATTAACCAATAAGATACATGATCACAAATGAACTGAGAAGAAATCAGTACATATGCATATTGCATGGATAGATTGTTTCATATTTTCTCTTTGTATAAACTAAATGAAATGGGGATATTTTGGGGATTGAGTTACATACAATCTTCTGCAAATCATATTAAAGAAAGATATGTTTTATACCCAATTCAATTGTTTTGAAATTATTAATAAACCAAAAAATCAACAAGAAGATTATATATATATGGGGTACATTTTTTGATAGCAATAAATACATTTAAACTAAAATACTTGTTCATACAATTTATCCATTTGTAAATAATCCTGTCATTTTTGACAGGTACCATCCTCGTATTATTAGATTTTTAAATACTTTTGTGACAGCCCATGCGGCACAGTCGAACAAAGCTGGGTGTCCTACAAAAGAAGTCATTGATTTTTCTATGAGAGAAGATGAGATGTTGCATTTCTAATTATTCTTTTATTTATGTTCGTATTTTTAGTAGTTAGGTGGATGACACAGGCAAATATGGTGGAGTGAGATAAATTATCTTGTCGACTTATTCTCAGCTGTCAACTCCGATCAGACCTAGCCATCTCAGTGGGTACATGGTTTTGTTTATCTGGTATTATAACAATGCATTTCTTCATATCTCTACACTGTCTGTGATCATCATTAAAAAGCAGTCTATGCAGGCCTGCCTTACAAAGACTAGTGAATTCATAAACTATTTTTATTTATTAGAATATATATATATATATATATATATATTACTCAGAGTCTACTTATGAAACTAAGTTTACAAACTCATTCTCAAAAATGACCAATGATGCTTGAAAGATTTCAAATTTTAGAACTTCATAAATTCGGAGCATTTTTACATGAGTTCAATCTTGTCTGCAAACAAGAAACATTGACAAAAAAATGGAGAGACAGAATTTGTCCACTGTTTTTAACATTTTAAAAAATACACTCATTATATATATATATATATATATATATATATATATATATATGTGTATATGAGTGTGTGTTAAGAAACGGATATATGATCTGACAGAATGATCATAAATTGTGTTATATTGAAACTCTTATTAGAAATGATCTCCCATCTTTAAAGGGTTAATATATCACTTGGCCTAGACATTGTACATAGGAAAAAAAACAAAACAATTGAAGTAAATGGGGCTGCTGCTTTCTTTGTTTATTCTATTCACTATGTCTATGCCAAGGGATACATTAACCGTGTAATGACAGATCATTTCAAATAAGAGTTTCAATATAATATAACACAATTTAGAAACATATATATATATATATATATATATATATATATATATATATATATATATATATATATATGTTATTAACTCATTAGCTGCAGATTATAACTGCCAGCTAAAAGATCAGACATTGCCTAGTACAGATAATTAGCCTAAAGAATATTTGATTTTCAAAATTATATTTTAAGATTTTTTTGGTAGAGTCATTTTTTAAATATTTGTATCCCGAGTCGAGCAGGTCAACTCAGGCCCCATTTTTTAAGTATCTCTACCAACAACCCCTTATCATTCAAATACTCAAGTTGAAGGCTGGATTAACTATGTAGCAAGAGTAGCATTTGCCATGGACCCCACAATTCCAAAGGCCCCACACTAAATGCTTCTAAGGTATCAACTCCATGATTCTGCACTTGTTCTATTACTATAATACTAAACTGCCCTCAAATTTTTTGAACAAGTGGATATTTAAAGTCAGCACTTTTACCCACTGATTGGGGTTATTATTTCAACTCAGTAATTAATGAGAGAGTGGTATCTATGTGATACATACAAGTCACATAAATATGAAGGTATCTGAAACAGAAGTCATAGCTGCAGCATGATGATCGAAACAAAAACCAAGTAATACTATAATCAAAATGTCAGATATATTTGTCATGTTATTTGGTTATATGGCAAATAGAAAAAATTAATTACTCCACCATGCAAGTAAGGGCCCCTCTATAACATATGCTACTGGCCCCGTACTTGTTTATTCTGGCCCTGTTTACAAGTACAGTAATAATTATTCAAGCTGTTCTTTGCATTTGTTGGTCTGAATGATACAAGCAAGGGCAGATTATTTGTACAAGTCATTTTACAGCCAGACTTTGGTCTCTAAGCAGCTAAGCCATTGTTTGCAGCTCCTTGCTAGCTATTTGTACAGCAGGGTGAAACTGTATATCGGAGATAATATATCTGTGGCTTTGTATATATGCGCACCTGATTATGAGGTTAGGCACTTGTTGTGGAGGGTCAGGGTCAAGATCTCAGAGACTGAAAAATGGTTAGAGAGGGGGACAGAGATAGATGGCACGGAATGAGAGGGAGAGACAGAAATGCATAGATTAAGAGGGAGAAAGAGAGATAGATAGACAGGTACAGATTGTGGGAGAGAAAGAGAGACAGACAGATGCATGATTGAGAGATAGATAGGCAGGTGATCATTGTGAGGGAGATAGAGAGACAGACCAACGTTGATTGTGAGTAAGAGAGACAGACAGACAGACAGACTGCCGTTGATTGTGAGGGAGGAGAGGAGTAGACTTTGAGAGATAGAGACCAGAAGAGAAAAGGAAAGGGGAAACAGAGGAAGGAAATGAAGGGAGAGAGGAGAGAAGAGACAGAGAGAAATCGACAAAGAGAAGGGGAAGAGGAAAGAGAAAGGGAAATTGAGAGAGGAAGTAAAACTGATTGAAAACAAGGTAGAAGGAAGGAAAGTAATGAAGATGAAGATATATACGCATGAGAGGGGAAGGGTGATGGTTGCAAGTGAAGAGAGTGTGAGACAGACAGAAGATTCTTCTACCAAAAACAGATGTGAAAAAGAAAGTGACAAGATGTAGAATACACTGAGCGTGAATAAATCATTAAAGAAATAATACTTATCTTTATTTACATAAAGTATTGTAAATCATTAGAATTATTTTTTTGCAAATAAAGACCTTTATCTTGTTGCTTTTTATCGCAACTAAACTTAGGCTGGTTTCTCTAGACTAATAAAATAAAATTTGATTACTAATACTGAATTACCAGTTAATAAGAAGTATGGCACAGAAGAGATTAGGTTAGAGAATGAGTTTCAGGGTTTAATTTGGACTCGTGCTAACAAGTAAGTTCCAGTAGCTCAGTGGTAAGTGCAGTTGCACTTTAAGTGAAGGTTGTGAGTTTGATTCTAACCTGGAACTTATTCTTTATTCCGATTCGTGTGGTTAAATTATTCACTCACTGCTGAAAGGAAACCGACCTCAGTTGCAAGATGAAGGTAAATAGCACCAAAGAAATTATTAATATTAAAAACAGCCATTATTATCAATTTTTGACTAATATTTTCTTTCATCTCATCATTGAAAAATAGATGATGAAAGAAAATACTAGTCAAAAGATTAATAATCCTAGTTGACTATGCTTCTTCTAATGAAAAATAAATGACGATAATATTGCTCTAAATGAAACTGGAATTCAAAGAATTGAAATAAAAACAGATCTGGTTAGTCACTCAATAGAGATTGTCATGTGACCAAAATCATTTAGCAGCATACTGCATAGGGGGTGATCAATTAAAATAATTGGAAAAAAGGGGTGATCAATGAACAGATTATTTCTACCACCTTTTGTTGGGCCATGATCACTAAAAATATATGAATTTGAAAATAAAAAAAGCATGAATGCTGCTGGACACAAACTAAGGGACCAATTTAACATACACTTATATCGTAAATTTGATCTTCCACAAAAAAACAATATTAGGAGGAATTAAAAAAAGTGTTTTTTTCTAGACATAAGTGGTAAATATTCAAATTTTCACATCTGTAGAGCCATTGATGCAGACTGTATGTACTATACATAGATGGATGCATAGTTAGGCAAACTGACTTGAAAACTGAAGAAACCTATGCTGACAGTTTCTGACATCAGTTAAAAGTTAATGATTATGGTTGACAATGCTTCATCTAATGAAAAATAAATAAACATAATATTTCTCCATATAAAAGTGAAAGTCAAGGAATAGAAAAAAAAACTTGAGCTGACTCAATGTAAATTGACCAATTTGATATCTTTGCTTTCATCGTCAAAATTTATCTCTCTCTGCATTGTAAAAAAAAAAGAAGCAATTTTAAGCATTAATTTATTATTGATTACTTCTGTAATAATTTTCAATTTGCCTTTCTCAAAATGTGTCTCAGAAAAAAAATCTTAAGATGCTATTTAAAATATTTTTTCCCCAGGAACGAGTCATACATTTTCTGCATAATTATTTTTAACAATAAAAAATAATTATATACTTTTCAAAGTAGGCTAAACAATACTAACACTTCCAATGTAACTCATTTTTAACAGTTATATTCCCTATAGTGTTATCTGTTTCCTGGAGACCACTAATGAGATAGGGTAACTGGGTCACATAATTACATAATTTTACATCAAGGAAGAGAAGTACTGCAGGAAAAAATTCACATTTAGCAATTGTAACCCACAAATGCTATCTTCAAAAAATCATTCAGAAAACGTCTGAAAAATGTTAAAATAAAACAACTTTTCTCAAGAAATTTCATAAAAAACAGGAAACATATTTCAATACATTTGCAGTGGAAATGTGTGTGTGACCACTTTCATCTTCAAAAACTTAATAGTATCTTTGGCTATTCAGAAGTAAATCCCTAAATTGGAAAAAACTCATTGTCTCTTCCAAAAAGATTTTTGAGCAATAAAACTCCTAATTGTTAATGTTGTTCACATGATGTTTCAGCCAATGCATTCTTTGGTCTTCCTAAAGTGGAATATGTAATACTCCAAGGGAAAGAGAGTTCTCTTTTCTGGTCTCTTTATACAGTAATATAATGTAAAAAATGGTATCAAACAGAAAATTTAAACATTAACAATTACGTTTGTAAAATCAAGTTTTAATGCATGCAGTGCAGCTTATTTGATCATTTTTAACATGGAAATATTCCTGGATCCTTTCCTTGTTAAACATTGAATTCCATTTCATTGTTGAGTAGAGAAGAGATTATTTTGGTCATTTACATGCCAACCAAAACAATCCATTTTCTGGCAGTACTACGTACAGAACCTTAATGATTAAGTCTTCCTTTGTAAGGCCAGGATTACTATACTTTGTCCCTTAAGGCAGTTCAGTTGTCCAAAAGACTCTTTGAATGTTAAATGACCATTCTTAAAATTATAGTATTGATTTTCTCATTGTGAAAAGATTGGGTTTTCTTTGTTTTGACAGGATTTCTGGCAACACACTTACTTTCAAAAGCACATAAAACAATATTATTAATTTTGACAAGCTTCAACCTTCATCCTAACTTTCAGTTGCTTTTTTAACATAACTTTGGACCATAATCCTATAGCAACGATTAAATAGCGCAATCGAAAAATAAAAAGCAAACCAACGGTGAAAATTGAACTGACATCCTCCAGTCAGAGAAGAAAGCAACTAACAGTTAACAGAAGGTAAAAGCTAGTCTGAGTAAATAATGTTACAATACTTCATTTAAGAATAAATTTGAAAAAAATCAAAAAATATTGTTACACTGAAGAAATAATAAAAAAATGAAAACAGGTCTGATAAGTCACTCAAAAAGAACCAGTTCTCCAGAATTTAGATGTTTCTTAAGTCTATTTTATATATCACTGGTGTCATAAATGGGATTCATTCTTACCATATTTATCCTTTGATGGGATTTTATACATGACTTCAAAGTTGGATGCTAGAGTTATCCAATTATTAACTGTGATGGGGAGTTATTGTTATTATTATTGTTATCATTATTACTATCATCATCATTATCATTACTTTCTTAAAGGCTGCCTTCAACAGTCATTTAAGCTGATGTCAACTTATTTCTTATTTATAGCATGTATATTATATTTTCATGCAAATAGATAAACTCTGTAGTTAGCATTTACTATAAGCTAACAAAATCTTGCTATGATGTTCTGTTTTTGCTGTGTTACAGTAACAAATATACAAACCTATGAACAAACAGAACAGAATCATTATAATATGAATTTTATAAATACCTGCCCCATAACAGTTGTTACATTAAGTGTACAAAATGTACATGCAAATGTGACAACTATTATGGGACAGAGGTAGTATTTATATATGGTTGTAGTGCAGCCTGCAATAATTGCTATGTCAGATAGTTCCATACAATGCATGAAAAATTACGTCTTCAAATCAGTTTGGTTACTTCTCTTCAGTGTTGCCAATTTAGATATTCTAAATCTGAATTTAAATAATTCTGAAGAGCAAAGTCAACAGAGATAATTGATAGAAACGATGATCCATAATTTGTAATTTTTATTAGATTTCTCAAGAACCGCTGATCAAATAAACTTCAAACTGCTTTATGTGATGACATAGATGTCTGGCGACTGTCAACTTTGTACAATGGCCATTTGTTGAGTTGTCGAATAATTGTGGTGCATACATAAACATTCCTTGATTGTAGTTAGAGGTGTAGTTGCCAGTTTTTCCATGTCGAAATTCGCCCCTTACAATCAAGAAATATATTCCTTGGGATGAATATACCTCAGGCTAAGAAGTACCATTCTAGATAAAGTGTCAGAAGAGAAGGATCTTGGCAGGACCATTGATGACAGGCTCAAATTCTCCAAACATATACATGAGGCAAATGCCGCAAACAAAGTTTGTTACCTTTGCCACACATTTAAAAACATGCCTGAAGATTTATTTCCACAAAGCAATGGTTAGACCACATTCAGAGTAAGCAACATGTGTATAGTCTTCCCACCAAGTATGACCAAGATCTTAAAGAGAGTGTACAGAGGACTGCACCAAAACTAATGCTAGGGCGAAGAGAACTTCCTAACTACCAATGGCTGTGTTGAATCTACCAACACTGGTATTTAGAGGAAAGAGGGCAGAAATTCTCAAAGCCAACAGGATGATACCTGGAATCTATAAGATTCATCTGAATACTCATTGTGTTAGCTGTGAGGAAAAACTTATGTTTAAACCAAAAACTCAATACGTGGTCTCTAACTCAAACAATACATACATCCTGATAATGGTGTTTGCAGACACTTCTTTCCAGCAAGATTCACAAAAATATGGAACAGTCTGAAAAATGGACCTGCAACAGAAAATTATCAATTGTTTTTAACTGAGAGCTTCACAAAGAATTCTCAGACATTGACATGTTCAACCAGAGGTGTAGCTAGAGATTTTGGAGCCCTGGGGGCTTAGCTCCTAGAGGGGCCCTATCCAACATCTAGAGAGATTTGTAAGTAGATATCAAGAAGATGAGCTATTATTTATAAAGCTTTTGGGTGTCCCCCTTCATTGATGACCAGGGGCGTTTTCTAAAATCCCCCTCTCTCAGGTACGCCTCTCTATTCAGATACCACCTCAGCTTTTGAAATCTCATCAGCGTATAACATCAAATATCAGTAAAGCGTATTTATGACTGATGATATCAACAGATCATGTTCAAAAGAATTAAAAGCACCTTCTACACCCACCCTAGACCAGCTCAATACCTACTCAAGGTAATTACAGGTGGAATTGAAGGTAAACATTGACGGTAAAACGATTCAAGGCGTAACATACCAGTGAAAAATGTACAAAAATATATCACCAAAGACAACCTTACGAGTACGATATTATATTGTTAAAAATGCATCTGATGGATACCAATTCTCCATCCCACACATGGCGGTACAACAAGGAATACCAATGTAAAAAATACCTCTGGTACGTTAAAGAAGTCTTTTACAGAATTAAAATTGGCAAAATGCCGACAGGTTATTTTTATCGGACTAAAACACAAAAGCTACAAAAAGCAGCTGAAGAAACTAAGTGGTTATTACGAGATCTTCAGGAGGGACCGCACATCTTGAATGATTTGTACAGGAGATTTTAACGTGTACAAAGACTTGCTACTGTCAACCCCATAAATACAAAGAAAAAGATGGATTATTCATTCTTTCACAGCATTCCAGTAAAAAGCCAGGGGTGTTACTATTATAAAGTTTTAAACAATGATGTTCGTATTAAGAGGTATGGTGAAAAAAATGACTAAATAACTTGACCGATTTTTTTTAACTGAGAAAATTTTATAAAAAAAAATGTAATTTTCGTGATGAATATGAATCTAACCGAATAGGAAAAAAAAAGAGATCCTTTCTCATGTTGTTCTCTTTAGGGGAATTCAGCTGACGTCACGTAGACATGCGATCTGTTGAAAATTTATTAAGCCAGGAAAAGTAAATTATATTTAACAATTTAATTTATCCACATCAACAACAATATGTACTTTGCTCGTGTTTCTCTTTCAAGAATTCTATTTTTTCTTTTTATTAGTGCGCCGTTTTTAACACAGGGTGCTCGAGTGTGTGAAACTTTCACACTTAATGCCAATCGGAACAATCTCTGCTTGACCGATTTTTTTCAAGAGAAAATCATTCTTTTCTTTTTTTCAATCGATCTTTAATTTTCTGGATGAATATAAGTCAAAGAAAGAAGACATGATACAAATATACGAATGAAGTTAAATTAAAAATCAATGAACTGAAAAAAAAAAAAAGAAAATAGTTTTATCGCACTACTCACCCCAGCCGTATCCACAGTCATTACACAGAACAGAAAAAGATGAAACCAAAAATATACATTCAAGTGTCAATACAAGACACAAGATAAACCATTAAATTAAACAGAGCACACGACATAAAAATGACGAATAAACTCGTTGAGGCGTACGCGTCTAGGGGTTGGTGCTCGCAGGGAACATTATTATTATTATTACTGGTATTATGATTTTCATCTCACTAAGGCTCAGTGTAGATAAGTATGGTTAGTTATTTATAGCTAAAACTGTCTTTAAAATGGCTAAAATCGACTTAATTTCCTTTTCATTACCAGCTAACTTAATGACTAAAATGTTATAAAAAAACTCACTTAAAGCCCACTTATTCAATAAAACAACAACATATTAAGACCCCAGAACAAATTATAAGTAAAAATTGAACCTTTATTTTTATTAAACTTACCAGATTTTATCAGCTACAGTATATTTTATATCGACTCTAATGGAAAGAAATCAGCCATGAGTAGCCGAAAAATGGCTAATTTGGCAACCTGCTAAGGCTGCACACCAAGCTACCTCTAATATTGCATTTTTTTTCTTTTAACCTACTGAAACTGTAATAATTTTCTCACCTGCTGATTAATCTAATTGTGTGATGCAGGATGAGGAGATAAGCTTAGGGGGTAGGGAGGGTATGCATCGTCTCGATCAATCCCCCACCCACCCTGCCTACCCTCACTCTGTTTATCCTCCTCTTTTTCACTATTTCAATACTACTGAAGTCGTTTTGCCTGTTGTTGATGTTTAATCTTTGATTTGTCCGTCTCTCTTCATGTCTTCATCTTTTTTTTATTTTAGTTCTGAGGCTTCCATCAACCCCGTGCTCTTTCTTCCACGCTCTATCTCTTTCTCTTCACACAATCATTCCCCAAACCATAGCTACAATCATACCAGACACACACACACACACACACACACAAAGATTATATATTGTTAAGCATTTTATGCATACCTATCTTCAGAGAGAGAGAGACAGAGCAGAAGAGATGAATCTGAGAATCATGAACAGGTTCGATCTGATTATTGAAGTTAACAAGCAGGTGAAAAAAATCACCTGTATCGAATATACACACACACACACTATATATATATATATATATATATATATATATATTGCTTCAGTTATTTCTGCTCTTCCTCAGTTTCTCTCCTCTCTCAATCTCTTGACATGATATGGTAGTGTGTGTGTGTGTGTATATATATATATAGATAGATAAATAATATTATTAAATTCCATATGGGTCACTACATCTTGGTCTGATATATTATATGCTCTGTTTTATCGAATTATTGTTAATTACATTTAATGATCCTTTTCTACAATATGGAGCACTATGTATTTCCGACAAATACGTAAGAAAACAAAACATATATATGTATGTATATATATATATATATATATATATATATATATATATATATGTTTGCAGTAAGCATGCAAGGTAATCCAACTGTATGGTGGTAGTAATTTGACACTGTGGAAGAATTGAGAAAAACTAACTTCTTGTCTTTTATCCCAGTTTATTATTCTATTCGGACACGAGAGAACTAGCTTTGATAGAGTCTCTTTGCATTGCAAAAGTGCTTCAGAAGATGCTGATGGAATTTGGCAGAATGCATCAAGCCTTGCCCTATCTTTATGATGATGAAATTTCTTTTGTGATGTAACACACTTTTATATATGTCGCACTCTTAGGTAAGGCACTTGTCTACTATAAGCTGCAATGCAATGCTCTTCCAACTCTGCAATGGAGCACTCTAGTAGATGGGGAATTATGTGTAAGTAAATACTTCGCTTAATTTTGTCCTACTGACCGTCCAGTTTCGTGTAGGGCAGGGGTAGTGCATCTGCCTCTGGCTCTGTACTGGAAGAGATACTGGATAGTCTATAGCCATACTGAAGAGTTGTAATACAACGAAACAGCTGTCTGTGGATGGCACAATTATTAATTATATAAACATCTATTTCCCACTGTGCAGCATCTACTCACTTATACACATTTACTTTCATGTTGGACAGCTGTAGCCATCAAAGATGGTGAAGGGTTCTATCCTTCTTTAAAAGTGTTCGTATGTTTTGGTGCTGCTGACCTTACTGTTTTATCTACAGACTTGAAGATTCCACTAGACCCTTCTCAATACTTCTTTTCTATTTTGCACAAAAAAGTTTTTCTTTTTGACCCTTTTTGGAACTTTATTCCCACTGAAAAACATCTAAAATTGAGTGGAAAAAAAAAAAAAAAAAAAAAAGGAGGAAATATCTAGATAGGTGAATAGTAGGGCAAACTAGGCTTTCTAGCCAGGGTTGGTAACCAGTTTAGGGATGGGCTCAGACTATCTAGCCCTTGACATGTCCATGAAAGATACATGTTGTGCCCATCAGTGATTCTGCAGTGGGTATATGTTTTTGATATCATTGTTATTCTCTCCACTATATTCAATTTCTCTCTCTCTTTTTAAAGCTTTCTCTCTCTCCCTCTCGCAGCCAACCTCCATCCCACTATTTCACACGGCTTCCTTACTGCCAGCTTTCTCTTGAGCTTTCTTCTTGAAATAATTCTCAATAGCCTAATATCATCAGATTTATGAGGATTATCTGAAGCAGTAATCCCTTTAATATACAGAAAGGAGGGGGAAACAGGAACAGGGAGAAACAAGTAGAAATAGTGCTGCTTTGTTATTTATAGCTAATAATGTCTTTAAAAATGGCTAAAATCAGCTAAATTTCTCCCATTTCTAGCTAAAAATATTATATATATATATATTTAATTTCAATCCTACTTATCAAATAAAATAACTATATACAAAGGTTCTGGAGCAAGTTGATGAAGGTTTTACATTAACTCTTATTGAACTTAGTAGATTTAATCCACTATTATAGATTTTTATCAGCTAAATAGGAGAAAAACCAGCTAGATCTAGGCAGAAGATGGCTAATTTGGCAACCCTAGGTGGAAATATTTAGAGAGAGAGAGAAGAGGGGGGTTCGAAAATCCAAGAAGATAATCCAAGCAAAAAGTTTGTTTACCTCCGCTGGCAATTTAAATTCGTTACTGAATAGACAATGCCACGGATTATCAGGTAATCTAATCTATCAGTCTACGAGCAATCGATCAGGTATCAGGGTGAAGTAGCCAGAAATCAATACTAAAAAAATTAAGGCATGAACATCAATATTTATCAATGACCAACAGATAGAAAACAATAACCATGGCCGAGTAGTAGAGAGTTCACCTCCGATTTGGATGGCTATGAATCAATCAACCAAAGTTATACCAATGACTTTAAAAGTGGTACTCAGTGCCTCTCCATAAAACACTCAGCACAAAGACTAGGATTGAGGAACCTTAGCCTTAAAGCTAAGGAGATTACAGCAAAATCACTGATACACCTGTCCTAGTAAGATCACTAAAGTCATCGAGCATTCAACATCGTTTGATTAATACCTAGATGGGTAACTATTGGGAATACCAGATGCTATAAGGGCAGGTGGTTTGGATGGGTGCGGCAATTGCTCAATAGGTGTACCTAACCCTTCAACTCACTTGATGAGGGTATAAGCAGAGAACGATAATACTTACATACATGTATACAAAGACAAGGTGTCTGCCTAACCAATCAAAGTTCAAAACGACAAAACAAAATGAAAAAAAATAAAGCTGGCTTAGTGGCTGAGACTGTTGCAAGTTTCTCTCAAATGTTAAAAGTTGATATTCAAGTCCTGGTAAATGTTTTAATGTATTTATTCAATAAATCGTACCATGATTTTATGCATTACATAGAGTCTATAGACAAGGTCTGTCCAGAAAGTATTTGGCCATTTCAAATATTGCAAGAACTGCTAAGTGTTGCCAATTTAGAGCAAAAATTCAACATTAAATGCTATTTTTAGCACTATTTTAGCTGTTTTTTTATAGCCATTTTACAAAAATCCAGCAATTTAAAGCAATCAAAAATGGATATGAAAAGGCTGTTGTTTTGCAGATTTCGGTGTTATTTTGACATTTTTTCAAGTTCGATTTAGCATGAAAATTTCTTTTGAGTTGACAACACTGGAACTGGCTGTATGAAACTTGGCAACAAATCAGAGTGTAACACACAGCACACGGATGAACATTCTCCCAAGAGGTTATTCAGTGGGCAATGAAACGCCATTGAGTAAACTTGTGTATTGCATGACCATCAGATTCACATCTCTTTTAGGGTGATGGGGGGGGGGGGCTCTTTTTGAGTGATGGGGGGGGGCCTCTTTTCGAGTGATCAGCCAGCTAAGAAGATACCTATCAAAAGTGTTACTATTGGGTAAAAAAAAAACCCCAAAAACAATCTAAATATAATGAATAATATGCATTTTGCACAAAACATCAGAAAGGTAGATTTTAGTTGATACCATAAAAATGGTAAAAGTATCGGTACCATTCAAGTGGTAGAAATATTGACGGTATTTGTTTTGGTACCATCCGAGTGATAGACAAAATGACAGTATTTGTGTTGGTACAATTCTATTGCTTAAGACATTGAGTCAAATAAATTTTTCAAAAAATTGAAAATTAGGATCCACAGAAAAAGATCCGCAGTTGGTAATGTCTTGCTTTGATATCAACTTTGGCTTAATACCACTCAGATGGTATAGATATGAATAGTGGAACAAAAAAAATATATGATGGAATGCCTCTTGAGTGGTACAGTAATCAGGTGAAATGAAAAACCAATCAGTACATTAGAATAATTGAGCAGCAATAAATTTGTGGATGAATCGTGTGCACATCCTCTGCTTTCATTTTCAATTATTTGTTTCGCCGAGAAATGTAGGGCATGATTGAATTTGTATAATGAACTGCCGCACTTTTCTATAGAACGAGAGGAAACTGAGAACTGGAGAGAGGGGGGGGGGGAATGGACTAGTTTTTCATCAAGGTGTTGTTTGAAATATGATTTGGATTGACGGAAAGATGAGAGGAATAATCACCGTTTTTTATGGAATATAGCTCCCCCCCCTCCCAATTCATATTAGGAAAACATTTTGTAGTGTATTTATGGATAAGCGTTTCATGCTGTTGAAATATACGCAGCTAAAAGTATAGCAGAAAAAAACTTGGTCTAAACATGCAACAAAGACACAAGAAAAAAATATTCTTGATAACTGACGCAATGCCTGTTCCAAAGGTGCATGTTTGGAAGAGACTGAACTCTACGGCATGGGGAGCAGCCTACCATAATAGTCATGAAATAAATGTCCGTCCTCCATAAGAAACTACGTCTTCGAAGTATTTCAGTCACGTCTCTTTAATGTTGCCAATTTTGATATTTTATACATTAACTTGGATCTCTGACCAATTTAGATATTTTATCTCCAAATTTAGATTTATAAAATGGTATCAAAGATCTATGTCATTTTTCATTTATCTTTGTTAGAATTCTCAAGAACTTCAGATCCTACAACTTCAAACTCGACACTGCTTGGTATGCTGACTAATATACATTGCAAATATCAACTTTGTACAATATCTAGTTGTTGCATTATCTAGATGAACACACATACATAGATTTCTTCAATTACAGTTTGATAATACTGCAATGATTTACAAAAGAAGACAAAAGTTGCTTAGTTATTACTCACTTTGCATATCAGACCTGGAGGATACTTTTTGAACCTATTTGTTTTTTGTTTTTTTAAAAAGTGGATCTTTTATGCTTGAAATTCAGTAGATAAACAAACCAATAGACATGACTAATCTAATCGATGTATGAAAATCCAAGAATTGAGGTTGCCTATTTGTGCCTCAGTTGTCACCAATGTGGAGGTACTGAGATCGTCAATGCTGAGGCAAAAATGAATAATAAAGTTTAGTTGGACAAAAAGAAGAAAACTGGGGTATAAGAACAACAACCGAATACTTCTAGAGCTCTTTTAGGGTATCATCGTGACTATGATTTTATAAGAAGTTGTATTTAGTTAACTATGTTAGTATGAGTTTGTTTGTAGGTTAGTCTGATTAGAACAGATGAGTTGATGAGAGTTTCACAAGAGTTTGGTTCAATACAGTAAAGTTCTGAGTGAGTGAAAACCCTGATAAAAGGAATTGTAGTCAATGTTTGGCTTGAATATCACTGTTCGACTCAGGTGAGAAACAAACTGGCAGAGACGTGTGTGTGCGTGGATTGTTTGATGGACTAACAATTGATTTAAATTAATTCAAGAAAAACAACAGGTCTAGTTAGTCACCCTATAAGTTTTGGCATCATATCAGGGTAGAGTGTACCTCAGATAGAGCTAAGCTCAGCGAAAACTGATTGGGTAGAATATATATTTTCTTCTCACCGAGTTCTGATCGGCCTGAGAAGTTGAATGATGGAGTCCACCCAAAACAGAAAAAACTCTTTGGGGGTAATCACTTACTCTTGACCGTATGTAGATTCTGTTTTCTTGCCCTCAAATCTTAGTAAATAAAATATATCAAGTTAAATGAATGGATAAGTATTTAGGGGTAAAGATTCGCATTTGGTCGCAACATGGTTCTCCCAAGAGGAATTTTTTCTTAAAAATAAACCGTCATGTGATTAATGTCTTTTTGCAACTTGCCACATTAGGAGTGAACGATTAAAAAATTGAAAGGAAAAATTCACATATAGTACCATAATGAAGAGCTTACATAAATTGTATTAACACATATTTGGAAATAATTAACTGAAATGACTTTCAGAAATTCATTTGCATCTTTAGTGTTTTCAGCTATAAAGCTTCCATGAAATTGGATTGAAATAATTTGTTTGAATGGGGTTGATATCTGATTTCATGTTGATACTAATTGACGGTTGGACTTGCCCTCATTACAACATGCTGGTGGTTGTCAATCAACTCAACAGCATTTTGTCACCAAAAGGAAAACAAAAACACAAGAAAATTAATTATTCCCTTTCATAAGCTGAATAAACACACAGATAATTGATTTGAATTTATTTAAGAAAAACAACAGGTCTGGTTAGTCACTCAATAGAAACTGTCATGTTAGCCACATTTTTTGGCAGCATGCTGTGTTGGGGGTGAAAAATTGGAAAAAGTCGGGGGGATTCATTAATAAGTTACTTCTCTTGCCTTTATTGGACATTGATCACTGAAAGAGTCAATATTTTCAAAAGACTATCATGAGTTCTTCTGGACACAAAATAAGGGATCAATTTAGTATAGACTTAAATTGAAAAATTGAACCCCCCAACATGCAAACACTAAAAATCTGTTTTGGAGAGGATTTTAAAAAAAAACAAAAAACAAAACAAAACATTTTTTTTAGACTTGAGTGAATGTTTAAAATTTCAGCTGTCTACATCCATAGTCAGCCACACCACTTGAAAAATGAAGAAACCCATGTTGATGTTCACAATTTCGGTTGACTGTTTCTAAAACTAGATTATTATTCGACATCTTATCTTCATCATGAAATGGTTACAGTACAGGTGCTAGTGAGATTAATCCTCATTGGGGACTCCATGAACATAGCTTCAGGCTAAAGTAAAAGTCCACCAAATGCCAACACTTCACAAACACCAGTGTGTCCATGAATAATGGTGTTTGGTGAATCAGGGATCCGGTAAAATTGTGAGATGACGCAAACAAAGTTTAATAGTTTAAGGTTTGAACTTATATATATATATATATATATATATATATATATATATATATATATATATATATATATAGACCTTCGTTATTCCTCTTAAGACTGTCTTGCCAGAGTTGCCACTTTAGACATTTTTTGTTTTGTTTTTCCAAATGTATGAGTTCAGAGTTGACATGTACATTTGAAATTTTTTTTTGATGTCCAATGTTGCCAATTAAGATTTTTCAAATTTGAGAGTGACCTCTGGAATCGAAAAACCACTTCTGAATTGGCAATCCTAGATTTTGACACGTTTCCTTTTTCTATAAAATTTTCTTTTTGTTTCCCTATCCCTAGCAATGGACTCTTCCATTTAAATGTTACAATTTTGCTGACAAAAATATCCAAAATTCACCATTTGGAAAAAAAAATGAGATCTTCCACTTCAATGAGTTCAGTCACTTTTTAATAAAACTTCAGAGGTAATAAATAAAGGCGTTATTTACAATATAAACAGCTTTGAAGTAGTAAACTATTAGGTCTTAAAATAAGGGGAGGTTTTTGAAAATACTGCTCAAATTCTACAGAAACACGGATGTTTTTAACAAATGCATCAGGACTTTATATATATATATATATATATATATATATATATATATATATATATATATATTGATATATACACACACATGCATGCACACACACACACATGCATGCACACACACACACATATATATATATATATATATATATATATGTATATATATATATACACACACACATATATATATATTTATATATATGTGTGTGTGTGTGTAAGAGAAAGAGAGAAAAAAATTATCATATAGAATTTCAAATAAAAATTTTTTCATGGGTAATAAATAACTGAACATTTTCTAAAGATTCAATATTTTTAAATTGTGACACCAAAGCAAGGCAGATAGTGAAAAACAGGTACTTCACCTTGCTCAAGAATGATTTGCCAAGGTGCCAAGCAGAGTAACTTAATATATTGAATTATTTCCCCACGCTCTAATGGTCGTTCATCGTTATCATTTTTTTCACAAAGCAACAAATAAAGTATTCTGAAGCAAAGAAGAGACCCAATATGTACAATGGGTCAAGAAAAGAGAGATAACACTCACCCTTTGATTTGGGGATCCATCCAAAGAATTTTGTGAATGGCTACGTTTATCTGGAAAGAAATAAGAAAGAGAAACATAAGCAATAGAAATTAAGCAAAAAAGTGTATAAGAGGGACATTTAATTTTTTTAGAATATGCAAATGATCTGGTAAGGGGCTCATCAACTGAACCTCAATGTAGACAGTTACAAGGCTTGGTTACAAGTAGGAGTTGCAGTGAGCAACAGTCCTCCAAATATCCTTTATAAAACCAATTGTCTCATAGTCCAACGCACATATATATTAATCTTCAATCTATACTAATGCATTTTGAAGAGGCATGAATCAATCCTTCCCCTAAACTATGGGTAAGTAGTAGGTCAGACTGGGCTCTCTAACCCTGTTTGGTAACTAGTCTAGAAGACACACAACATTCTAAACCAGAAGTGGAGCTCCAAAGAAAACTGGCTCAACTTCAACCAGGAAAGCTCAGGGATTACTCCTTTCTTTTGGTACCATGTAACTTAGAACAACCCGTTGCATGTTACTTCAAGATGGATATTGCCATGAGAAATCCCATAAAGGAAAAGTACTCAGTATGGCACCCCAAGTCATAAGTTAAACGGATATTCCACAGGAACAGTCATATTTCAGCCATTGTTTTGTAAACAAGAGAACTGATGGCAGGACGCCTCCCAATGAATAAGAAGGATTGATAGAAATCTCAAAGCAAACACCAAGCAGCTTGGTAGAAAGGTCTAAGCTGATTGGCTCTTGGAGAAAACAAACATGATCATAACAATCCCTGAAATGATTTTTATAACACTGGTCAGTTGAGAAACCTTTTTTTTTTTTGCAGAAATCTTTTAGCAAATATAATATCCAACCAAAACTAACCAAATGTCTGTCCATCTGTCTACATATAACTGCTCAACTCAAGAGTCACACAACATATTCCCCATAAATTTTTTTCAGCAAGTGATACAAGAGTTAATGATGGTGATGATTTTCAAATAAGGTATGATTTAATAAATATATAGTTCAAATCCCTGATCTCTTATTGGAACCAAAGGCCCAGTTTAGGCCTTCCTCAGTGACCAATTGAAAATTCCATCTACAGGAAAGATTTTTCAGGTTGTGAGAAAACTGAGGCTGATTTATAACAAATTGTTTTTTGTGGGAATTTTCAAACATATATCGTTTGGCATCAGAGAAAGCCGAAACACAAACAACATTATTCAATCAGATATAGTTTTAGTATCAAAATCAATTCTGTGAACAGTCAAGGATTAGAAAACAGATTTTTTTTTCTAAAATCTCCAACGGTTTATTTTTTCACCTTTGATAAAAGCTTTATATTGACTCTGTTAAAATGTCATATTTTAGCCTTATGTGTCACTAGGGAGACCCAGGCTGTGATCAATGATAGAATGAAAGGGTTAAAAGAAAGAAGCAATATTAAAGTAATTACAATCAAGTTATGGTGTATTACTATAGAGGATCTTAGGGAAAAAAAAGACTTTACATTAACTCGGTTAAAATGTCATATTTTAGCCTAATATGTCACTAGGGAGACACAGGCTGTGATCATGATGGAATGAAAGGGTTAAAAGAAAGTAGCAATATTGAAGGAATTGTAATCAAGCTATGGTGTATTTCTAAAGAGGATTCAAGGGAAAATAAATGAAATATTTTTGCAAGGCCAGGTTGAACACAATATGGTAGAGAGAGTGTAAACACTTGTACCATGACTATTTTGTTACAAGATAAATCATTGGGACTGTATTTTTCATAATGTTTTGCTGACCAGTTAACTGGAAAAGTGAATGACTTATTACAGTTGACAGATGACATAAATACATCATGTTCACATTTTCATTTCTGCATGATTAAAGGAAAGATACAACCATGGTGCACAACATTTTCATGATGTATGGCTGGTGACGGCATCTGGAGAAATGAACAGCTAATTAGATCTGACAGATGACAAAGGGACTATATATAATATATTCTTGTGTCCACTTTTTTGTCCAACAAATCATGGGTTTATCATATAATCCATGTATTTTTGAGTTCGGATTTTTAAGTAACTGATAATAGATTCAGCACATGTAATTCTAACATGTTTTCCCTTAGCATTAATGGTGGGCAATGCAAATGGCCGCCACCATGGCCCATGTTCGGTTATATTTCAACTCTGACCATTTTATTGCTTGCATATCTCTAACAGAATAATGAAATAATATAATCATACAATAGGATAGTCAGTAAAAAAACATTTGTGATAACATTATCTTCATTTTATATGAAATGAGATTCTTTGTTGATTTCAACTGCCTAGACTAAACCCGAATCCTTCTAGTCCACAGGCTGAGGCTAGGGCCAAGTTTTTAGTGTTCCAAAGGCAAGCCTTATATAATATTCAACCCCCTAATTATAGGCTAAAAAATTGGTCTCAATAAGTCGAACATTATGAAATTATATACAGTATTTAGACAGCAGAGAACCAAACATATGGAGAAAGGTCTCTCTGGGGTCAGCCTCAATCATGCAGGAAAGTGACATTGTAGTGGTCTCTCGCATACGCACACACCCACACAAAATGACAGACTAATCTTTTTCTCCCAACAAACATTGTTTACTGGCGCCAGATACCACTGATCTGGAAATAAGAAACTGCCTCCTACATTGACACAGAATAAAAATAAGATTTATGATGTTGTTCTATAAGTCATGTTTGTATTCTTATTCTGGTAAGAATAAAGTTAAAACCATGGTGCATGAAGATTTTGTCCACGGTCCTTTTTCTCTATGATTGCAGAAGTTGATCCCTGAAGGTTTTTGATGAGCAGAACGTATAATCCAGGCAACTTCCTGACCAGAAACTCTTCAGCACAGGTTTCCCAGGCTATCCGAAAGTATTTAATTCAAATAAAGATCTTTTGTAAGATGAAATGGTGGAAAATGAGAGAGCAGTTACCATCAAGTGATATGGGGAGAATTTTTGAGCATTCCCAGACCCCATAAATGGTGATAACGGTTTATTAGGCTTGAGTTTTTGGAGGATGGGATAGTCGAAGATACCAGACGCTGGGATGTAGATGAGAAGGAGGAAGTGCTGCACACTGTTTCTACTACTGCTTGTTGCAAAACAAACTCTGAAAGGTATTTCTGCTTTTCGTCTTTTTTCATAAAAGCAAAAAAACATGGAATAAGCAAATTTTCAAAATGTCAGAGATATTTATACCTCAAGAATTTTGATACCCCACCAACTTGACTCTGCAGGAAAACCAGAAAGCAAAATGTTGGTTGATACCAAAGAGAATGCTACATTCAATTAGTTGTCATGGCAATGCAACAGGTTGGTCCTATACAAGGGACTGGTATAATAAATAAGATTATCTACCTCTGAGTGGAAAAAAAGTTGGAGAACTCCAATTGTAACTGTCCCAACTGTGAGCATATACACAAATGAAAACCAACAACTTATTCATTGTTTCAAACAGGCACTGAATGGTTCGAAAGCAATGATTCAATCGTTTCATTTTATTTTTCAGAGGTAATAGATTCAGATGCATTGTCACATTTTTACGATAATATTTGTGTCACTGCCTTAAGATTTATCTCTAATTTATAAGCCCTCTATCACTAAACCTAACAGGTTATGGATTTCACAATTTAAAGACATTGAACTTTTAAAACATTTATTGTACAATCACACAAAACAATCTTATTAAAACAATATCTAGAGCCTTAAAGATTTACAGTGAAGTAATAGATATCATAATCCCTCTCAAAATCATTTATATCAGTTGATTTATTCACTATTTACTTCTAAAATATATGTATGGCCTTTCAATTCCTTCTGATGGAAAAATACATCAACTTCTCATTCTAAACCACTTATTATCTATTTCTATTAAGTTTCCCTTCAATTTTCTAATAGTGATAACCCAAATTCTTTTACCCTATCCTCATAAATCTTACTTTTTAATTCTTGAGCTTAGTTGCTCATCCCTGGACTTTTTCTAATACTTTTTTGAATACTGATCAATGTTCCTCGAACCTTACAATCCAGTGGAATAACCATTGAGCTAAACCAATCAAGAGGATAGCAAAAATAGAAAAACTGTTGTTCGTCAATGCGTTTTGTGATTCCTAAGGTGTCGGGTGTCAAAAGAAGTGTACTTTGGCTCAGAGAACGGTTTAAGATGATACAAAAAAAAACAACACAGCAAAACATTAAAAAAAACCCCATAGTTTTCAGCTTTCAGATCAATTCTTTCTGCCCTACTCTAGCACTTTGATAATTTTAGATCAGAACTTGAAGATATCAGCATCAACAGTATTCCAACCTGAGAGACTGATCTAATAAAATCTGACTACAATTGAAGAAATCTGTGAGCGTGTATGCGTGTGTGTATGCACTGTGATTATTCGACAACTGGCTGGTGTACAAAGTTGATTATTCCCAGGCATTGCAGTATCTAGTTTGAAGTTGTTTGGATCACCAGGTCTCAAGAAATCTAATAGAAATAAGTAAAGAATTACAGGATATATATTTTTTATCAAAACCTATGGATTTTAATTTATATCTAAAATATATGTAAATTGGCAATAGACATAAATTTTGATCTAAAATATCTAAATTGCAAGCACTAACAGAAACCAAAATAATTTGAAGTAGTAGTTTTGTATGATAGACGGAAAATTATTTTAGATTATTATGGCAGGCAGCACAACACATTTGGTTCCAACCCTTTTGAAACGGATACTGCTTTAGTATTCCTAACCGAATTTCCCTATACTTGACCATGTCCCATGTTAAGCTAACTTGAGTAAATATTTTCATTATTACTAATGTAATAACCATCAAAAATACTTATGTTACTTTAGCATAAATGTATTTATTTAATGGGATAAAATCAACTTACAAATACTGAGTTAAAAGTTTATTTCTTAATGTTTGTTATTTTTTCCTTTAATACTAATGTGTTGACTGGAATGTACATCTTAGATATGAAGCAGCAAAAGCGCTGATAGTGGCAACAGAAAAACTAACTAACATTGCTCAGCACAATTTACAATCTCTAATCAGGCAATAAAGTGAAGGCCAAGTGGGTTTCATACTTGTCCGCTAAACTCCAGGTCACATGTTTAAATCATAGCAGGGCTTTGTTAATTCTATATACCAGCCTGCTTCAGTATGACAGAGATTAAACATTGTACAAAGAAGAAAAAAGTGGCCACAGCTTTTATATAATAAGATTATTGTATTATTCACACTAATATCTTCTTCATGTATTTGTTTTTAGAATAACCAACTTTTGACCACTATGCTTTCCATCCTTCATTGTGTTTATATTGTTTCTGGTTATTTTCATAGAATGAAAATCTTCATTTTGATCACAAATTTTCACCAATGTTTTCGCCATTAAATAAGAAAAAAATTACACACACCATCTCCCTTTCAGTTTCTGCCTAATTTGAAATGTTGGACCAGTTTTTGTGGCTGAGATTTCACATCCCCTTGGTTCCTGAAAGCCTGGTTTTCTTTACCAGATGATCTGCCGCTTATACTATAAGAGCACTATGACTGGCAGAAGAGAAATCCGAACATTTAATTCTTTTGATCGCTCAATTTTTGATTTTAATCTCAATTTTTAGATGCACCAATAGTATTAGTAGGACTAATATTGAGTTGAATTTCTCTTAGATGAAGCATTGCTGACTATTATTAATTTTTGACTAGTATTTCTTTCATCTTGATTTTTAGTTGCTTTATACTGCAACTACTGTGTCTATCATTGAGTAAAAAGCTCAATTCAGAGATAAAGAATAAACTCTTGGCTGGACTCAAACTCACATTACTTTTGACTCACGAAGCTTGCCCAAGTATGGCAAAGTGGTTTCAAAACTTTCAAATAATTCTCAAGGGTCCGCAGCAGTGTTCCCTCTAACTCAGACATTGCAAATGTTGTGGCTGTGAAGCATCATCCATCGTACAGGTATCAAAAATGATAATTGTGCACTGACCTGTACTATATATTAGAATTTGAATAAATATAATCAATTTCAATTTAAACATGGTTTTTAAAGGTCAAAAATTGCTTTTTATTATAAAATAATTAGTCTAAAAATCAAATGCTGAAATTAGGAGTCTGCAAAAATATTTCCATTATAGAAGGAGTTTTCAAAGTTTCGGAACCACCGCTCTAACCAATTGAATTACCAGAGCTCTTACAGCTGGAAGAAGATTGAATCTAACCCTTTAACCTATTCCTCCTTCTCCAATCTATCAACCAAGATCTGTTTTAAGCAGTGTCAGATTAACAAAGTAGCAGATGCAATTTAATTTTAAGAGCCCTGCGTTAAATGCTTCTAAGCAACCAATTCTGATTCAGAGATTCTGCATTAGCTCCATTACTGTTGCTGTGGTACAAGGATTAAACAAAATAAAAAATTTACAATTTCTGAAATATTAGTCACATTATCTGGTTGTAGAGTAAATGAAAACTCAATTACTTTGCAAGGGAAAAATATATTTTAATATAAATGTGAATCTCTCAATTTCGAGTCCCTATATAACAAATGCTACAAACCACCCACTAGCTTAATCTGTCCCCAGTTCCAAGTCTAGATGCCAGCTCAAAAGCCGAAACTCAAAACTATCAAATTTCTGTGAAGGCAATGTCTTCAGCAGATAAGCCACTACTGCATTCAGGTGTCGCACAGGTAATTCATGCTGTAAGTGGAAAACGG
The DNA here is from genome assembly GCA_963457665.1 of Thysanoteuthis rhombus. Taxonomy (NCBI): domain Eukaryota; kingdom Metazoa; phylum Mollusca; class Cephalopoda; order Oegopsida; family Thysanoteuthidae; genus Thysanoteuthis; species Thysanoteuthis major. The sequence goes on along the minus strand of OY735242.1, from coordinate 25,306,518 downwards.
AAGAAAAGGAAGAACATTCGTAAATTCCATTGTTTCTACTGCTTTACCAAACACAATCATTCGAAGGTGTTTAGGTTTAGAGTGTGGCGACACTTTGCCAATACGAATGCGGCTAGCACAGGCATCTGCTCTCCTCGCTGATAGTCAGCAGCCAAGGATGCCAAAAATGGTAAAAGCAATTCCGAGAAGGAGGAGAACAGTGATATAACAGAACGAGGGAAGATAAAAGTAGGTCTGTCTTTCTTTTCCTCGTGTCTACATTTGGGTGCAAATTACATATATAGTAGACTTCTGTTACAACGGCACACATGGGGAGTGCCGTTATAAAGAATTTTCCGTTATTATAGGTGAATAAAAAAGATATGGCACACAAATTAAAAAATAGAGGATGCTAAGTATAAAAATATGATAAAAAATAATTAATTTCTTGATTTACTTAGGAAGAGGTATAATCCCTGACAACAGACGAGCAAGAATGTGAGAACAAACGTGCCATTAGAAGGCATGTCGTTAAATATTGTTTAGAAGGATTAATGTTATGAGAGTTTACTGTATATGTATGTATATACATCAAGATATGTATTAAGTATAGAACAGAACCACATTTATTTCACAATAGTAAACACTATATATGAGTCTTTGAACATTCAATTATATATCTGCATGATGAGAAAAGGTATTCTATAATTTGTCTACATCATGCACACGAAAATTATGAGAAAAAAAAAATACAGTAATCAGTCCTCTTTCTTCTTTATATATATTTATAAATATGAGTACCTCAATAAGTCTGTAGCCTCATGTTGAAATGAATTATTTTACACAACAATTATTTTTCTGCATGATCTCTTTTTTTGGCAATGCACTTAAGTCAGTAGTGAATATTAATTGCATAGATAAAAAATTATTAAGAGAAAATTTCAGATCAAAAATTCAGCTAACAACTACCGACTTAGTGAACCACCCTTTATATATACATTGCACTAATTGTTCTTAAACTAAGTGGTGATGGACGGACGGACAGACAAGAATGAAACATTATATAGTTTTATGGCTCTCCTGACAAACAATGATGATACTCAATGGTTGTAAGAAAGATTCACCCAAGGCCTTCACAAATATTAGATGGTTGCACATGAAATTTTTTTTTTCCATAATACTAAAAGTGAAAGATATACTAATAAAATTGCATTTTTTCGGTGATTTGATATAAATAGAGATATAATTCATCTTTAGAGGTTTTTGTGCCCTTGATAAAGATAGTGTCTACCCAAAAAGTAGGATTAATTTCCAATAAGATATCAAATTAGGACATTATATTCTAATTTGATATCATATTGAAAATTGCTCAAGCTGCTGATAATGTTCACAAAGCATTTGGGGTAAACACTACTACAGAGCAAACTGTACACGGATACCAATAATAAACATTGAGGGAAGCCCAAACCTTGATGAAAAATTATTAGCAGTGGCTAATGACCCACAAATAATAGTTTGAGCACTTTCAACACAGACCATATGCCATCATCTCAAGGTAATGGAAAAGGTTAAAAAGGAAAAATGGGTCCTACATTAACTGAATGAAATGCTCTGAGACAGTGTTACACCCATCACCTCTCATCTGTCTTGAAGAATAGGAATATTAAGTCTTGCTGCATCCTCTATATTCACCTGACATTTCTTCTTCAGATTATCATCTTTTCAAGCATTTTATCCATAATAAAATGACATATTATCATGAGAGGATCCTCTGAAACGTGATACCTAACCAAGAAACAGACCCGCTAATTGAGAACCATGCAAAATGCACGTGAAAGAATTATGCTCAACCTCACGTGGAGAGACCACAAGATAACACAATACATCTGGAAGAAGACAGGAGTCAGGGACATAGAATCCATTAAAAACCTCAAATGGCAATGGGTTAGCCATGTTGCAAGAATGGCAGACAACTAGTGGACATCCACTGAGATCACAAGTGCAACTAAGACCAGCAGAAAATTAGATGGAGAGACAAGCTAGACAAAGTCAGAAAGTACTGCCTCTATGATGTCCATGATAGAAAAGTGTGGCAATTCCTGGGGAAGGTTTATGTCCAAAGATGGACATTGAAAGACTGATGATGATGATGATATGAAAAGTTATCCTTTCAAATGGTCTCACATTTTATTCATATATTTACAGTTTTTTGTTATTTATATCATTCTTTATCCTACCTTAAAAAAAATGACTCATTGAACTGAGAGAAGTGAGGTCTGGAACAGTCATAAAGCATTCAAACCAGTTCATGTGAAACCCATTCTTCTATCTTTTCAACCTTTCCTACAGCATTGTACTTCTTCTGTACAATTTTTTCAGTAAGGCAATCACTGCACCTTCTCGTCTCTTAGAAAATCCCATTAGAAGCCGATCATCTTTCAAGCATTGATGGCTTTTGATCTCTATTTTTAGCTCTTGTGACTTGGATTGGTTCTATTATTCCACTCAAGGAATTGGCACCAAAAGCTTTGAAAATCTGAAGCAGCTGGAATGAACTTGAAACCAAAAAATCTTATAATTATAGTAGCAACAGGTCATCATCTAAATCACCTCATGATATTCCATACATTCACTGCTATTTTGGATCATCAGCAGTCTTTTAACGTCCATCATTGGACACAGACCTTCCCCAGGATTTGCCACATTTCTCTATCATGGGCGTCGCGGAGCCAGTATTTCTTAAATTTGTCTAGTTCATCTCTCCATCTTGATTTTTGTCGGCCTCGGTTTCGCATGTGGTCTCTGGGGATCCATGTTGTGAGTCGCAATGTCCATCGGTTGTCTTTCATTCTTGTAACATGACCAGCCCATTGCCATTTGAGTTTTCCAATGGATTCTATGATGTCTCTGACCCCCCGTTTCCTTTCTGATATATTGTGCTGTCTTGTGATCTCTCCATGTGAGACTGAGCATGATTCTCTCATATGCACGTTGCATGCTTGTCAATTTTTTGTACAGTACAATAAAATAAGCACATCCAAGTGCCAAAAGGCAGAAACTGAGACTGGGGCATTGCAATAGTTATTCATATTACCTTAGTCCATAAACTGCAAATGACAGGTATTTCCATCACAGCAGTTCTATGGTTAACTCAATAAAATTTCTGTTTCTCTCTAACTGATGGTAGTGAATCAGGGTTTTTATCTTAAACGGAGGCTAACGGACTATCATATTAGAAACTGTTAATACAAGTTTCATAGTTTTCAATTTTTTTTAAACTAGAAAAAAAAGTTTATACCAGGTTTGTCTTTTTTGTCAGACAGTATTCATCAGCAATTATCATCCAGCAAAAGGAAGGGAATTTATTCATTGATCACCCTCAACATGGCAACCTGCCAATAGATGTACAGTAATGCTTGCATTAATTTTTGACCACTGACAATCCTATTTTCCTTAACTTCAATGTATTTTCAGAGTAAAATCATTTACCATGAAAGTAGAAATTAAAAAAAAAAAAAATCCAATCTTCACCAATTTGAGGACAAAGAATTCTGCTTTTTTGAACTAATCTTGAAAACTTGTTGTGTCCATACAAGAGGAAAGGGATTAGAAATCTTGCAATAAATAAATCAACAAGAAATTTCATGGAAAATGACCCATAGTTCAACAAAAGAAGTCTGAAAAATGAAAGACAGAAACAGAGGTTTTCATCTTTGAAACAACCTTAATGACGAAAAAATGTTTAAAATTGATACATTAAATGATTAGGTCGATTCTCTTGAGAAAAAAATTCTAAAAAATCAATATGTTCAAACTCCATACTAACAGACTCCAATGCATTCCTATAGTAAGAAATCATCTTCAGTGCATTCCTATAGTAAAAATGCATCCTTATAGCAAAATCATTTCCAATGCATTCTATAACCTTCAGCAAAATCATGATAGTAAATCACATCATATAACCTGGGGTAAAATCATTTGTAATTCATTCTACAGTGAAATTCCTAAACTATATTGTGAGATATATAGTGCGGATTGGAGTGCAAGACTAAAGCAAATTTCGTTGTTAATTAAAAAAATGTTTTCCTTTAATGGCTTTGAAAATGTTGAAAAAATATTCACACCATCAAAAGTTGTGAAAAAATGAATAGGAACTGTTGTAAAAAATGTGTTACTAATTAATTATTGTCTGCTAATAAAATAAGAATGAGTTGCTGAAAAACTGAAAAGGAATTGAAGAGAAAAAATGGAAAAAAGATGGGGAATAAAGTGGGAAGGGAGAAGGAAGGAAGAAAGACAAAAGAAAAAAGGGAAGGAAAGAGAAAGATTGAGAAAAAGAAACGAAAGAGAAAAGTGAAGAGAAAAGAAAAAAAGGCAAAAGACAGAGATGAAAAAATGCAGAGAAACAAAAAAGCAAAGAAACAAAAAGGCCAAGAAAAAAAAGGCAAAGAAACAAGAAATAAAAAACAAAGAAGCAAAGAAACAAAAAAGCAAAGAAGCAGAGAAACAAAAAGCACAAAAACAAAAACAAAAAGTAAAGAAACAAGAGAAAGAACATCATAATAAAGCTTATTGTTCTGTGAGCTACACGTGACTAAAACCCCCGGAAGAATTTGTAGAACAGGAGAGAGAAGGAAATGGGTGGGGGATTGAATTGAAGCGACATTTTGTAAAAAAAAAAAAGGTAGAAAATACAGAGGGAGGGGGAGAACAACAGGTAAATAAACACTTCTAATATTTGATCTGTTCTCAAATAAATAAATAAAACGTTACAGTGAACTTGATGTTTACTAAACTAAGCGTAAAAATAGAAAAGAGAAGATTGTGTTACGCCAAGATTGAGTTAGTGGGAAAGGCCTTCCACTTCTATAAAATAATGAAAATGACAATAATGGATACTGGTATAGGTAATAAGTGTGGTCCCTTGAAAAATCTTCAACCCATTAACTGCAGAAGGTATCAAGTGCAATAGTCATCTATTTCAAGATAAAAGCCCAGACTCAGAAAGAACTGAGTGACCACCAATCACAATAAAACAAAAATCTTCTTGAGTCAACCGTAGAACTGCAATGATGAAAATTTCCATCTTTTGGAGTTATAGGGGTGGTCCCCCAAACACATCAACATCAATAGCTGCTATCAACGATATAGTCAATTTGGTCAAAACAGTAACTCCTGCAGTTCATACCAATTCAGTAGATTGTATGTGGAAAAAAATGGAAAGGAAAAAACAAGTCTATGTTGGGAGTACATTGTATGTTAGTATCACAGATGTGGTGACAGCAATTTACTCCTCCATCAGGGTTGAATCCAAGCCACTTAATGCCCTAAGCATAGCCCCAAAACGATGGCTTCACATTGCTCAACTGACAATATCATAAAATGAAACATTCCCGAGGACGAAGTTTATATTCATTTAAGATATCAAAATACATTAGAAAAAAATAGATTTTCCCACACTAATAAACCACTTCACTAAACCAAATCTTTACCAACAAAACTTGTCTTTGCATAATGACCAGTTTTCTACAATAGTATTTGTGTGGACAATTGAATTATTTCATGCTTGAATTCACTCTGTAAAGAAGTGAAAAAAATTGGGTTCTAAATTTAAACTTTCATGTTAAACAATTTAGACAAATTATAATAATTCAATGCAGGGAAACTGCAAGAAACCGGTAATGCCCCCTTCTCTTTTGTTACCCAAAGCACCAACTTATACTACTTAATGGTTAATCCAGGGCTGTCGAACACACAATGCTGCTCTTCACTCTACAGCAAGAGTGTTTTAGTGAATCAGTGCTAAAAGCAACCCATTTAGTATTGACTCATTATAGCACTCTTTTTCAAATAAATTTTGTAATCAATTCAGTAATGGTAGATTTCTGAAATAAATAACGATAACAGACAGCATCATGGACAGTCTCTGAAATAACTTTGTCAATGTGCCATGCAATATAGTGATATTTCATTGGCTCCGAAAAAGTAGCTATCAGATGGGATGCACAGCACTAATCCATTCAATCTTGTTGGGGCTCAATAATGACATCATATATCTTTAATTGACTATCTGGGGAGCTAATCGAGGTATTACAGTATTGTTGCACATTCCTAAATAGTATGTTACGCCTTGAATATTCAAATAATAAATTAATAACAACTGCTTGGTTACTTGGTATTCATTTTCACTTCATTTGGAACCACAATTAATAAGGGCCGCAGTTCTTAATTTGTACCTGGTTACTCATTAGCATACATACTGCATAGAACATGTTTACTTTATGGTGCAACATTTATGGTTATTTCCTGAATATCGCTCAGTCTGGCACAAGGCCAAAAGTCATGGGAACTTACTGATATCAAACTCACTTCCCAAGCATTTTGGTTTGCGAAGCTAGTTGGCTGCCCATCGTGCCCAAGTTAATGTCTGCATCGTATTTTGTCAGAAAATGCTGTTGTTCATGATTGTCAGACTTTGTTTCTCAACCATAACATGAACAATCCTCACCAAAATGAGGGGTTTAAATCAATACGCGAAATCCACATTCCCCTATCATGGCATGAACTCATAACTGACTGATTGTCAGGAGGCTGTCTCACTGATTGAACTTAATCTTAGATATTAAAAATCTATCATTCAGTAATCGTCTTCAGTCGGAATAGAAGTTTTAGTATAACTTGAGCTCTGCAGACCCAGGCTTGTTAGTTGTTGATTTTGGGGTGAATTTCTTTAATTAATATTTTTTCTTTATTCCTTTTTAAATTTCAAAGTGCTGATAAAAGCTACAACTCAAATGTGAGTGAAAAATGCCAGGTCACATAATGTGATGTTTTGTTTTTGATGTTTGAATTTTATTTTGTTTTCTTTCAATTCAATTTTTCACGTATTTGTGAAAATAAATCTTACCATTCAAACCACCTTGTTCAAAATCCAGGATCCTCCCCAAATGATGATTATGCATACATGTAACTAAGGGGGACTCCCGCCTCTCCCCAGGATGAGAACCTATCTTAAAGGATGGTGTCCTTTAAAACGTACCAAATAGTGTAAGGGCAATCCGATCTTTTTTAATTTGGGGGGCCTCATTTTGACAGGTTTATCAAGAATATCTAGATTCTCCAGATTCTAGATGTTTTCAAGTAGAAAACGCCAATGATGTCATAATTAGAATTTATTCTGACCATATTGATTCTTTAATGGAATTTTTTATATGACTTCAAATTTTATCACAACAGTTGTTCAATTATTGACTGTAATGATGAGTTCAAACACTATGGTATTGTAAAATTCACATTTTGGATGCCTGTCTCTATGCAAATAATATGAAAGCACTAATAAAACCACATGAAAAAATTCAGATGTTTTTGAATTTTCTTGATCAGATAAATTTAAAAAAAAAAAGAAACCACAGAAATCTTTACAATAAAAGAGTCATTTAAAATGGTTGGAAATTTTCATCAGTAAAATGGATAACTTCAAGTTAAAGACTCCATTGTTACTGAAAGAGAAACAAAAAAACTCATACTGCTTATTATGTAAGTACTAATTATATAATGGATCGTCTTCTAACCTACTTGGTAAGTACTATACATTGTATACAGGAGGAAAGGAAACAAGTCACGTTTAATGTGCAGTGTGTCCAGATTGTCTAAATTTCCACATCTAAACCCAGTTTGTCTAAAATATTTTAATAAGCACTGAATTTGAATTTATCAATGATTCAATGTAAAAAATTAAAAAAAAAATTAATTCTGTAATTTCAGATATTTTTACACAAAATTAGAATTGAACTCACTTCAATAAATGATAAGTATTGGTGGTCTGTGAGACTACTTAGCTAACCACTGCTCCATGGCAAGGCATTCAAAGGTAATTTCTAAGTTTAGTTTAGCATAAACTCAAGTGTGGTGCACCCAGTGAGGAGCAAACACACTACAGTAAAGTAGTAATGGTCTGCAACACTGATATGGAAAATCAGTGCTCAACAGCAGGGTGCCCAGCAAATAATACGATTAGTGTGTCAGTGTGTACACAGGAGTATTTCATTTACACACGCACATTATTCATTTACTAATACACCCATGTCGTCAAAATTAATATTTCATATACAATATACAGATACTATTAACTGACAGCTGAAATATTTTTGTCTAATTTATTTTATATTCACTGTTTGGGAAACTCTAATTTATTTTGGGTGTTACAGACAAAAAAGGAATGTACAAACACATGTTTTGTTGACTTCAAACATTGGAACAAACATGGGCAGGGTTACACTTTCATGCAAATCACAGATACGTGGGTAACCATGTGTGTTAAACAATAATGAGTGAGTGTGTGAGTGCTTGGGGTCTATTTTTTTCATCTGTACGCATTATGAATGATACAAGTATTTTCTGAAAAATTACAAGTACATGTTCAGAAGCATGGTTGATGATGGGGGGGGGGGCAATTTGAAAACAGCCCCACCTTAACCCATGTAACCTGATCTGCTCATGCATTAATTCCATCATGCATTGAGTTGATCATTGATCCAAAGGGTCAGCTTTTGGGGTTGTTTTCCTCTAATTATCTATTTTCATTAAATTTCGCTAAATGTTGGCTATTTACTGTTTTCGTAACAAATGATATCACAGACGAAAATTTATCAAACAAATAAATCTGAACTTGTATTCACTCAGCAATTACTAGAAAACATGAGCATTGCAAAAAACTTTATAATATAGACAGGTTTTACTGTAGGAATGGATTGAAAAATGATTTTACTATAAGAATACATTGGAAAAGATTTTACTACAGGAATGCATTGGTAAATGATTTTACTATAGGAATGCATTGGGAAAAGATTTTACTATAAGAATGCATTGGGAAATGATTTTACAATAGGAATGCATTGGAAAATGATTTTACTATAGGAATGCATTGGAAAATGATTTTACTATAAGAATGCATTGGGAAATGATTTTACTACAGGAATGCATTGGTAAATGATTTTACTATAAGAATGCATTGGGAAATGATTTTACTATAGGAATGCATTGAAAAATGATTTTACTATAGGAATGAATCGGTAAATGATTTTACTATAGGAATGCATCGGTAAATGATTTTACTATAGAAATACATTGGAAAATGATTGTACTATATGGATGCATTGGAAAATGATTTTACTGTAGGAATGCATTGGTAAATGCTTTTACTACAGGAATGCATTCAAAAATGATTTTATAATAAGTATGTATTGGAAGATGTTTTTACCATAGGAATGCATTGAAAAAAAAGGTTTTACTATAGGAATGCATTGGAAAATGGTTTTACTATAGGAATGTATTCAAAAATGATTTTATAATAGGTATGTATTGAAAGATGTTCTTACCATAGGAATGCATTGGAAAAGAGTTTTACTGTAGGAATGCATTGAGAAATGTTTTTACCATAGGAATGCATTGAAAAAAGGTTTTACTATGGGAATGCATTTCAAAATGATTTTATTCAAAGAATGCATTTGAAAATGATTTTATTCAAGGAATGCATTTAAAAATAATTTCATAATAGGTATGTATTGGAAACTGTTTTTACCATACGAATGCATTGAAAATTTTTTTTACCATAGGAATGCATTGGAAACTGATTTTACTATAGAAATGCATTGGAAAATGGTTTTACTATAGGAATGCATTGGAAAATGATTTTACTATAAGAATACATTGAAAATGATTTTACTATAGGAATGCATGGGTAAATGATGTACAATAGGAATGCATTGGTAAATGATTTTACTATAGGAATGCATTGGAAAATGATTTTACAATAGGAATCCATTGGGAAATGATTTTACTATAAGAATGCATTGGGAAATGATTTTACTATAAGAATGCATTGAAAATGATTTTACTATAGGAATGCATTGGTAAATTATTTTACTTTCGGAATGCGTTGGGAAAGGGTTTTACTATAGGAATACATTGGAAAATGATTTTACTATAGGAATGCATCGGTAAATGATTTTACTATAGGAATGCATTGGGAAATGATTTTACTATAGGAATGCATTGGGAAATGATTTTACTATAAGAATGCATTGGAAAATGATCTTACTATAGGAATGCATTGGGAGATGATTTTACTATGAGAATGCATTGGGAAATGGTTTTACTATAAGAATGCATTGGGAAATGATTTTACTATAAGAATGCATTGGGAAATGATTTTACTATAGGAATGCATTGGGAAATGATTTTACTATAGGAATGCATTGGGAAATGATTTTACTATAGGAATGCATTGGGAAATGGTTTTACTATAGGAATGCATTGGGAAATGGTTTTACTATAGGAATGCATTGGGAAATGGTTTTACTATAGGAATGCATTGGAAAATGGTTTCACTATAGGAATGCATTGGAAAATGATTTTACAATAGGAATGCATTGGTAAATGATTTTACTATAGGAATGCATTAGGAAATGGTTTTACTATAAGAATGCATTAGAAAATGATTTTATAATAGGAATGCATTGGAAAATGATTTTACTATAGGAATGCATTGGAAGATGTTTTTACTATAGGAATGCATTAGGAAATGGTTTTACTATAAGAATGCATTAGAAAATGATTTTACAATAGGAATGCATTGGAAAATGATTTTACTATAGGAATGCATTGGGATATGATTTTACTATAGGAATGCATTGGAAAATGATTTTACCGTAGGAATGCATTGGAAAATGATTTTACTATAGGAATGCATTGGGAAATGGTTTTACTATAGGAATGCATTGGGAAATGGTTTTACTATAGGAATGCATTGGGAAATGGTTTTACTATAGGAATGCATTGGAAAATGGTTTCACTATAGGAATGCATTGGAAAATGATTTTACAATAGGAATGCATTGGTAAATGATTTTACTATAGGAATGCATTAGGAAATGGTTTTACTATAAGAATGCATTAGAAAATGATTTTACAATAGGAATGCATTGGAAAATGATTTTACTATAGGAATGCATTGGAAGATGTTTTTACTATAGGAATGCATTAGGAAATGGTTTTACTATAAGAATGCATTAGAAAATGATTTTACAATAGGAATGCATTGGGAAATGATTTTACTATAGGAATGCATTGGGAAATGATTTTACTATAGGAATGCATTAGGAAATGGTTTTACTATAAGAATGCATTAGAAAATGATTTTACAGTAGGAATGCATTGGTAAATGATTTTACTATAGGAATGCATTGGAAAATGATTTTACTATAGGAATGCATTGGAAAATGATTTTACTATAGGAATGCATTGGAAAATGATTTTACTATAGGAATGCATTAGGAAATGGTTTTACTATAGGAATGCATTGGGAAATGGTTCTACTATAGGAATGCATTAGAAAATGATTTTACTATAGGAATGCATTGAAAATGATTTTACTGTAGGAATGCATTGGGGAATGGTTTTACTATAGGAATGCATTGGGAAATGATTTTACTATAGGAATGCATTGAAAATGATTTTACTATAGGAATGCATTGGGAAATGGTTTTACTATAGGAATGCATTGGGAAATGGTTTTACTATAGCAGTGCAAGCAAAAATCTCATTACGATATGCTGTCGTTGCTATGTTATGATAAAAAACAAAAATCTGTTTATTATAATACAGATACATAATTCATAAAATAATTATATTATAATAAGTGCAATCAAAATGTAAGTTTAATTAACTATATTTCATATTTGGTATTTCTATTTCCAATGTCAACGTTATCAGCCGTAAACTGTGAAAGTAACAAATGCAATCACGTTCTGTATGAGCGGGAAGCCAGTTTTCATTTTGAACGAGAGAAGAAATTCAAGAAAATGGTGGTTGAAAGGTAGCAGTAATACAGCTGAAAACCAGGAGAGAAAAAGTTGAAAAGAAAGCAAAAACAGAGTGAACAAAATATTTTCAGTATCAGGATGAATGTTTTAATGGGATTTACCACCGCAAGCTGCAACCCTCTCAAGGTATTGTACTTTACCGTCTATAATTTTAAGAAGGGTTATTAAAAATTAAAGAGTTTAGGGGACAATTTTAGTCCATGTTGTTCATGTTGATCACATACGGTTCCAGTCAATTCAGGTGTAATATGTAACCATGGACATCTATCTATATCTTTTTGCCCCTTCCTGAAAAAAAGACAGCAGACATCCATGTCTGTAAGGAAAGATAGAGTTCTCTTTTTCTGGTAGGGTAAAGTGAAAAATAGAACCAGACATTGCTGTTAACATTTAAATCTTCTAATTGATTCCATTTTTCAGTTGAAACTATTGTAGAACGAGATCAGAAAAAGAGATCCTCTTTCATAAACACCTATACATTCATATTACATTTGGTTCAAGAATGAATTGGCAAAAACGTCGCATGATCAAGAAGTTTAATTGTCTAACAAACTCTTTGAAAGTATTGTGCCTTATTTTGTGGGGAGAATTTAACCAAAAGTTGTATCAAACAAACACATCTTCAATGGCATTTCAACACATAGAATCAATGTCATGTTGGTAAGACCGTAAAGATCTTTAAGAAAAATGTTCTGACTTCAGATCATCCTAAGAAATAATGCAAAAAGACTCCTTATCAGTGAAAGTACTTAAAGATCCTTATATGATATCTCAGCATATAGCTAAAGCCAAAGGGCCATTCACCATAGCTGGAAATCTGTTGTTGAATTAGCCAAGATAAAAATGTATTTCAACCATGGCACAACCAAAATTATTGCAATGAAAGAGAAAAACATTTCAATAAAACCAAAAATTTGCATCAAAAGAGAGAGACTTTGTCCAGAAAAATTGCTATAAAATATTGGAAAACCAGGAGCTGAGAATTAGAAGAGAAAAAAAATCTAAAAACCCTAAACATAGGATCATAATCATATACAGAAATCGGATCATCAATATTGGTGTGAGTACAAATGCAGACTCAACATTATTATTAAGGTGTAAATTGGATTGGAAATTGCTTTATACTTCAAGTTAGCGCATTCTAACTGCACTGTGCTAACAAAGATAAGTGTTACAATAATCATAATATAGATGAATTGAAAAGGATTTTAATACGTAAACTGTATTAGCTGTATGATGGAAGTTAAAATAGAATTTATCAAAAAAATGTGTAAACTTTCATTGACTCTAATGATTACACATGAAGTGACACAAAAATCATGATTTGAACTGAGCATACATAGGCAGCATTTCAGCTTTGATTGTTGCCCCCTGACTGTACAGCTGCTCTAATACTATTCCTGCTGTTCTAGTAATATACTTGGCTATCTGGGGCCTTTGTCCGCAAGACATAAAAAACATTTCCGATTCGGCCCGCATCCCAATAGAGGATCTGAGGGAAAATAACATATATGAAGAACCAAAGAGTACATGCATGTTGGGAAAAAAAAAATGTTCAGTTCTGGATATGAAAAAGTCATCATTAGGATAACCCACAGAAACTTACTCCAGCCTGTAACTCCATCTACTTGATCGACAACTCAAAATCAATCCGACCTAATTAAATCACACATTCCTATCTGTATCGATACTAGATGACTCGTTCACACAAAAGCTGAGGTGATTGATTGAAGTTTAATTAAAAGGTAATCATGTTTAAGAACAGTCTGTGATCAATAATAACTTGGTGATCGATAGTAACTTCCTGGAAAACCTCAATACTGACCTCAGAATACAGAGATGCCGGGTAACGGCATGGAGAGTGGTCTCAGTGAGCCAAATCTAAACTGAGATAGTGTTCACATTAATGGCCTTGGGAAAGGTATGAATTCATCTTTCATCCCATTATGTAGTAGGAGTTGATGTACAAACTCCAGTCGAAGCGGTTTATGTTCACTCCACACTAACACCCTAATTCTCTCTAATGGCAGGGCTGACTGGGCTCTTTAGCTTTAGTGATACAAATAGTCTAGGAGAAAGAAGATTATGATTTCAGACCAGGGGTTGAACCCCCACCCCCCAAGGCAGTTGGATGCCAACTTTAGTGTACTTTCTTTAGAACCAGCAATCAAGCTGAGGCCAAATGTATCTTAACCCACTTTCCTCTGGACTATATCAACAAAGTCAGAACAGGAAATCTGCTGACTTGGCATTCCAGGATCTCCAGATGCTCCATCCAGGCTTGCGTGGGGGGTATATGGTGTTCCATTTCAGTGTCATTCCTTTGTCTTCCAAGACAGAATAAAGCATGTTGTGTATCAATACAATAAAACCAGTTATTTGGGCCTTTGCATTACCAGCGACTGCTTAGCTGAATGATAAGAGCATCACTACATTGAAATGGCTACCCTATCGGTCGCAGGTTCAATTTCTGCAGCAGCCCCATTTTCTTTAATTGCTTATTCAATTAATGTTGTCTAGGCGAGGTGATACATTAACCAAATAACTACAAGAGATCGTTTCAAATAAATGTTTCTTTATAACATAACACAATTTATAATCAATACTATATTCCTAATCATAATTATAACCTTTGATATGTGATTAAATACAAAGAGAATTTAAATCATTTCATACTACATGGCATTTAAAAAGGTGTTACTATGTTAAAAAAATGAAAATAAACAGGTCTGGTCAGTCACTCAATAGAAACCGTCACATGATCAATTAAAAGATTGGAAAAAGAAGTGTTCTATGGATATGTTATTTATCTCCCCTTTTGTTTGGCTGTGATCTCTAAAAAGTCTGAATTTTCAAAAAACAATAGCGAATTGAAGCCCCATAAAAGACAAAATACCAATCTTTCTAGAGATAATAATGAGTACATTTTAGAATTTTCTGCCCTCTAGCTTTATTAGTGTGGCTTGTATATATGACACATATATAGATAGATAGGCAGAACCACTTAAAAACTGAAGAAACCTACATTGATGTAAGCGGTTGATGGTGTCTAATATCCCCGACCAGCTGTTGGGTAATTTCTATCATAATCAACCAAGTGAGCTAACCGCTGGATTCAATCAGTACAAATGACAATTATTGATTCCAGTGCTTCTAATAATACCCCTTCTGTAAAACATGTGATCTGCAGTAATGTACCAATAATCATAAACTATGCACAATTACTGGGCATCTGTTGGTACAAAATTTGATAGATACACATAAGCAGATGGTTTCCAGATGAGCTATAGTTAATCACTGCTACCCACAACAGACCGGTTCAATCACTGTTGCTGGATTTTGGTTATTCATGCGTTTTGACATTTATATCTATCTATGTCTCTATCCACCCAACTGTTATTGTTCATTATAAAAACTTGGAATTTTGCACACACACACACTCCTCTCAAAGGGATGGGAAAATGGGTTTTTTTTTTGTTTCTTGAAAATTCTTTCTTCAGAATAGGTTTTTATTGGGGGGTTCAATATGCAATGGGAGTTTATGCTAAATTTGTCACAAGTTTGTGCCTGCTTGTTTTTTTTAAAATTCAGACCTTCTTGGCGATCTCAGTCCAATAAAAGACAAGTACAGAAAGTTATTCATAGATCACCCCTTTTCCCAACTTTTTAATTGATCACCCCCAACACAGCATGTATGGATGGTGGTGATTCATTACTTCCCTTAAAATGCAAGTCATTCATTCATATCTTGCTGCTTGCTGCCAGGCTAATTAGAGGGTTCAGGGGGTGCATGGCTGGTGTTATAGAGCTCAGAGTAGAGATAGGTCTCCTCCTTAGGAGAATTAATTGGATAGTCATGGAAGGTTCTCTTCATGGTACCTGGTATTCCTGGATGGTCACCCATCTAAGTACTGGCCATGCTCAACATTTCTCAACTTTAGTGATCGTACAATGAGATTACGCTGACCATATAAGATATTTGAGATAAACAAGCAGAAGTGCAGAAAGGATTAATCATTACTAGCATGGAAAATAAAATTGGCGACAGAATTCAAGTTTTGTCCAAAGTTTTTTACAATCATTTCTCACTAATTCTTTCGAGAGAGGCATGAATCCAACTCTCACCCAAACTATGATTAAATAGGTTGGGTACAGTGATAGTAACTTGACTTCGTAAAAAAAACTACATGCAAAAAATGAAGCAGAATGGTTGAGGCCCTATGCTCCATAAAAAGACTACAGGAATAATATGCAAAAAGCAAAAGATCATCTTGCATTGAAAAACTCAAAAAATAAATACAATCCATATATAAATATATCATGGTCTGGCCTCACAGACAAGGATTTTGGAGAAGATGCCATGCCTGATGTAGGACTGCCAGTGGTTAGTGAAGCCCACATGGAACATTCAGGTATAGGGGAAGGCCTGGTGATTATAGGAAACATTATTTTTGTAGCGGTACCTTTTTTCCTCTGCTCTGATTCTGCAGTTGAAGGACGTAGCCTGGAAGATCTTGAGGCACCATGTCCGTCTGCAGCCTCTGCTATCTAACTTTGGTAGTTGATTCTTAGGATAAGAGTATTTTTTTAGGGAGTCCCTCAGGATGAGTGCCAGCTAGGGAGGGGGTCAAATTGGACATTTGTCCCCCTCAGATAAGGTCTTCTCACCTAGGGTGAGGAAGTACAAAAGATGGAACCTTATAGTCAATAAAAAATATAGTGCAAAAGTTTTATATCATCCTAAATTAATGTACCGATATAAGAAGACATTATTAACTGATAACTAGGCTGTTGCTAAGTAATATTCCGAATATATACTTTTGCCTCCCTCCCCGACCCCAGAAGGGTGGCAGTAGATGTCCCTGCCCCTCTGCTCACCAAACAGTAGGGTGTTTGAGAATCAAAAGCCTTCTATCTTCGTAATATAGCCTA
>OY735242.1:25112226-25282226 GCA_963457665.1 Thysanoteuthis rhombus | reverse complement strand
GATTTTGGTCTTATTTGTAGAATCATCTGATTGTTCATAAAACCAAATAGAAAATACACTCAAATGGATAAGTAAGAACAAAACTTAGTGAGGAAAAATAGAAATACAAAGCAACTACTGACTGAACAGTGTCACGGATATAACCGAGATGGTTTCTATTGAAAAGGTAGAATGTTAATTTTTTCTTATATGAAAAGTACTTTTTGTGCTAAAAAATAAATCAAAGACATTTAGAAGCCATGAAGGAAGGAATGGTTTGAGAAATGAAGAATTATCAAGTATATATTGAGAAAATGTCACCTAGAAAGGTTCTGCAGAACTAAGTTTGAATCCTACTGATCTGGGAATAAATAGTTTTTTTTAATACTATATCAGGTAGTATCTAAAAAGATTTTTCTATCATCCCTGAGGGTTCATTGTTCAACATAAGCTTTCCTTAAATAGGTGGAAGACATGAAGGCTGATGGACTTTATCCTGCTATGATGGATACATGCCTTTCCCAAGGGCATTGGTGTGAAGTGAACAGTTTGACCTCAGCTCACTAAACCATGCTGTTAACAGCTAGGCCACTTGCACCTCCTATCAACCAGTATGAATTGATATTTTCCAAAGCAAACGTTCTAACCCCCACCTCTAAAAATTGCAACGTTTGTCAAATATCTCAAGATTGGAATTGGAATAAACCTTCCCTGCCAACCGTCAGCAAACCAGAAAGAGGCTGACGCTGCCAACAACTTGCGGAAGGGTGACCAGAAACAATGCAACGAGACCATGTCATCAGTACATGAACAACAAAAGCATTGATAAAATCAAAAGACATCAAAGTTTGTGTTGTATAGATTCATCAATATCATGTGCATAGCTACTCACTTAATTGAGCTTTATCTGGCACAAGGCCAACAGGAAAGGATGACAATACCATGATGTAAAAATGTACATACAGGCATACATCATTGTTAAATCTAGGACAATTTTAAAACCCTTAACCTTTTGTGGTGTTATAATAATTAGGGACAGTGCCCGTTCCAAAAGTTCATGTTTGTAAGGGCAACAAATTTAGATCTATTTCCAATTTAGATATTTTACATGTAAATTTAGATCTATTATCTAGATATAAGACCTAAAATCTATTGCTTTTTATTTATTTTTTTATTCAATTTCTTGAGAACCACTGATCCAAATAACTTCAAACTCGACACTGCAGTGCCCTGTGTGCTGACTTATACACATGGAGAGTAACAACTGGCGAGTTATCTTGGTGCATGCACCTATCCTCACTCACTAACAGAGATTTCTTAAATCATAGATTATGATATTTTTTAGAAGTACCCATATCTGTTGAGAGAACCACATACTCTGATAAACTATTCCACAAACCTACTTCTATTTACTTCAACAGTATGTTTATGGTGTCATAGTTCATTGTACCTTCTTGTAGTAAGGAACACATCAGGGTCAACTGATTCAAAACCATACATAATTTTTAACATTTCTGCCAAGTCACACGAGACACTGTCTTCTCATGTTAAACTCAACTCTTTCAACATATCCTCATAACTCATACTTTTTGGGTGACCAGGCCTATACACAAAACTCAAAGATTTTTATCCCTTTCCAAGTACAGTGACATAATACACAAGATGCAGACATACATAACTAATATTCAATACCAAGAAGGAATCCTTGTCAATATACTAAAATGTTTGTTTAATCATTCCCAATATATTGTTGGCCTGAGCAGTAGGATTGGCAATAAATTCAGAAAATGATAATTCATTAGAGATCTTTTTCATCGTTTACAATATTTAGCACCTTTCCATTCATACGGCAGTCATAACATAGCTTTCTATTTCCTGCATGTAACAACTTACATTTATCTTCATTAAAACATAATATCCATTCATCTGACCATATCATTAATTTATCTAGGTCTTCTGTACTTTTACACGGTTAACCTGTGACAAGATTGGATGATACAATTTTACATTTTATAGATACTGAACTTTGTTGATCATTAATAAACAGTTGGCTTTTTTCAATGTCAGATTTGGGTGATGCATTGTTTTGGTAAAAAAAACCCTGCATGAAACATGAAGAATGTCTTGGTCAGTCACTGTGAGTGTGATGGTCACACAGTACACAAGCTCATTCAATGGACTGAGAAACCTCACAGTACAATGCATGTTCATGCATGGGCAGTAAGGTCCTTTCTGATAGGTTGCCTAGTTACATCAAGGCTGGGAAGTCATTTTTCAAGATTCTCAAAATAGCTGGAGGCTTTCTGGGCCAACCTCATATTTAGCATCATTAGATATAGAAACTGTCACCAAAGCTGTCAAAACAGGTTTCTTCAGTTTTCAAATTTGTCTGGTTGGTTATGTATGTATCGGGTGTATAGACCATACCAATGGAGCAAGAAGACTGAAATTTTCAACATTTACTCCATGTTGTCACTTTTTTAGTGTTCACTGTCCAACAAAAGACAAGAGAAGTAAGTAACTTATAAATTGATCAGCCCTTTTCCAATTTTTTGATTGATCACCCCAACACAGTATGCAGCCAAATATATTGTCATGGGATAGTTTCTATTGAGTAACTAATCAGACCTAAGTTTAGTATTTTTTTTCCTTCATTTTTAGAGCATTTCCAAAATTTAAGAAGAAAATGCCAAGTTAAAAATACCAACTTTCAGTAGATGAGGATAGCATTACAAGCAATGGAAGTGTCTTCCTTTCTCAGATCTTAGGTAAGTGGATTTAAAATCATCTATTGATTTTGCCAGGAACTTTGTTTTAAGTGTTGCTGTCGGCGTTTTAATCCGATGGGACCAGAAAATACCCGATTTTTTTTCCCCTTTCTTCTTTTCTATCTTTGGTACACAAAAGGCAAAGTTTATTTATTCACTTTTACTTTTGTTTAAAACAGATTTAAATAAGAATAGATCTGGTTAGTTACTCAATAGAAAGCGTCATGTGACCGATGTCTTTTGGCAGAGAGCCATGTGGTGGGTGATTAATTAAAATTTTTGAAAAAAAAAAAAGGGTGATCAATGAATAAGTTTCTTATCTCCCTTTTTGTTGGGATGTAATCTCTAAAAAAGTTGGAATTTTCAAGAGATTGGAAACCTAAGAAACCTATGTTGACAGTTTTGGTTGACTGTCACCAAAATTGGGAGAGGTATATGTATTCACTTGTGCATTTCTGTTCACATATCTGCAAAGGTACTCCATGAATTACAATTTTGTGGAGGGGTGGGTCATCGGTCACAGAGAAAGTGTTTAAATTTTGGATTGAATCTGGAGTTTGTTGTTGAGAGCAAGATATTTTTCATTATCCCACTGGACAGAGACTCTAAAGAGGTTGAAATTTAGTTAACAAAATGTCTTATTTTGAATTTGAAGGCAAGTAATACTATGTTAGAATATTTAAAGTTCTGTCCCTTGTTTTTTAATGTTTTATTTTGGTTGAGTTTTTAGTGAATGCATGGTGTTGGCAGAGGTATTCACTCCACAGATAAAAGCACTCATAAATCTCATCTTGTTCCCATGAACGTTTGATCAATACGAACAATATAATGAGGATGATGGCAGGATAATCGAGAAGCCATTTTTCTGAAGGATTCCAGCAGGAAACATGAAAGAATATGGGAGACTCCGTCACATCCTAACAGAATGTATGAATAGTATATAGCTATATCTATCTATGTATACAGACAAAAATTCACACCTACATGTACACACAGCACTGCATGTAATTCACAAGCCAGAAAGATGGTACAATTAAATCACATCCAAGGATGATACGGAAGTTGTCACAAAACTTCCTTAACGTAGAACCTTCACAAAAAAAAAAACTTGGTAAAAAGAGCAGGCATCAGGAAATGCTCGATCCTTCTTGAACAAAACTTGCAATGCAATGTGAAGATTCTGCACGTGAGATTGATTTCAGATGCTGAACAAACATTCGAGTTACTTAAATCTCTAAATGTATTCAAGTTCACAACTGCTCAGAGGACAACAATTAATAAACAAAACTGAAAGCTCAACAAAGAATCCACTAAACAGTTTGAAAGTCATTATTGCCAGATCGCATGACCCTGGATAAAAGATAATTTCAACTAAGAAGCATCTTATCGATAGCTTCCTCTCAAGTTTCAAGTAAATCTGATTCAAAACAGCAAAGAAAATAGATTTTAAAACTAAGTTTAAATGCCATTATTGTCAGACCACTTGACCCTGAGCGAAAGATTTTTTTAGTTGAGAAACATCTCATCAGAGGAACTTTCTATCAAGTTTCAAGTAAATCTGACTTGAAACAGCTGAGAAACAATACGGGGACAGACATACTGACGGACAGAGCCTCTTATAGAGAAGCAAAGATGCCTCTGAAAAAAGAAAAAGAACGAATGGCACATGGTCTGAAGATTATATCAGCGTGAAACTTGGAGTCACTATGAAGCACTGTTTTATCCAAGTGAATATATAGACATACACATATATATATAAATCAACTGAGAGTAAATTTTAACATGCTTACTCAAAGAAAGGATCGTAATCTGTCAGGTGATTTGAATTGATCATTAGAAGACACCAGAGATGGACGCCTATCCCATGTTTATCCTGGAGTCAAGTTATCCTTGAACACAAATTTGCAAACGTTTAAGAGTCTATAAAAAAACATTGTCAGGGACAAATATTCTTCATAGACATATATATGTATATATATGTGCATGTAACAACGAGTGCACAGATAATACAATCTAAAGGCCAGGGATTGACATTTCAATCCTAGGTATAGTTGTCTGAATTGATTTTCAACTATGTATGAATCGTCAAGTCATTTTTTATGGGTACTATATCCTGGTAGTAAACAGTGGCAAACCTCTCAGCCGTCACCTGTGGTTTCTATCGAGTCTTTGTACTCTGAAGAAAACTGTGGAAACTAAGTGTAAGAGTATTGCTCACAAAGGGTAGTGGTGAGAGTCCATCCTGTTTTTGGTTTGCATGTGCAGTTCAAATTCCACAAACTTTTGAGTAGCATCTGCTCTGTATGTGTATTTGACATTAAAAAGTAGTAATTTAGACTGTACATTGACCTGTAGGGACCTTAGAGGTCAGTGCCCCATATCCTACGTTTATGCTGGGGTCAAGTTGACAAATTTGCAGCCCCTGAGGGCAGCAGTTTGGCTAGATATAAAAAACATAGTGGCAAGCAAAGAAACAAACATTCATTGTTTTTATAATATCAGATACACGCACACAAATACATACATACATTATTGGCTGTCCAGTCAAACTTTAAGACGCTATTATTGCCTGGGCAATAAGTTAATTATTGGAGTAACCAAAGTACTCACTGACCTACACTCAACCATCATGGTACGCCAGACAAGATTTTTTTTTAATAGACACCGAGTGATGGGACAGACCTCAGGGAGATAATTCATGCTTTTCCCAAGGGTATTAGTGCTAAATGAATATGAGGTCTGTCTGAATAGTATCCAACTGTTTTGAATATCTTGAAAACCCTTTGAACGCCCTTGATGTAACTTGGCAACCAGACGGGACTTTACTGCGCATACGTGGACAGACAATCTTGCCTAGGGTGACTCAGTCAACAGCTGGACACTACAAGATAAGCTGATGTAATGTGTGATTGTAATATATGTAACCTAGTAACCTAGCCGACCCATTCTCCACGCCCCAAGCACTGTTTGTTTGGCAAAACTTTGCATCCTCCAGGTCAGTCAGCCCCAATCCTTACAGTCCAGATTTGGCTCAATGTGACTTTCTGGCTTTTGGGGGTTGAAAAGAAAGGGATTTCAGACCGTGGGCGAGTTTAAAGCGAACGAAATGAGGCAGATTTTGGAAAAGTGGAGGGAATGCTGGAATAAGTTTGCAAGGTCGTAAGGGGGAATACTTTGGAAAAGAATTAGGAACCATTGTCCTTGGTAGGCTATTTTTCGTTTATATCAAATGGCTGGATACTTTCCGGACATATCTTGTTCACACACACAAATAATAGCTTTTTGTAGGCATGTAATTGATACGCACACTCAAACAAGTATCCATCAATATCTACTGACGTGTATGCTTTTCTATCCATCTTCAAATGTGTGTTTACGCGTGTACAGACACATACATACATACATACATGTATGTAAAGTAATACCCCGCTTAGCGCTACCCCATTTAGCCCTGATTCCGTATGGCTTTCTTTTTCAAATATTTTTCGTAATAAATTCAGTAATGTTAAATTTCTGAAATAAATACTGATAAAAGAAAGCGTCATGGACAGCCTCCAAAATAAATGTGTACTGAACATTATGGTTGATGTGTCATGTGTGAATATGCTCATACATATAGATAATAATTTATCATGTAGCGATTATAGTTTATATCGACGCCTAGTGATATTCCATCGTCTCCGCGAAGTAGTTACCAAATGAGGTATACGATACTAAGACATTGCATCTCGTGGACGCTTAACGTTACTCATGTTGGCACTATCTCTATTCATGCAATGTTATTATGAGTGAGGGAAATGAGTTTTCGGAACAAGGTATACGGTAAGGTGTGCTTGGGGAAATAGGTATACGGTAATGTCTCAATTAATTGAACTCAGGAAAACTGGACATCAAGGAGTAGGTATACGTCGTACCCCCGCGTACCTTCCCATTTACAACACTGGTTATAATAACCCTGTTTACCGCTGCATTTTAGGAACGTATCTTGAGCGCTGACCGAGGTATTACTGTCATGCGTCTATAGTTATGTACACACACACACACACACACACACACAATATATATATATATATATATATATATATATATATATATATATATATATATATATATGCACATAATATTACATATACATATCTATAGGTCAGTATCGGTCCACTGACCAAAATTTACACAAAACCGGAACCATCGGTACGCCGACGCCTGCTAAAACCTACTCACACTACCGCCTACACACCCGCTGATGCAAAAGAAGTAAACACGAATTCCCAAACTATCACAAAAAAACTGTAAACAACAAGATTCTGTAATAATAGGCATATCCGAAACATGTGGCCTATGGGGGCACTTTTAAGAAGGAAGCGACAGGCGAATCACAATTAGAAAATAATGATTTTGATAAAGTTTTCAGTATTTATTCATTTAAAAATAAATTTGTTCATGAAAAGGATATTTTGTAAGAAAACTTGTGAAAATATCAATTAGAATCTCTCCGCTTCATTTGATATCATGGAATATCGATAAGATATCATTTGGGCACCAAGTCCTCGCAGAATTAAAACCTATTGAATTTTTCTTTTTCGAAACTTAAACGTGTAAAAATATGCCCTGAATTAAAAAAAAGAAAGATAAGATGCAATAAAACTGAATAGTTTTTCGTTGCTCTCTCTAATCTAAATATATTGTAGGCTTTTGGGTTTAAAAAAATATATATCTACTTTGAAAAATTCAATTAAAACGTTTAGAAGATATTATTCTTCCTAGAGTGTGTGGGTGTGTTTTTCCTCTCAGGTGTAGGTTTGTATTGTCCATAGATAAGCTGAATTTAAGCCTTACATCACCTGATTATATCCACCGATCTCAAGTGCCACACCCACGCAAAGGTGTTCGCACCTCGCACATTTAAATGTGCCCATGTCTAATATATACAAATATAAAGCACGTGCCTCCACAGTACAGTCGGGAATGTAGCTCAGAGGTCTCTAAACTTTTTTTTTGCATCGCATGCCCGTTTCATATTAACACTATTCTTGCAGAACGGTCGAGGGGCAGGGGGCTTCTAATCACGATCAGAATATAGTTGACTTGAGTATGCCAACCAGGGAAATATCAATACAACCAATTTTGTTTCTAAAGGGGTTTACCTATCAAATTGAATATTAAGATCCGTCTGAGCTCCCCCGGGGAAAAGATCAAATTAAAGCAGTTGTTATTTTTCCTGTTTTAAAATGACCACTGTTCCAGATTCAGAGTAAAGTGTTTTTCCGGGTTGGTATTTCAAGGGTTAGGGTCATAAGCGTGTAAGCCTAAAAGAGTACTTTATTCCGCATCTGGAACGGAAAAGGTAACAATTACCAGAATTGATTTTTTCTCCGAGAGGGGGAATGGACTGGGAATGAAGAAAAGTGCAAGCAGTGACTCGTATAGTTCGGTTCAGAAACACATGCTTTGCAACTCCGTACCAGTCCAAAGCCCGGTGATAAGATACAACTGGTGTAGCTGACAGGTTACTAGAGTGAAGAAAATTTGGTACATGCCCATAAACAGAGCACCTCATGAGGGATCGAACCCTGATCCATTAAGTTGCAAGACAAGCACGGTAACCACTGAACTAAGGCGATGTTTCATAAATGTTAATTTCTTAGCTACCACCCCACACTCGACTGAAGCACTAGCGCTTTTTGCCCAGTAATTAGCATCGTATACTAATAAAATCTCCAATAACTCTGTGTTCAACTTAGCACAGATTTCAATGTTCCAAAGATTGAAAAATAGGCGGAAAGCACCTTTTGATCATACATTATCAGTGCATTCATATCCTTGTAAAATACATTTTATCTTCAGAGGGCACCTCGTCGTGGTGTGATGATTAGCCAGCAGATCATCACCAGCAGCCTTTTAATGTCAATGACTTAGATCCTCTTGGGGTGCCCCATACTTATGGTCGTGTGACAAATCCGAAGCATGTTTAGTGGTTAAGGTAGTAGAGTTCCAGGAGATTGGGATGGAAGAAAGAGACGGAGAGAAGGTGCGCGCTGTCTCTATAAAAGCTCGCTACTTGAACGCTATTTGCACCTCTTGAAAAACAGAGAAGGGGTACCTGTATATCTTCTCTTGTGTGTCATAGTTTTAAAAAATGAAAAGAAAGACTGTATCTATCGATCCAGTCCAGTGATACCTCGGTTAACGATCTAAATATGTCTCTAAAAAACGCATTCCTAAACGAAACAGCGTTATACGGGGTCATTATATCAGCATAAATGAAGATTGCACGAGTAATCGTTTAAAATATATGATGTCGTTGTTGGGCCTCAACAAGAATGGTTAAGTGTTGTGTATCTCATCGGGTAGCTGTTTTCCAGATCTGGTGAAATATCACTTAGTGTTGATGTTTATCATTACACGATAAATTATCGCATCACCGTAGCCCAACAAATGGCCTGATCGACCAACCAAGTGGGCTACAGATTCTTCTCTCTTTGAGTGTCAATCTATGTGTATATGTTTCAACCTTGGAAATTTGCGGGAGTATGTCATTAGGCAAACAATTTTTTGTTGTTTTTTTTTTCCTCAAAAAGTGCTTTTTAGGGTCTACATAGTTATTTTGGGACCAACAATGCCTAAATCGTTTGCTGGTATCTTTTAAAGATAATTCTAGATCTATTTTTTCGGATAGTACGAGTACACGCGCAGGCAATGATGATTCACTTGTAGAAGGTACGGATATTGTACATCATTCTCATACGCATGGCACAATAACCAAAGTGTACAGTGAAATCATTTCAGATTGTCCATAATTTTGTATCATTATTTATTTCGGAAATTTAACATTACTGATTCATTATGGAAATATTTGAAAACGAGCATAATATTGAAAAGTCAGTTCTAAGCGGGTAATTTTGAATTGAAATGTGGATGAAGGAGCCGCAGAAAATAAAACGTCAGCATTTTTATTTTTTCTCATTACGCCCACTCAATACCCGGGAAGTTTCCGATGGGGATTCTCCGAAGCAGGTAGCGACACGGAGAATGGACTCGGAGTACCGAGTTCAAACTCCAGCAATGACAGTTTGCGTTCACTTCACGCACCAAAGCCCTTAGGGAAGGCATGAATCCATTTCCTGTAGTCAGCGTAAGGGCGCTACTTACATTCTTTTCTAATGGACCTGATACCATTGAAGTTGACGGTTCGAACCATCGGGGCAGCAAGACTACAACTGAGCTAAAAGGTATGGTAGCAAATCAGAGGCGGGGGAACAATAATTTACTTGTTATGCAACGCGCGAAATTTGATATAAAAAATCTGGGTCGAAACAGATGAGTAGTGTAAAACCAATGATAACGAATTATAATACTGAAGTTTATCCACAAAACAATGCAGGCAGCATTATATTCGAGATTGCATTGTATTCGTATCAATACGCTATGTTCGTTAAATCCTCCTAGTTTAACACTTCAATTGATCGCTGTTGTTATGAGAACACTCGATGGTTAGTTACAAGAAAATACTAAGCATGCATCAAATGTAATAAAATCTAAAAATCAAAAGTAAATAAATATTGTCAGCTATTTCTACCAAGATTGATTGATAAGACCAGGCATGGATAGATGAACAGACAGAGATATAGATATAGATAGATAGTTATAAATATTACAGATATAGATAGTTAAAATAGATAAATATTACGGAGATAGATGATGTAAACAGCTAAAAAATCATTAGTCTCTAAGTACCATCAGAGCTTCACTTATGTTAAAGCTAAAAGAATTCAATGAGCAGCCTTGAAATGAGCTCGTGGATTCCAGGTTTGGCTATCTGGTTTGTTTTTTTTTTTGTTTGTTTTTTTCGAAACAAGACATGCCCTTACTCTCAGCGATCAGTCTTGTCGACACACAATAAAAAACATGGAATGAGAAAGTATAGTCTTATCCACTAACTTATTCGGTTTATGGTCCTCGTCTCGGTTGTTATCGCTACAACGTTTCGTCCGCTGTATCCTCCGGCATCTTTGAGTGTTTGTCGTACTTGGTAACCTTCAGAGAATTTCAAACAGCCTACTCCGTGGATTGAATAAAAGGTTCAATTCGAAATACCCAAAAGGTTACCGGGTATGACAGACACCTGAAGAAGGTTGGAGTATACAACGGCCGAAACATCGTAACGATAGAAAAAAAAAGATGAGAATGATAGTCAGGATAAATCAGAGAATAAAAACAAAGAATTCTTTATATCTAAAGGTAAAATAAAAATAAACACTATATCATTTATTTTAACAAAGATAGGTGGATAGAACAGACGGAGATAAATAAAAAACATAACGAAGATTGATATCCCTAACTCGCTATTACAAACCAACATTGCCCGCGCGTGTACCACAAATAATTATCTAAAAAAAAATGGATATTTATAAGAAGTTATCTGAAAAATGAGCTTTTATATAAAATTATCTTAAAAATTACCAGTACAAGATTTGAGCATTGTTCGAGGAAAAAAAAAGGTTTTAGATGGTGCCTACTAACGTACA
The DNA here is from genome assembly GCA_963457665.1 of Thysanoteuthis rhombus. NCBI lineage: Eukaryota > Metazoa > Mollusca > Cephalopoda > Oegopsida > Thysanoteuthidae > Thysanoteuthis > Thysanoteuthis major. Next base: position 25,270,954 of record OY735242.1, on the reverse strand, counting down.
GATGAAAATTTTCAAGGTTGTAGCCCCCAAAACGTGACCAGTAGCGCATGGAGACACAGACACACACGAGCAAAGAGAGAAGAATCTGTGAAGCTGGTTGGTCGTGCAGGCCATCCGTGGGCCTATGGTGATGCGATATAAATACTACAGAGATAGATAAATAAAAATATCACGTAAACAGATAGAAATTTAAAACGAAAACAATCTTTTGGTTTTAATTTTACGAAGAAAAGAAAACGGTTTGACTCTCACTGGATGGTTCAGCTCAGTAAATGTCTCGTGCCAGACTTGAGAGCACTCAGAGAAATTATTATCAACCCATTAACTACAGATGACAGATTTTTCCGTTCTAGAGCTAAGTCGATAGAATTTCCGCTCTATTGTGATAGATGGCAACTTAGTTCTATCTGTGAGTCAGGGATTTTGTATTGCAATGGGTAACTTGCAATGGAGAAGGGCTTTTATCTCGCAATGGATAACTTTTACTCTTCCCCACCTTCCATAGATAATGGGTTGAAGACACTAAAACCTAATTGCAAAGCATTGGGGGTGGGGGTGGAAGCTGTATGGTACTGGCAAACAGCTGAGAGGAAATTCTGTCTTCACGTGTTTCAAGTCTTATCTGATCACAAGAAACTTTTAGCTTCTGGATATATCTGACATATGCTGAGAGTTAATCGGTATTAGGGTGGGGTTAGAGTAATTGTCAAGGGGGAGATTTGCCAAGGGGAGTCGAGGGGAGAGATTTCTCGTAATTTATGTTCACACATTAGACTCCATATTTACATAAATCCTCCATGAATTTCAATTAGATTTTGAGTCATAGTGGTCAATAGGCTACAGAAGAAATGATCAAATGTGCAGGTGGACCGATGCACAATATCTCCAAAGGTTCTCTGTGAATTTAAATGGACTTTTAAGGGCAGGTGCACAGTAGATAACGGAAGAATGAATTTCGAGCGGATCCATACAAAATTACTTCCCCTGACAATGGTATTGACAACTCTCTTTCTCTCTGAGTGCTTTCTACTTGACCATAACATTCATCTACACTGTGTTATATTGGAATTTTATCAAATATTCTTATTCTAAATAAAAATACAATTTTAAAAGAAAAAAATACATCGATTTTAATAACTTGTGGTGGAGGAATGTAAAATGAAAGTGCTTTCTGAAGTTTCGTATAGACATACCGTAGATAAAATTTATTGTAGAACATGGTCACGAACGAAGAATATGTCAAAACCGAAGATACATATCTCCCAACGCCTCAAACCAGATGTCCATCAAAACACGATTTATCTTTCATCGACTTCCCCCTGCGATTAGTCTAACCGTTGGGGTGCCTTGGGAATCGAAGACGGTTCAATAAAAATCTTATCTTTTCCAGGAATTTTTGGCAATAACTCATAGCAAACCGTGTTTTTAATGCAGATTGAATAAATTAATAGGTAGAGACAGGGGCAGCCTAAGTATTCCTGGCGCCCAGGACAAGCTGAATTTCGGCGCCTTTCAAAGTATAGCTGAACAACCGTAGCCATCAAAGATGGCGAAGGGTTCTATCTTTTTTTATGTATGCATGTGTTTGTTCATGTGTTCAAGTGCTTCTGGCCACGCTGTTTTGTCTACAGACTCGCAGATTGGCATCAGTACACCGCTAGACGCCTTTTGAAATGTTTTATCGTTTTTATTCCGAGAAAAAATAGAAGCTTTTCTTTACTGGGGGGGGGGGGGACTTATTCTTGTTTTTATTTTTTTATAATGAGAAAAATAAATATAAATAAATTTACATAGGTACTACACATATACCGACATACTGAATTTCAACCATTCAAGTTACAATGCATTAACTTGAAAACACTCGGGGAGCATACACCTCAGCCAATGCCATAGTCAAGGGCAGTAATTGTAAACGGATCCGTCTAGATTTCATCATTATTCCGTACCCCCCCCCAATTGCCCCTCTTTACAAAAAATTTCATAGAAATTCATCGAGTACTTTTTGAGATACCGTCCGAACAGACAGATCCGACTGAATATACATATACTTCTTCAACTTTGTTGGCAGAGGTAATCAAATGAGCACGTTGTCAGTCATGAGAGTTTCCTTCAACAATCGTTTCTCTTTGTTTCACCCTAACAGTATTTAACTGTCAGATATTCCTGAAAAATCTGACTTCACATCGGGGAATTTTCTTATTTTGACTTCTTATTCTGTTTGAGTTATCAATTTGCCCATTTGCAATGAAACAGTCCCACTGTCTCAAAGACATGAAAGGCGCCTCCAGCAATTGGCGCCCTGGGTGATTTCCCGTGTTGGGGCTCTCAATGAAGATCAAAACCACTAGAGGGTACTTATTAGAGAGAGTTGTTGTCGGTTGCTTTATTTTCTCCTTTCATTATACTCATGTCTCGACATCAGGGTTACTATTTGGTACTTTTCCAGACCTACATTGAGCAAATTTGATACTGAACAAAGCTATTTGATTACGAAAGTAATGATTTGCTACTAAAGAAAATTTACCAAAGATAACAATCCCCGCTATGAATACATAAATAGATATAATTACACATGATCATTTCTCTACAGCGAAGCTTACAAATGAATAACAAAAATCGTCGACATAATACCCCATAAGATTTGAAGCCACATGGATAGGTCTCAATTGTCTGTGTGACTCGCTTTTTAACCATTGTTCGATGCCAAGGTGACTAACATGAGGTATATGAGGTAATTATCAACTGTTAAGCTTAGCGTCATAGTTTTCGATTTTGAAGAAAACACCAAAGCTAAGCTTAGCAGTAAATAAATACTGAATATACTACCAACGAGCAGGCCATGTTGCAAGAATGTCAGACAACGACTCAAAACGCGATCATACGACCAAGATTATACGTGAAATTGTGACCGGCAAAAATAAGATGATCTAGATAAATTCAGAAGGTTGGCACCGTGATACCTACGAGCGAGAAAACTGGCGGATCTTGGGGAAGGTTTATGTCCAACAACAGACTTTGAAAAGGTTGATGATGAAGCTTAGCTTATAAGTACAAGACCATGAGGGACATAAAGTAAGGATCGAACTCTCGATAGTACAATGATATGTAAGATCAGTTTATATTGATCAACAGCGAAGCACTCAAAACACAAAGTATCTCTAACTAGATCTACTGAGCTTAGTTTAGTTCACCCTTTTCAAAACAGGGTTCCACGGAATTCAAAGGTCTGCGAGAGGTTGTTAGGGGTTCTGTGAAAATTTCATACATGTGTGTGAAACGCGTTAATCAAGATTATCTTTAGAAAATCATGTTTGCCTTCTGAGTTGTATTTAAGTATATACACATTTTAGTTCATGAAAAGTACGCTCAGCTTATCAAAATTCTTTTAAGGAAAGTGATTTCTGTTTTTTAAAAGTAATAAATGTCCTTTTGGTGAAAAGGGACTGAAAAAAAGAAGAAAATCTTAAAATGTTCTCAAAATTAACAAATGTGTAGAAAACTATCCCCTAGCTCATTATAGAATACTGATAATTACTTTCAAATTAAAGTACAAAATATTTTGAAACACTCTGGCGTTTCGTTTGCTATATATAAAACATTTTTGTCGAGTCGTTCCTAGAGATATATCATCATCAGTCTTTTAACGTCCGTCGTTGGACATAGATCTTCCCTAGGATTTGCCACAATTCTCTATCATGGGTGTCGCGGAGCCAGTATTTCCTGAATCTGTCCAGTTCATCTCTCCATCTTGTGTTCTGTCGGCCTCGGAGATATATACGTTATTTCAAAGGTTCTTCCTATCTAAAAGGTCGAGAAAGGCTGCCTGTCACAAAGGCCATAATTGTGGGGTATCTAATGTGGATCGAACTCACTATAGATAGTCCGTTGAACTAACTTGCTAACCGGTGCCCCATGGCAAGGAGTCTATCAAAAGTTTTATTGATTTTATTTTTCAACCTTCTCAAAAAACAACAACAAAAAAAAAACACTCTTGATGCAGGCAGGACCGGCCTTTGGTACCAGTAACACGGGCAGTCACCCACGGGGCAAAGTACTAAAGGCACCTGTCATATGTCTGAGACCATAGGACTTGCCAAATACATATGGAACATTAATGAATTAAGCGGAATAAAACAAAGTAAGGATTTTCCCTGATGTGAAGTCAAATCTTTCCAGGAATATTTGACATATATACTTTCTAAGACACCGAAGCTCAGCATACCTAGGGCGCTGGGAATCATAGAACCGGCCCTAGATGCAGGCAATGGCTCAAAATGAAACATACCCTGAATATTAATCAGAGAAAGGAAAACAAAAACACACTGAACAATCCAAGATGATAAAACAGAAAAGAAAGGCATTCCAATTACCTGCAAATGAGGGTGGGTGTGTCGGGGGTACATAGGGTATTAGTACCCCGTCCCGAAATACGCACGGTCCACAACATACGGACATAGAGCGCCCTCGAGTACAGAAGAACGCTGTCCCCACTATATCACCACAAACGCCTGAAGATGACTGTACCTCATCAATTTGTTCCGGGTGGCTACCCATCTTGGAAAGACGAGGCATGGTGAACAATGGTAAAATCCACTCTTCAAAAAGTTTTTTTTTAAATCTTTTTCTTCTTTATATCTTCAGTTCCAGATTCTTTTCATGAAGTAAATTCCCGGTGAGCATTTGTACAATATTGGTACACTGTACATCAAAGGTTCCAAAGCTGGGGCCCGCAGACCCCCGAGGTGGGGCCCACAAAAAGGTATAAGAGGGGATCCGTGAGCTTGTTGAGTGGGCAGACCTTTCAAAAGTCTGGGGTCCGTGGGAAAATTCATTTAAATAAAAGGGATCCTTGGTAATGAAAAGGTTGAGAACCTCTATTGTAAATTGTTAGTAGCTTCGTCGTTACCAACACACGATGGAAATAAAAATGAGTTGAATAAAGTGACAAACAAAAGGTTCACAGTGTTAGCAACATGCAGTAAGCTTTTCTTATAGGTGTGGTTACCGAAATAAATAAATAAGTGCTTACATTGATCCAAATTTAAATCATATAACTTTGCTCCGATCCCGACGATGCAATTAACCCATCAAATGAGGCAGATGTCGAAGTGTTTACTGCAATGACTGATATTTCAGTCATTCGCAGCTAATGGGTAAAAACTTTTTTTTAATCCTCCACACGAAATCACTTATTTTCCTTCACTCTCTTTTTTAGTCAAAAGGAAAAATCGAACATACATTATTGCTTTCCAGGTAGTTCCATTCAGTCATTGTAATGTTGAAGAGAGAGAGACACTCAAGGAAAAAGAAAATATAAATAAGGCATAAACATTATAATCATTAACGCGTGAAGAAAGAGTCTTTTTTTGTTTTCAAGTGTCCAACTTTTGTGTGTGCGTGCGTGTGTGTTAAATCATAACCCTTTTAATCTTCAACAAGTGACATATCTCACAGATAGGTACACTCTATCTAAATAACCCAATATTTTTCTCACCGGACAAAAATGCATTTTATTGGTTGTGAAAATAAGATAACCATAAATTGGCTTTTCTTTTAGAGGTGCCAAAACAGAATTAGATCTCAGCTGAGAGTAAGTAAGCCCTTTCTCTTTCTGTTATTAGTAATTCACTTTGGTTGCTTTTAAATTAATTAGTAGATGAATAAATAGGGTCTTACCGCTTTAGAATTTTAGATTGTAAATAAGATTTAGGGTTTTACCACTTCGGGATTTTAGATTTTAAATTAGATGGTAATTTTTTTCATTTTAATGTAAAATATTGTCTTCGATTCATTTGGAAGGCCCCTTGGAAATCAGCATTAGCCGAAGGGCTACTCTCCCGTGCAAATAAAATTAAATCAAATAATCTTCAAGAAGAAAAAAAAAATGCAAGTAAAAGTGTTATGTATTCATGGAAATCGTCGGTTTAGAAATACACGCATTATAATTCAGGTGTGGTGAGGAGATGCAATGGAAAAACTATTAACTGTCGTTATCTTCTTTCTCATAAACCGAACCTGACTTTTTCTTGAGCTACTTCACTTTCTTTCACTCATTAACGTAAATGACGAGGTCACCAGAAAATCGTACGGAAAATTTCTCAGGTCATAAAAAATTAATATATTTCGTTGGAATAAATTTGACACAATTCTTTTCGCACATTAGTTTACTTACAATCAGAAGGATAGTTATTTCTCTTAAAATGAAAAATAGACAATACAATTAAAAAAATAAAGTCTGTAGAATAGACATACACGCTTCAACCAGATTTTAAAGGCTAGCACTTTAATATTACACACTGTACTGAAGACACAACCAAAATGAATTTCAGCTTATATACCATATTTTGCGTGAAAAAATATTCTTTTATTTATTATTTCTTTCCAAATGAAAATATATAAAATCCCGTTTTACATGTATATTAATTATTTATCATATTTTCTGTCTTCTCTCCCGAAGAAAATATATATTTTAAAGCATAAATCAACAAATGAGATGAGAGATCAAAAGATTTTACTGCTACAGCTACTAAAACACGTGCGCGAACGAAGACTATTCGCGACTCCAGTATATATCATATCGCCAATTATAAAAACGATAAAGAATCTTTCTTGGCGTTTTTAAATCTTAGTTTGAAAGCCAAGGAAGGAAAAATAAGGAACACGGAAAGGGTTATTGATGTTTCTCTTCTTTTTCTTTCACACGCTCACCATAGAGCGAGAAAAACAAAAAAAGGGGAGAATAAAGAGGGAGAGAGAGAGAGAGAAACAATAAAACGGAAAGACGTGCTAATTTCCCAATTCAAAGAAGAATGCAACGAAATATAAATGCACTCACCTTTTGATAACTTTTTTTAGAATATAAAATTAAAACAATCATATGTAGGTACTCGAACGCACCTTTTTAACGCTCTTTCAAAACGTATCGCAAAAATTAAATATTTTCTTTGAAGGTTTGAATTTACTTATAATATAGAGATATAAAGAGCTTTTTTTTTTCAAATCCCAGAATTTCATTTTCAACGCACACACACAAAAACACGCGCACGCACCAGTAATTAGGATTTCAAATTGAAATCAAATTATTGATAATATATTAAACAACATATTGTACGCGCGTATTGGGAAAACGAAGCATTTTTCCACACAAAAAACTTATTTCTTCTGAGTATCATCTCTCTTCATGTAATCTTTCTTCTTTTCATCTTTCTCTCCGTGGCAATTAATTGAATAACTAGTAAAATTAATCTTTCTCCATGGTCGTCTCTGGCATTTTAGCAACCAGTATACAATCGGATAAAGGTAAGTATAAGAAGAATGTCTGTTAGAAATTGAAAATGGAAATCGCCAATTCACATTATCCCCATAACCAGTCAATGCACTGACTGATCGTACTTATATATAAGCAAAGACTGATACAGGACTTCAATGAGGTGGTCTGGTATAAAAGTGGCCAAGTGTTTCATTATTGGTTTGTCACATATGTGGACACATCGGTAGCGGTATGTTTCCTCGGCTTTTTCCCCCCAAGTCATCACCCTCCTCCGTAGTTTTCTTCCGTCCGTCTATCCTAGCATTATGTGTGGGGCTTCTTGTATGGACCCCTCCAAGCTTGATCTTACGACAGATAATTATTTTAAATGGAAGAAGCGAAGGGGGAGGTACAGACAGATAGAGGAGGATGACGACGACGACGACGACGACAACGAAGACAAAGTAGCAGAGAAGAGAGAAGTCAATAGTGGTTCTCTCTCGTGAAAGACAGAGAGAGAGAGAGAGAGAGAGAGAGAGAGAGAGAGAGAGAGAGAGAGAGAGAGAGAGAGAGAGAGATGATAAAAGGTAGCCCAGCCGTCGTCGTCGTGTGTAGTGCGAGAGCCACCTTCTGCAGAACAACCAGTGTTTGCAAAAGCGAACACAATACATCTAAATACCTGAATGTGCTAACCTCCGAGAAAATGTTTTACAAGCAGTGCAACTACAGAGTGTTCCCAAAAGGGTGCAACCGTCTTTTTGACAATTATAGATATTAAAACTATCTTTAACAGATTACAAAAAATGCTAATTACACATGCATTTTAACTTTACAATAGATGTTGAAAGTGGATGCAGGTTTGTAACCATTTCATTACATAAGAAAACGACAGCTGACACAATACAGCGAAACGGATGCTCGAACGAGGCTAGCGCACGATGCATTCATTTCAACTGCTAAGTACGGTTTTCTCCGAGTACAGAGTTGCCATGGGACTATTATTATAGCATATAATTCATGTGCGCGAAAATTCTAAGCCTTTATCCTTACGATTGCGACTTTTCTGAAACAACCCGTACACGTATTGCACGTACATCAAAATACTGGTCATGCTGTACAATCTGTGATACCATTAACCAATCTAAAGGTAGTTCAAAGAGTGCATAAAAGTGTACCCGTAAAAATAAAGGTACCACGACCTTTTATCGAACGATACTTCATTGATAATGCAAAATAATATACACGTGATTACATACGACACAAACACACACACGCCACTTACATACACACAAATCAACACGAGCACTCACGGGCCACATATGTATATTTTGCATTTTCCATGAAAAATCGTGTCATGGTATCATATTCATAACTAAATAATGGTTATATTGCACAACCCCTGATATCATAATCAAACTCAAGGGTGTTTACAAGGGTGTCTGCAAAAATAAAATCTGTATGCATCCCCAACGAGCGGTTTTTAAACGAATCTGTCAGTGTATTTGTGTTACCATTCTTAAAATCACAAGTTTTACACGTCGCACGTGATTAGATCCATTGCGATCGTCACAGTGAAAGCGGTAATAGAAATAGGGAGGGGGGTATCTCAATTTCCAGGTTTTTTTTCGTAGGTTCAATGTCTACTAATGGGACACGTTACCGTATACCTGGTTCTCAAAGCTCATTTCCATCGCTTCAGTACTACTTCTGTCCCATGACAGTTGTAACAGTAGTAATTAGAGGAGTAAATGAATTTGGTCGCGTCTTTCCTTCTGTCTCTCCATCTGTCCATCCGATATCTCCAAAAGTACTCAATGAATTTCAATCAAATCATGTTGAAGGGTGGGCAATGGGACAAGGAAGAGTCGCTCAAATTTCGGGGCGGATCCAGGAATTTTTTTTAGATTGAGAGATATTTTCCGTTGTTTTTCTACATACATTTACGTATACGCTCGCGACTGTTCATACATTATCTACCAAAGTTTTCCATGTATTTCTATGAAATCCTGCGGAACGATGAACACTAGTTTCGGAAAGAAGTGATTAAGTGATTCTGGGATGGATCCATGCACAATTACCTCCCCTACCTCTTAGATATATGACCACAGCACATACTATCGCCAAAAGTTCATATCTGTCCATACGATCTCTGTAAAACTTCAATGAATTTCAATGACATTGAGTAGAAGGGCGGACAATGGGCCGTGGAAAAAATGATTAAATCTTGGAGTGGGTCAATGCACATCCCCCCCTGGCGATGGCGTTAGTTGAGGTATGCGCTCTCTGAGTGCTTGTAGTTTTTCATATGCAAACGTAATAGCTGTTATAAGACATAAGTAATAGTAAATAAGTAAATATGCATAGTTTTGTGTGAATGAATCCTTGGATTTTCGAAAGTTCACTTAGTATCACGTGTTCGCTTCCACGAAAAAAGGGCGAAACAGCGTTTAGTTATAGAGACAGCACACTCCCATTCCTCTCTCTCCCCTGCATTTCAATATCCTGTAACTACCCAACTGTAACCTTCGATGACTCAGCCTAACATACCATCATTTTTCGGTCTGGGGATGCTCAAAAATGTTTCCCACATAAATTAATGGTAATCGCTTCTTCGCTTTAAGCTATTCTGACATACAAAAGTTTTTTTTTTTACAGGGGCGTATGCGGATCAGAAATTTCCGCAATCCCGAGCAAACCTGCAACGACCCTACGTTAAAAATGACACCAGCCCTATGTTTAAGAAATAAAAAGAAATAAAATCAGGAAAGAGAAGATAATTAATGTAAGCCGTAAAAATTTCGGAAAGTAAGTGTCCAGTTGCGCATAACAGTTACATTGCTAATAAAAACCCTCTCGTAAAACCTACTAAGCACTAACAAATGTCAGGCTAGTTTGAAGAGATAATAGATTGCAAGCACCTAAAATTCTAAGTAGATTCTGGGGGAAATTCGTTACACCCAAATTTTCCAGTCATGTACTGAGCGCTCAATGAATTCGGTCGAGTGTGGAAATTGCTTTAGTCCAACAAAATAATTCATTTGGTTGATTGTACTGGGAAAAATCAATTGCTTAGTTCTCATAACCTTTTGTTGTATGAAGACCAGCTCTTGCTACGGTTAGCAGTGGTTTATTTTGCTAGCCCCACAATCTCGTATTCCACGTTGATGACAGATATCTACTTTTCATTGCATGTCACAATTTATTTCAATAGAAACATTATCATTGCGCTTGTGTAGAGAATTGCACGCGGAAATACGGTCCAGTAGTTTTTTCAACTAACCCATGGGGAACCAACACATCAAAGCGATTAACATAACCAAGTTGGTGCAAATGATTTTCAGCGATTGATTTGAATATTTTGAGTCTACCCCACGCTGAATGGAGATGATTATTCTCATGTCTTGACTTGATCGCCATCAATCTCAACTAGTCTACTTGACCATGTAACATTGATCAGCGAGAAATTTCCAACATGAAGTTTTGCAAACCGCTTTTGACACGTTTGGTTATAGACAGTAAGAATTGATCAACAAAAATACGCCTACCCCGAAGAATGGAAAAAAAAAAATGCGCCTGTTGATCGGCAGCTGTTACAATTCAATCAAAAGTGATCTTTTTGAGTAAAGTTGAAACTCAACACTACTAATGCCATCAAACGAGAAAAACAAAACGAACTTTTTGGCCAATTCAATGTGTGAGCAATACTGTTTGGTTCATTAATCCTGTCCGTGATATTACGAGTTGTATTCTAACCCATTTTCAAAGTTAGCAGGTCTCAAATTGGAATATCAATGCAACACAATTTTGCACCCCCACATTTGTTATTCGCTGATTAATAAGACTAGTGTCTTCATCTTAGTTGTACCTCCCGACCTTATCTATCGTATTCAGTATCCATGGGCAGATAATGATAATTCCTTGTCACAGAAATTGAAATTACACACCATTTGGTTCAATGAAATATTCTAAGGAAACTCACTCAAACACGCATTCACGGTCTTTCCAGAAAGGTTCCATCCATTTTGATTTTTCCCAGATATGGCCCAACTTTGCAACCAATCGGGAGAGACCCTACTGTATATTCGTAAGCAGACACCCTCCCGGGAAATTACTCATTCAGTAGTGAGACACCATCGGGTGAGATTGTGTACTTCGTGACCATCACATTCACAATGACCTATTCGGTCCATTCTTTACGTCTCGGGTAGTTCTTTTTGCAAAACATAACCCCATCTAGGCCTGTCAACCTCATTACATAGATATCTCAAACCGTGGACAAGATTAAGAGAACTCAATGAGGCACCTGATGGCAATGCCGACAGGGGTCCTTGCAGATTGTTCTGAAAAATGGGAGGAACGCTAAGATGAGTGTGTGGGGTCCCAAGTGGAGTTCTTTGGAGAAAATCAAGAACACTTTCAGGAAAGACCTCATTGTCTGAAAAAATCGGAGGCAACTTCGAAACGAGGTAATCACCAGTAAAACTATTATTGTTATTATTCCATGTTCACGCCAGATGACTGGTAGGTGGTAATCGATGAATACTGACGGTAAGTCTCCTCGGTTCTCCACCCCCCTATCATCGTTCTCATACATCACAGGAGTGCAGTGGTTGTACTGCACCTACCTCCCCCAGTTTTACTCCCACAAGCTTTTTCATTCTAGCTGTCAGGCCAGTGCAGACGACTGGTGGCTATAGGTCTCATATTTTCAGTACTCTCCTGGGCGTTTGTGCAGACTCCAGTAATGCTGTCGTGTGCATAGTCTCAATCTTATCTCCAGCCCCTCCAATCTAATTTACAATGTCTTTAGCACAGCTCCCAGTGCGCCTACTATTATTGGTACTACCCTGACCTTCACGCTCCACATTCTTCAGCTTCCTTATCAAGTCCTGGTATTTCCTTAAGCTTTTCAAGCTTTTCAATACAAACTGCAGGTACAACTATTATTTGGCATGTTCCATTTCCCACGACTACAATGCCCAGTCTCTTTGCCTTGATGGGGTTTTCGGTTTGAATATCGGAGTCCTGGGATAATGTGTAGCTTGCAATTTCCAGGACAGCCTCTGGTTTGCGCTGGTGTCATTTATCTACATGGTCGAATCCCAGTCGTTTGCATAGTTCCTAGTGTATAACAGTTGCTACCCTGTCGTGCCTGTTCTTGTACTCCTTCTGGGCTAGTTTACTCTATTCACCGGTAATCTGGTTTACCATCTCACCCTTTTCTCTACATAGGTATCATTTGCTGTCTGGGTCATGTCGATCTTCGTCGTGATATAGTTTGTCCTGATGCATTCGTTTTGGGTTTTCATGATGAGAGATTATTTTCTCTTTTCAGGTTTCCTTTGCGTAGCCATGTCCAAGATAGCTCGTCAGCGATATTTTCTGTCTTTCGAATTCCTCCTATTATCATTATCACTGGTGTGTCCTTACTGACAAAACGACGACAGTATTATTTTAAAAAAAAAAGATATTTTCAATTTTTTTAATTCTGCCTGTTTGGGCTGTTACCTGCTCTGATGTATGTACCCTTTCCCCAATGTATACAATCTGACTGATATACTTAATGCTTAAAAGTTCACCGCCGTGTCATCCGTGTACCCTTGGTCTATTGAGGAGTCATCGGGTCACTAAAGTCTACGCGCGAGTTCAAATGGTGGCAATTCCACTTAATTCTATACATCGGTTTCCTTCAGCGTGACAAAAACAAATAAAAACACAGTGATAAATAAGCCTGAGGACTGTGATAAGGATTATATATACGTGTCTGCAAAGTGAAGCCATACCTTATTCTGTCGTGTGCCTGGTTTGTCACGATATGGACCGCCGCTCATAATTGATAAGAGGACTACATGATTTATCGTTTCATTTCTGTCTTCCGTAAAACAAAAAATCATTGTCTGATTCTTGCACAAGTTATTAAATTCTTACACACTAACACGAAAAGTAAATATGAATCAGAAAGATTATCAATCCCTTGGACTTGAATGAAACTCAACTCTTTTCATAATGATCTCTTCTCAAATTAATTATTAATCATTAATCCGAGCAAAAACGTGAACTTTCAGACAAATCAAGCTCTCTGCCTCTTTAACCAAAGTTTTCTCATACGCCTATCTCTGTAACATTTGGCAAGGGAGTTTATTATTAAATGCTAGTTATAGAGTAATCTCCTTTATCTACTTTTGCAAATACGTATACAAATCCCGTTTCATTCTGGTATAACAGAAACAAGAAACTGCAGAGTAACATGTTCTAATATATTTTAATTACAGTGCAATTGCAAAATAATTCAAATACTACCGTCATTTTTGACAGCATGGGAATTGTAGTAGTAGTAGAATTAGTGACTTATTTTCCAATATATTATTCAGTAGCTACTCTTGCTACTGCTACTGATGAAAAAAAATCTCTTTTTTTTAAAATCAATTATTCACTATCTCTCGTAGGGTCTTGACAAGTGGTAGTTACAGGTATATTCCGCTTTTAGGAAGTTCGCTTTACGCCACTTTTACGCCTTTCGGAAAGCGAAAAAAGCATCCTACGTTCGTTGTTTTGCCGCTAGCTGTAATAGAGACAGCGCACACCTTTTCCTATCTCTCTCTTAGACCACAGGCTTGTACACTTTCCATCAACCTAACCTCCAACGACTCAGCCTAATAACAGTCTTTTGGGGGTCTTGGAATGCTCAAAAATATTTCCCATAAATTGATCGGAATTGCCCCCCCCCGCTTTATGCCATTTCGGCTTACGAAATGTTTTTTCATCGGAGTACTCTATTTTCGGATAGCGTGGAAAATTTGTGGTATATAGTGGTTGACGGTCGTCAAATCATCATTATCTTCACATCGGTGGTAATTTGTGATTATCGCTGGGGATCAAGTGACAGCAATGCAGACCTAATCCTGCAATCATAATCACGGGGGTTGTTTATTGTCGTCATTGTTTGCGTATTTAACCACTAAGCCACACGCACCGCTGGGGGTGGGGATGGGGGGGGAGTTCTGTCGATTGGACATCCCAAGATATCCATACACTTCGCCCAGACTTGCGCCCAGGAGGGGGTCACTTCAGTGTCGTTCCATTGTCTATCAAGTCAGAAGGAGGTCTTCGATTGTCATTAAAAAAATATTCCACCTTGCAAATGGCAGTCATTTCTTACAATGCATTGATAACTAACTACAATGATTCATGTGCATTTTGTCGACACCCACATTGTATAAACTATTATGATAAGTAATAAATCCAATTTTGTAGACGATGTAAAAATATCGGAAATTGATATATTTTTTTCAAATACCCAGGGATATCATTATTTTTTAATTCTTATATTTTCAGATCACAGAAAATTGCAGAATCAATAGAATAGAATTAAAAAAACAGAATAAAAAACAAGTGAAATTATTTCCTTTAATTCTTATATTTTCATATCATTGAAGCACTGTTATCATATAAAAATGATATTCTATAACATGAATTTTACACGATATCGTTAACTAAATTAGATTTAGTACTTAAAATAGTTTGGACATTCCAGGTTTAGGTATGAAGGTTGTAGGGTGTAGACATACTGGGGGGTCAGCAATCTGGGGTGTAGACGAAGTGAACGGTCACCACAACCATGAGTTAATTATTCCATCATGACTTTAATCAATTATCAGTCGAGGGGGGCACTATTCGCCAGCGTCAGGAATAAGGGGAAGGACCCTCTTAAAATACATATTTTCTACTCCTCTCCTCATCTTAAACAAGCGATAAGAAAAATAACGAATAATCATTATCATCAGTAGTAGAAATGGTAGGGGTACAGGTGGGTACGATAGTGTATACCTACTACTGAATTTCCAATTTTTCTGTACGTCTCAAAACGGCCCCGAAATTAACCATATTTAAAAAATAAAAATAAAAACTCATGAGGCTTGTGCCCGGCCCCCTGCAGCACGGGTTCACGTCTTTCATTTCTAGATAGACCCCTCAGAGAATCCAAGCA
Source organism: Thysanoteuthis rhombus (assembly GCA_963457665.1). Classification (NCBI taxonomy): domain Eukaryota; kingdom Metazoa; phylum Mollusca; class Cephalopoda; order Oegopsida; family Thysanoteuthidae; genus Thysanoteuthis; species Thysanoteuthis major. The sequence continues at coordinate 25,255,718 of OY735242.1, read as the reverse complement.
TAGATCTTAGATACAGACAGCCTTAACGTACACCTAGTTCCCCAAACATATTTCAATAATACATCAATTACTTCTTTTTCTTTACTCAGCCAAATATTAACATAATTTCGTTGGTTTTACTTCTAGTAATGATTCAATTACAACCCGTAATTTTCTGGTAATAAACTAATATTACTAGTAAATTTATCAAATTGAATATTATTACTGGTAATAATGAGTTAACTATAAGTAAGCCAACGTATTTATTAAAAGTGAAACTAAACATAAGAAAGAAAATGTGCGGTGATTATAATTTTCTTGCGACCTATGACAAAATCAATTTTTCAATATATCCTCAATTATTTATTGATTTATCTAAGAACCAATAATTTATATTACTTCTCTTATTTATTTATTCATGTAACTTTTATTACTTATCAACAAGTAAGTGACACAGCAGTTCAGTTCACAAATACTGACCCCGAGAGTAAGTCTACCACTGTCCCATAATAGCTGTTACATTTAGTACTAATAGGTTTGCAAACGTAACAAATATTATGGGACAGAGGTAGTAATTTTTATTAATTCTTGTTGCCACGATTTCTACGATATTATTTCTCTAGCTACAAAGGAATGACAATGACAGTCATTATCATTCATTACCGACTTTTTATTATAAATTACTGGGTATTTTATTACTTGGTATGACCAATAAATATTAGAATGATCAATAATGCCCATAAAATTCCATTATCTCTACCTCTTTTCCCGACAGTAGTTGCCGATCATAAATAAATAATTAAGGGCAAACACTTTTCTTATCAAATAAAAATTATCTTTCTTTTTCTTTCTGTAATCTTTGGAGCATTTTCGCTTTCACTTCCCGTTTGACAGCAAAAGAGAAAGTAGAAAAAAGAAGGAAGAAAATCTTTGAATAATGGAAAGATAAACGAGAACAGTACAGCAACGGACGAATCCGGAAATAAGAGCTTCCTTCTCTTCCGATTTCATTCATTCGTCCAATCTTCTTTTCTTTCTCTCTTCATTCATTCATTCTACGCTTTTTTCGTGACACTGTCATTATCATCAACATAAAGATCTTTCAAGGGGGCCATATTTTGGTGACCAGACACAAAGTCACAAAGTAGATAGCAAGCTGCACTATCTATACAACGATCGAGATCGAAATTGAAGGCGCAAAGCTGGAGAAAGTAGACCATTACATCTACCAAGGACAACGAGTCTCCATGAGACCCTCAAAAGAAGAAGAAATCAAGCAAAGAATCACACTAGGTTGGCAAGTTTTCGGTAGAGCAAGCTCGACTTTTGAGAATAAGAAAATCCTACTATTCCTAAAAAGAAGGTTATACAATGCATCCTACCGATAGTCACCTATGGAGCTGAAACATGGAATCTATCCAAAAGATTAACCCTCAAATTGAGAACCATGCAACGTGCACACGAGAGAATTATGCAACCTCACATGGAGAGATCATAAGACAGCACAGTATGTCAGAGAAAAGATAGGAATCCGGGGCATCATAGAAACAGTTAGAAAACTCAAATGGCAATGGGCTGGACATGTTGCAAGAATGGCAGATAACTGCTGGGCGTCTTGACTCACAACGTGAATCCCCAGAGATCAGGCGCGAAAGTGATATGGCGTGGTGAGCCCATGATAGAGAGGTCTGGTGAATCTTGGGGAGGGTCTTCGTACACCGACGGACACCAATAGACAGATGATGATCATGATCATGATGATGACGACCACCGAAAGTCAAGGGAAACATTTTTTAGAGTAATAAATAACCTTTTCCAATGATTGGTCAGTGACTTTATTTCCTGTGTTGTCTAATTATGGTTAGTCTTTTTAGGTAGCTCTGGGTGCAACTTTAGTTTCAACATACATTCAGCTGGAGTTATAGATGCCCATTCGTGGGTTCGAACCCAAACTAACCTTGCCGCAACCACGATCATTACTGCATTACGCTCGCCATTTAGTTTTCTCCTTCATATTAAATAGTGTGCTTGTGTCATAAATTTGGACCCAATGCAGGGAAGGTGATACCGATTGTGAGTTTCACACCCTTGTACACCTGATCTTATAAAACGCGTACGAATAGAAAAATATTTTTTTTAAAAATAATGATAGAAAAAAACAGAAACTTAGATATTACTTTGAATAAATCAAACTGTTTCATTGTTTTTATTTGTCACCGTTTTTCAAATCTACATTGTATCTAAATTTGATAGCATAGAGATATAAATTGACCAAAATGAAAAGAAAAAGGACAAGTTTTACTTTTAATATATACATCTGAGGTACACCAATCAGTGAGTTAGTAGCAACTACTTTTCTCCTTCTTTACCTATGGGAGAAGGAAGTGTGTTTGGACACGTGAATACCTTTACTGGCACTTACGAATGATGTAAACTAAATGGACACTGAATCCTGCTTACTTTCTTAAGAAATGAAATAAAATGAAGAATGCTTTAAGGTTTTATTATCATTTCTACAGAGGAAGCGCTTAACTACGAACTATGTTATCGGACGGTATTAAAATTAGTCGGTACAAAACACTTTAAATTCATCAAAATGAGCGCCTCCCTCAATATATTCGTCTTCTTCGGTGAATGAATATCACAATCGGTTATTGTTATCTTGAAAAAACTGACCTGAAATGATCACAATAAGCAGTTTCCTGTTAACTTTATTTGAGTAACGATTTCAATCTATTTGCTGAGGCTCGAATTTGAGTCAAGTCAAGTGGGTTCCTAAAGTAGAGGTCGGGGCTCATCTGGAGGTGGGGCATAAAGATTATTGAAGGTCGGAAAAAAGCCATCTTTGCAAAGATACATCATGTGTATGTAGCCATTTTGCTATGGGCCATTTTTATATTAATGGCTAAAAGTGGCTAGATTTGTTACCGTTGTTTACTGTAAATAAGTTGAAAAATTCACACATGCACATTTTAGAAATGACTTTTGGATAATTATTGGTCACTTTTAAAATTTAAAATTAACGTTAATATAGAAAAAAGGAATATAGACAGTTACCTGGAAAGTGAACCTACCCAATAGCTATTTTTTGAAAATAAAATCTAGCCACTTTCAGCCATTGACATGGCTCCATGATGTATCTTCACCAAGATAGCCTGGAGAAATATTTGAAAATCTCTCTGATTATTATGTCAAGTTTTTTTAAAAAGTTTCTCCATATGAAAATGAACACTTTCTGGTGTTTATTGTAAAATGGCTTGATGTTATACACTAATTTTTGAAAAATAGAATATGCTTTAGTTACAAAATATTAAGAAAAATAATTTTGTTTGATATAAACACATGGCAAATATGTCGCAATGTTGGAAAAGTTTTTGGTCTTTTTAACTGCAAAAGTTGATAGTTCTATGAATGGCAAAAAATTTTTCATTTTTTTCAGATTTGAATCTGTTAATAGCAGTTTTATTCCAACAAAGCTTACAAACACTGACCATGTCTTAATGCTACATCACAACACAGGCATAAGTGAGTTCATCTCAGGGTGAATTCTATTGTATATCAAGCACTTCTGAAAAACTAATTTCAGAGGGTGATTTTCAAAAACTAACTTGTTGAAAACCTGCCCAAGGATTCCAGTAGTACCCACAGATAATTTAATAGGTTTAAATTGTGTTTTCTTGCAAAAGATTTTGTCCCATCAAAAGGGGTTACAAATGAAAAAATATTAAAGAAGCCCTGATGTACAGAATACAAGGTAGGCAGTGATGCAACAAGGGTTTTTCTGAGGGCAAAGAAAGCACGCCCAGGAGGGGGCAGTTGTGTGATATCCTAGGGGAAGGCATAATTATTGATCAAAAGGCATTAGAGACCAGACAAAATTCTATGCCCCCCACTCCTACAGGCAACTGCCCCCACCCCTACAGGCAACTGCCCCCCACCCCTACAGGCAACTGCCCCCACCCCTACAGGCAACTGCCCCACACCCCTACAGGCAACTGCCCCACACCCCTACAGGCAACTGCCCCACACCCCTACAGGCAACTGCCCCCCACTCCTACAGGCAACTGCCCCCACCCCTACAGGCAACTGCCCCCACCGCTACAGGCAACTGCCCCCCCACCCCATATCTAGGCCTTCGAGGGTAGGTAAAACAAGTAATTTCCACTAATCTCTTTCTTTAGAAATTAAATTCATGAATTCAGACATCATCACCAGACTCTTGGCAAAAACACATGACCACGTATTTACCTTGAATCAAGATGAAAGGGGATTGAGATTTATGAAAGGTTTGTCTGGCACATGACCACATTTTATAGAGCACTTAGTGAAAATCAACCCCACAAGATGTCAAGTGAGAGATGGCTTGGTTACCCTTGAATTATGACAGTGGTCAATAAAGTGTGTTGGACACACCCATTGCCTCCCCCCGCCAGTTTTGAAGCAAATACAGTTTTAGTTTCCCCATACAAGAAAACATATTGAAATCAGATTTTTGTTCAATTTAATTTGTTTTTAAAAGTGATAAAAGGTTGTTTTATAAGTGCAATAAACATGATTCTTACAGTTACTCATTTTGAAAATACAAAGTCCGTTTAATGCTGAGATGAACAGCCTTTGTATTTTAGATAGAGAGGGGGAGAGTAATGTAACCCTTCCCCATCATTTTTTCATTTAATGTTTCAATTCTCTTATTATCTAACTTGTATTAAATTTACATAATATTTTAAAGGTATGATGAGGTGGTTAGCAAATTGTTCTTAGAGTGGGTGAGAGTAAAAACAGGATTAATTTCTCTAACTCCTCTCTAGGGGCTATACTAAATTTCAATCGGCAGCCATATTGCATCCACCAAAAAGTGACTATTTTTTAAATGTAACCTCACCTCCATCATGTGTTTTTCAAGAACTAACTTGCTAAAAACCAGCCTAGGGCTCCCAGGAGAACACACAAAAATTTCATGGCATTATGTAGAGGGGTTTTTGCAGTAAGCTGTCACATACAGACAAGGCAGACTTCTGGTAAATTATGATAAAATAATAACTTTATCAGGTCAGTAACACTTACATTATTTCCTGACCATTGACAATCTTTTCCTTCTTGATACAGCGCTGGTGTTGATTCCTGACCACTGACAATCCTTTTCTCTCAGATAGGAGGTCAGTAAGCTATTCTAGTTTGTTTTCCTAATTAATTTGATTTATTTAATCAAGTTATGGCTCGTATGAATAAATACAACCCATGCTATGAAGTGTAAACACTGTACATTATTGATTCAAGATAAGGTTCATCTGTGCCTATAGAGTGCATTACTTCATTAAAATTCCATTTTCTTTTCATTTAATGTTTCAGTTCCCTCATTTTCCAACTTATATTGATTTACATAATATTTCAAAGATATGGTGAGGTGGTTAGCTATTGTTTAGAGCAGACATGGGCAACCTTTTTTATTTAGTGGGCCACAAGATAATTTTGATTTTCATTTGGGCCACATATTTACTTAAAAAATGATGATCATATAAAAAGTGTACTCGATTTGTAATTTAGATGAACACACAAATTACAATTATTATATTATCGATTTGTGAAATGAAAACTATAGTAATTCCACAATATAAATTATAAATGGACTCTCAAAGGAAAATTACATTAGATATTAAATAACTATCTATATTGATCACAAAAAATGTTGCCAATAGTGGCTATACATAGTTTAGAGGTAATACTTCTGTGGTTCGGCATTTTCACTGATTCAGCACTCCTCAGGTCCCCTTGTGCTGGATTAGTGGAGGTCTACCGAAGAAGCATCTAGTTCCATACTGCTCTCTCTTGAGTAAAGTGACAGCTGACAAAAACCACAGAAATAATTGGACAATAAAACTGCCATATGGATAGGGTTAATATTGCACTGTATTCTTGAGGCCAACGCTCATCTGCCAATGAACATTTCAAGCCAAAGTGAGAAGCGACACTTTCGATGAGGCAATAAGTGCTGAGTCGCCAGAGAATTCAATTCAGCTGCCAATCTACAGTCAGAAATGGACATGTTGTGGGCATGAAAAATACATTTCAGGCAAGTGACTGGATGTGTCTGCAAGTGACAACGACTGGTTATACATGGAAAAGACATATCTTACATTTAATGGAGATTTGATTAACCTCTCTGTCACGATGCAGCTCCCTGAAAATTGCGTTTTATAAAAAGAAAAAAAAAACGGTGGTAAGCTTTAGATATTTCACTCGAGATGGTTTTAGACCACCATTCCCAAAGAATTTTGTGATTTTTGAAGCAAATAAATGCATTTTTGAGACTGGACAAAAATTAACACATAGACTTTTACAGCACGGAAGACTACAATGGCTATATTATTACAGCAATTTTCTTTACATAAGTGAAACTAAGCAAGTAGAAATCATTATTCAATATAAAGGAAATTATTTTTAACATTCACTGCATTTATTTTGATAGGGGTTCAATTTTGCTTATAGAATTCATATAATATTCCATAAGGTAGGAAAAAGTTTTTCTAACAAACACCCATTGTTGGCCAAAACCCATTGCATTAATTCTAACTAGTATTTGCCTTCATAAAACACATGAAAGTATTTATTTGCTATTTGAATATTAGGATGCCTGTCATCAAAGATTTAACAGTTTAAACCAAAATACTTTTTATTTCTATTATTATTCAGACTATCCTCATCTTGGATGTTTTTCATACAATGTTTTGGCTGTTGTACTCTACGGCCTTCATCAGGTATCATCAAAAATACTACTACTGCTAAGAGGGGAGTGTGGTCTATATATCCCCATCGGTTAAATAAAGGGTTCGGTTCGTTACTTCCCCAACACCTATCAGATGATACCTGATGAAGGCCGTAGAGTACAACGGCCGAAATGTATGAAAAACAACCAAGATGAGGATAGTCTGAATAATAATAAAAATAATAATGATACCTCATCTCAAAAATTCAGAGATACACCAAATTAATTTTTCTAAGAAAAGTTATTTCCAGTTAGGGAACAAAATCACTTTTTAGCAGAAAATATATACATCTCACTCTCTAGTGTTGCCATATCTGAATATTACAATGTTTTTGGTCACACAATGAGGATTGAACTCACTTCAGTTCTAGTTCATAACAAAAAACAGATATTATATTGAAGAAGTACTAGTAAAAAATGAATCTTATTGCATTTTTTCTGTGATGCCTGCATCTGTTGCACTGTGACTGTCAATAGGTGACAGCTACTATAACATATTCACCAACACCCCAAGATTTTATAGACATATATCGAGTCTCTCTTGATTTATTTTTATGTAACACCTGTCATATAATATTCCACATGACACTTTTTATGTTCATATCTGATTAAGGAGTCAAAGTGAACATACTGATCAGAGAGATCACTGAAACAGCATTATTGACTGTAATTGTGTCATCATGTATCAAGTTGTTTCACTTAAAATGTCATTTGTTATAACAAGGATAATAATTCTAAAATTGAAAGATTTACATATGTGATTGCATTTTGGGGCAGATTAAATGTAAATCGAGATACAATTCACTATAGAAGGTTTTTGAGCCCAGCAATGGTACCGGTCTAAGAAGTTAGACAAATTTGCTGATAATATTACCAAAGCATTTGAAGTGAACACCACTACAGTGTGAACTGCTCAGCATTGGTTCAATTGATTTAGATTTGGAAATATAGAAACCAATGATGAACCTCAGGGGATACCTTAACCTATTCTTAATGATGAAGAATTATTGGCAACAGAGGCCAACCATCCATGAATGATGATTAGAGCACTTTCTAGAGACTTTATGACAGAGACCATACCATGTCATCTCAAGGCAGTAGGAAAGGTTAGAAAGTTGGAAAAATAGATCCTGCATGAATAGAATGGAAAGCTCCATGACAGTGCCTAACCCAATACCTCTCAGCTAATAGAATATGAAGTTTTGCAGCATCCTTCATATTCACCTGACATTTCTACTACAGATTATTATCTTTTCAAGCATTTTGAACTTCATATCTGTAATAAAAGTTTCAATAATAGGAAGCTATAATTGGTGCTTTTACTGGATCTGTGCCCACTAAACTGAAGAATTTTATAAATATTATCATTAAATCGAAGTACAATGTTATTACTTCAAACGGTTCATGTTTTGATTGAATATTTACTGTTTTTCCGTTGTTTATATCAGTGGTCCCCAACTACCAGGCTGCAAAGCATGCGCTACCAGACAAAAAAGCATGTGTTATCAGGCCATGAGGAAACAATATGATTTGGTGATATGAAATAAGAGTGAGCTGCACCTTTCCTTATTCCCTGTCATGTCTACTAAAAGATCTCTGAGATAAAATAGTGTGTATTTGCCACCGTCACTGATCAATATTAAAATGAACTGTGGAGCAAAAAAGGTTGGTGACCCCTGGTTTATATCATCCACTTTCTTTCGATTCAAAATACAACATTTTGTAAGTAACAACTTGATAAGAATCGATGACTAGATTTAGCTGTCAATCAATGGACAATTAAGAGTGTAATGGTCAACTCATATCTTGTCGCTTTAATAATGCAGCCAGGCCAGTCGAAGGGTGGGGGTGAGGGTCAAAGCGTTCTGGTTGGGGTGGGTGGGGGTGTAATGATCAATGCAAATAGAATGATCAGACCTTAGTGGATCAATTTAGCTGTAAATCGATGTCTAAATGAAATGATTCGTCAGTTTAAATGACGTGAAGTAAGAAATGAGGAAATTGGCTGCAAATCGATAAGCAATCGAAAGTATAAAATGCGACATTTGAAAGTTTTCTGTCACTCAGACTGGCATGTCAGGCGTCTCCTGACTGATTAGGATCATAGCTGCAGATGTGATATCTGACAGACAGGAAATTCAGGAGTTTTAATGCTACACATCTGGTTTCTCCATTCCCTCGGATCATTGAGCTGGAGTCCAGGAGTGCCACGTTCACTAGGATTATGGGTTTTTGCAACAATCTTTCCAGGAAAACCAATTCATATGAGTGGCACCAGAATGTTTCCAGAGAGTCTTTAACTTACTAATATTGACTTCAAAGCCATCAAAGAAAACATTCTGGACATTATTTCTTTAACATTATGGATGTTCGCTTTCAGTGAGAACTAATCGAAAAGATCTAATATTTTTTCAACTGTCAAGTTCAACATAAGACCACATTCATGGAGCACCAGCGGGAAACAGGATCAAATTTCGTATGAGAGTAGTACACTAACCACTCCAATATGGTACAGGCTTTGATCTTCAGAGCATACCCAATGCTGAAGGCCTTGTGCCTGACTAAGCTAAGGGTGCTTCACTGCTGAGTAACAGTTACTGATTGATTAGTAAACTGGTCTTGCAGGTCATTACGACTGAGTAGTATGTTTGATCATCACTGGGCGCCCCATACTTATGGCCTTGTGCCAGAACTATAAAAAGGTTAGTAAATATAGATGAAAAAGGCTGTAGAGATAAAGTAATAAGGAAATGATAAGTAGAAGATCATGTGCATTTTTATGGTGTAATGGTTAACAAGCTTGTTTTCCAGAACATCATGACTAAGCAGCGAGTTTATTCATCACTGGGTGCTTTATACACTTTAGCAGAGGCATTGAGTACCATTTTAAAAGTCTTTGGAACGACTTGGTCAGGGTTTGATACCCAGTTGCTTACAGCACCTGGTATTCCCAAACTGTCACTCATCTATGTAATGACTAGACTTGATGTTGCTCAACTAGGCTGATCTTATGAGACACAGTGTCTTCAACACAATTCGTATCAAGTTAAGCTTAGCATATATATGTGATCCTATGACTATTATGGAATAAAGTCATATTCATGGAGTACCATGCAGAGAATGAACTGTCAATGTCTTGAGAGAGGAGTGAACTAACCCCTGCGCAATAACAATGAACACATGACAATCAAAACAAAGGAAATAAAAACAAAATTCAAGGTAGACAAACACAATAAGCGATTAGACTTATGTCAGAAGAGATGAATACATTAACCACTTCACTGAGGTACGTGCTCAGTCATGTCAGTCGTGTGCAGGTCGGACAAATACCGAAGAAAGTGTTGGACAACTGGCTCCAGACCTCCAGGAAGGCCTACTCTTTATTACATAGACATTTGTAAACAAGACCTGAAGGCAAGCAACATTGACCTGTCAGGATAGGAGGTTGTGGCCGCAGACTGCAGCAAATGGAGACTTGAAGGCATGGATCTAGACGAGTGAGAAGAGGAAAGAGGAATGGTGAGAAGAGTGGAGAGAACACAGATGGTAGAAGACTGTAACAGCCCCTACCAAGCCACATGGACTGCACTAGCAAAAGCTGCAACAGAGTTTGTCTCTCCGAAATTGGACTGTAATCACAGCAGCTCAATCATAGGCTTATCCATGCCGCACGCTCCATTGTCTTCTGAGACATAGAGAGGCAGACAAAGGTATGTGCTCCAAGTTAAAATAAAGCCTATATAAGACTAAAAATATTTTGTAAGAAAGTAAGAGTCAACAAACTTCTGAAGGTGCAAATATAAATATCAACCATGACAAGTCTGGTTATTCACTCAATAGAAACCATCACATTGCTGACATCTCTTCATGGCACGCTGTGTTAGGGGCAATCAATTAAAAATTTGGGAAAAGGATTGATCAATGGATAATTTACTTCTATTACATTTTGTTGGATAGTGATTGAACCCAACCTAAATCTGGGGGTGGGGATTAAAGAAAAAAAAACAACTTTTTCTTTCTAGATATATTAAGGAGTAAATATTTAAATTTTCAGTTCTCTAGCTCCATAGGTGTGGCCTGTACTTATATACAGAGTGAGCCAGACCTGTTTAAAAACTGAAGAAACCATTGGTTGACAGTTTCTAGTTGAAAAGGAGAAATGATGACATTTTTTTGCATTAAATAACAATTCTGTAAACCTTTTCCCAAATATACATACCTAAATATCATTATATTTTTCTAGGATACAATGAATTAGGAAGAAAGCCACGTTCATGGAGTATCTAGTAAGGAATGAACTTACAAATAGTTTGTGAAATAAGTTGATAAATTAGTCTACAATAGAAGGCCTCCCTTTAACTCAATAGTCAATGGAATGACACTAACCAAACCCCTTAGGGTAGGGGGGGTGCAAACATGGATGCAGCATATGTTGATCCTGGGATGCCCAGTCAACATAATCCCCCTTTTGGCTTCTCTGATGAAGTCTAGAGGGAAGTGGAGCACGTTTGGCCTCAGCTGCAGTAGTTGCCGGAGGGATACATAAGTTAGCTTCTAACCACCTTGAGGGGTCTACACTCTTCAGTTTGGAATCAGAATTGTCCTTCTCCTTGAAGGATAGCCTCCCCAAGGTTAACCTGCCCTCTTATTTTACCAGAAGCTGGGAGAGAAGAGAGGGATTCATGCCCATTCCAAGGGCACTAGAGTGATGAAATTAAACATCCTCAACCAGAGTTTGAACTTGGCTAGTCAATTTCAATATCATAATTGTTATGCCACTTGCACCTCCCACTGTCTCAGATCGGAAGCAATATCAACTCTTTATCACAGCAGACGGAACAGAGACCAAAAATTCAAGAAAGGAAGACAAGCACAATAATAGATTAAACATTTGGAAATAGATTAGAAAAATACAAAAACAAAACTGGTATGGATTTTTTCGGCCGAGTTATGCGTAAATGTTTTTGTAAGCAGATTTCTAATCTTCACAATGATCAAAGCATTGTTTATAAAGGGAAGACAAAACAGGAAAACGTGTCCATCATGTTATTCTAGCAGCACTTTCAATCAGTCACTCAATTTCAGATATGCATTCATGTGAACAGGAAAAAGATAGGTCTGGTTAGTCTCTCAATAGAAACCATCAGATGACCGATGTTGGGGGTGATCAATTAGAAAAATGGATGATCATTGAATAAGTTACTTCTCTCGCCTTTTGTTGGATCATAAAAGTAAACATGCGTGAACACAGCTGGACAAAGACTAAGGGACCAATTTAGCATAAATCTCCATTGCAAATTGATATCCCCTCATCAGAAACCTATTGTGGGGAGGGGGGTTAAAAAAAAGTGAATGTTTAAATTTTCATCCCTTTAGCACCATTGGTACTGCCTGTATGCATGACATAACCAGATGGGCTTAAAAACTGAAGAAACTCAAGTCAGTTTAGGTGGACAGTTTCTCATACAGTCAAGGTGCTTCCTTTAGAGTTATGTATAACAACAAGCCATGTAGACCAGTTCCCCAAATTATTCAGACTATTACCCCCTTTCAGAGCTAACATTTCATCAGCACCGACCCCCCCCATAAAGTCTATTGCCCCGTTTTAGAGCAAACATTCCATCAGCACCGACCCCCCCCCATAAAGTCTATTGCCCCCTTTTAGAGCAAACATTTCATCAGCATCAACCCCCCCATAAAGTCTATTGCCCCCTTTTAGAGCAAACATTCCATCAGCACCGACCCCCCCCCCATAAAGTCTATTGCCCCCTTTTAGAGCAAACATTTCATCAGCATCAACCCCCCCATAAAGTCTATTGCCCCCTTTTAGAGCAAACATTTCATCAGCACTGATAAAGTCGGTCAAAAATGATACATTTAAATTAAATTTAAAAGATTTTTAATTTAAGTATTTATTTTACAACCAAAAATTTAATCATCTAAAAGCAATCGTTTAATTAATAAAGAAAATGATTAAGGTGAAGGATAAAGCTGATGAGATGAGACTGATGTTTCTTGTCCTCTAATGCTCCCTACTGCCCCCTTGCATTCCACTGCCCCCTCAAGGGGTATTAGCACACCCATTGGGAATCCTTGATGTAGAACATTAGCTTATGCAATGAGTCTGATTCCCATTAGGTGCCCCACTGTTGTGACTTCCAATCAGTCCAAGCTTACTAAATATTTCAGGACTGCTTCTTAACTGAAATATTCAGATATTTTATAATAACATTAATTAATCTTAGGCCACAGTTTTATTGATATGCTAACGTACATACATACACACAACATACAAATATGCATAACACACACACACACATATATATATGCATAACACATATACACACATATATGCATAACACACACACATATGCATAACACATATACACACACATATGCATAACACATATACACACACATATGCATAACACATATACACACACACACACACACATATATTTATAAACTAGCTGGGGTACCCTGCATGGCTTGGGAAATAAATCAAACTCTAAATCTAACAACACTGAGAAGCAAATGATATTTCATTCATATTTCATGAAATCAAATACCTCCCAGTCCCAACCCCAGTCTGACCAGCACACACCCCTGCACAAACCAGCACACACCCTCAGGCAAGCCAGCTTACCCTCTACTAAAACCATAAAAATTAAAAGTTCATTTACTCACTTTTAGCCTTCATAGTTTGCATGTTAAAGCAAACTATTGGATTTTAATTGTGTCAATGTCTCCATGTTGTGTTTAGGTTGGGATTAAAGGTAGAGTTAAGGTTTTTGCACTAAAGAATGTCATGTTTGGGTTACATTTCTCTAAAAGAATACAACTAAACTGGCATAAGCATTGAGAGAAAGAGAAATTTACATTCACAGATTTCCGAAGACAAACAGAAAGTAAGAGTTCAGTGCTATGGTAACATTGAAAATAAAACCCACTCTAAAACTGGAAAAAAAAAAATCTCATGATTGACGAATTTTCAGAAGATTTAAAGGTCAAGTAGATTGAAAATATATAAGATAAAAAGAAAAAAGTTCTTGATTTTCTCTGTTGGAGTTTGAACTTGGTCTGGCAATTCCATTTTCCGTGACTGTATTAGTTAGCTTCATTTCCCACTGTATTCGTGCCGTATAAAGTTTGCCAAACTGGTATGCTACTTGACTGCCAACATATGAGTGGCATGTTAAAATATCTGCAGGATATCATTAATTTCATATATCTATTTGCTTTAGCATGACAGAAACTAACAAACCAACAAAAAATTGACAACAACTTTTATATAATTAGATGATTTTCAGTTCAATGTCCATTCTTTGCAAAAGTTGCAAACTTTCCTCTTCAATTTTGTCTTAGATTGAATTATCACAAGTAGTCAAGTCTGAACTTCAAGAAGGCCATGCCATGTCAGATTCACGTCTAATCTATCAGTTACAGATTTTCGTTCAGAAATTCTCTTATTGGAAAAACAAAATGTGTTGGTGCTCCATCTTACTAGAGAATTGCTGATGACCTTACCCTGCTTCTCTTGTAGAGCCACGGAATGAACCATTATGGAATTAGAGTTAAGAAAGCATAATGGCCATAGCTTCAAATCAAAAAGATAAGTCAAAAGATTACTAATAGGGATTTAACACCCACGCCACTTTCTTGCAATGATCTTGAGGAGGTGCAGGGTAACTAGGAGGATAACCTGGCTGAGACAGTTTGTGATCACTACATACTAATATCTTTAGGGAAGACATAAATCCATCTTTGCTTCAAGCTATAAGGAAACACAGAGTGAAATGAGTGACACCACTTCAGGTGTACATTGCCTCTAAGTCTACCATATGGTAAAACCAGGGCTGTGCAAGTAATGATATGATACATGAAGCAAAAGCACTATTTGCTTAGTACATACAGAATAGTATACTCTAGACTTGAAATGCTACACTATGGCTGAAATTATTTTTGAACTCTCTAGGATTTTTTTTCCCAGCATCCTCTTGCTCAGAACTTGAAACCATTTTCTTTTATTGGGAATTCTTTGTTCTTTCAAGAATGGCACTACCATTGTCACCATTTCAATAGACATTACAAAAGAAACTTAGCAGTCAACCGAAAATAATTACAGAATGTTTTAGTCAATCATAAATACTTAAAAAAGGAGGAACGATAGTAGATAATAAAAATATAAAAAGATTCTCACACTAAGAGATAATGAAAAACACTAAATTTCTTTCATAAGTAAAAGAAGAAAAACTACAATAAAGGATGATTGCTGCAAGACCTATACTATAGAATGCTTCAGAAGTTTTTTTTCATAGTAGATAAATTAGTAGATAGCATCAGAGACAAAGGGAAGCAAAGTCGGAGATGGCCGTTAAAAAGACTTTCTTTCTTTACATGCACTCAAATGACACAGAAGAGACAAAGAATAAGGATGAATATAAGGATAAAATTGTTATCTTTACAGGTAAACTAAAAACATTTTGGCTGTTCTAGTTTCTGGATTTCTTGTGAATCTATCCAATATAAAATAATCCAGTTTGTGGGTTATGTTTCTTTGTTATGATACATTTTGCCGATTTATTCCACTGTAAGTTCTGTTCTTTTAATATCAAAAGAAAAACAAATATGCAAATGATTGCTGCAAGATCCTTCCTTTAAGATGCATAAGAAATATTTTTCATTGAAAAAGTTAGCAGAGACAAAGAATTAAATAACATCAAAGACAAACGGGAGCAAAGTCTAATAATGAGGTTAAAAAGACATTTTTTCAATGTGCACTTGAATGACACCAAAAAACAGAGAATAATGGAGAAATATATGAAAGTGTTAGGAGAGTAATTATGTTTTTTTGAGTTTGGAAAATTACATATCTTCAAAAAGGAGAAAGGAACAAGTGTTAATGGAATTCTATTAAATACTATTTATCAATAATGTAATCATTGTCATTATCAACAAGAACAGCCCAATAGGAGAGCATACTTTCAATTCCTTGTTGAGAAAATTAGGCTTTGAAAAAAAAAAATTTCAGAGTTTTATTTGTCCTTTGAAATCTCTGTCATGAGGTTAAACTTTATTATACACCGTTAATGACACATTGTCAGATAGAAGAGTTGATGAACTAAATCCAGACATAGACATTTAACCCTGGTCATAGTTTATAGCAGTGAAATATGTAATATTACCGATATACAAAAAAATTAACAAAAATAAAACAGGTCTGGTTAGTCATTCAATAGAAACCATCACATGACCCACCTCTCTGTGCAGCACACCATATGGGGGTGGGGGTGATGAATAAAAATATTGAAAAAGGGATGATCAATGAATAAGTTACTTCACTTGCCTTTTGTTGGTCGGTGATCACAAAAAAAATCGAAATTTCTAAAAAAACAATTATTTCTTGTGAATGATGATGAATGCAAACTAAGAGACCAATTTTGCAAAAACTTACATTGTAAATTGAACCTCCAGTTAACACCAATTTGGGTGGGGAAAAAAACAAAAATCAAAAAAAACTTTTTTTTTCCTAGACATAAGGAGTAAACATTGAAATTTTCAAACTTCTATTCATGATACATACTGAGCCAATGAAGCAGCCAGATAAACTTAAGAACTGAAGAAATGAATATACGCTTTGGAAGGAGGGTAAGTGGGTGGGTGGGTGTATGCATATACATATATATATATATATATGTATATATATATATATATATGAATGAGTGTGTGTGTGTGTGTGCATATGGGAAATGTATAGATATATACATGGTTGTGTATGTTCTTATGTATACATAGATATATGTCATCAAAATGCAAAACCCGCACAGAAATTAGTTCACATAACATGACAGAATAGGAAAGATGCGTCGGGTAGGTGATCTGCTGATCTCACTTTTTTCATCTGTCTTGAGAAAAATGTCTCATGGGACAAAAGTATCGCACCATGATTTTTGATGTTGAAAAAAAAAAAAAAAAAAAAAAAGGAAAGTTTCTTTACTAATTAAACAAAAATTGAAAAGAGTTTTTGGCTTTCCAAAATACCCTTTTAAAAATACAAGCATTAGGCATCTTACTACATTTGTCACAAAAAGGTTAAAATAAAATTAAAATAAAAGGCTTTAAAATTGTTCAGATGAGCTGTGAAAAACTTGAATTATCCTTCAAATTAATTGCAATTTTTTAAAACCAACATTTTAGCTGTTCCAATCTTTCTAAGTTAGCTCTAGCAGCCATTAGACTATCAACTGCTGAAGCTACAGCTACTTTGATCTGTTGAACTGTGTGTTCAGGGCCAGATCAAGATACAGGCTAAACGGGCAATCACTCAAGGTGCAAGCACTAGGGTGCTCCTGTCATGTGTTTCAGACAGTAAGACTTTCAAATACAAAAAGGAAAATGGGGAAAATCAATAGAACAGAATCAAAATAAGATAATTCCCAGATATGAAATCAGATTTTTCAGGAATATCTGACAGTTATATACTTTTTATTGTGCTGAAAGTAAGAAGAACAAAAAAAATGATTGACAACAAACTCAGTCTGGCTTAGATAGATGGGGAGATAGAAAGCTCAGAACAGCTGAGGTCTGAGAGGGAAGGTAATTTGGGTGAATAAGAAAATAGATATATGAATAAGATAATACTATATTTCAAAGGGTGCTGAAGTTCAGCTTGCCTAGCAAGCCAGGAACTCTTGGTGTGACCAGTGGCTTCTATACATTATGGTCATGAGCAGTGACATGCACAGACTGAGAAAGGTAGGGGCTCAGTTCGGAAAAAAGGACTCCCTTAACATTTTTTAAAATGAAATCTGCAATGTCATATAGTCTATGTACACACAAGAAGAAAGATGCTAAAATTCCATGTGGTAAATACTTTTAAATTCAATTCATTATTTTTGTAGTTTTTGAACTCTGACTAAAAGAGTACTTTGATATAAAGAAGAAAAAGCCTCCACCTGTGTAGAGACAGAAGTAAATACTAAAAGCAAAAAAAGAAAATCCAATCTTACCAGAATTGTGTCTCTCTGAGGAAATGACCAATTGTTTTTGTTCCTGAAGCATTGCCAACTCAATGTTAAGTTCCTTCTGTTTAATTTCTTGCATCTGATACTTGTGCTCAAGTTCAATCAGCTTAGTCTACAAAAAGAAAATGAAAAAGATTTTTTATGCCCAATGAAATTTGTAGGGGTCATATAGCATTATATAGTATCAACCACCATTTCCAGATGGAACCTCTTCTGGTCAGGGCATATCTTGTACCTCCCCATAATAAGACCTGCAAATCAAGCTAATATAGCCCATGATAGGCTGGTGCCCTGACACTTCCAGTTTGGCTGAATATCATACATATTGGGGTGTCATTTTTGCCCAAGGTCACACACAGCACAGGAGCAACTGAGTCTGATATAACATCAAAAACGTAAAAATAAGCAGACATTAACTCAATGGTAAAAAAATTCCTGGATCCACCCTAAAATTTGATAATTTCTTCCTTACCCACAACTCACTTGTCCACAAAATTTTATAGAAATCTATCGAGAACTTTTGGAGATATTGTGTAGATACACATGAACAAATACATAAATGTATGAGAAAAATGGAATTATATATTATCAAGAATGAATTCCTTGATCCACCCTCAAATTGAATCCATCCTTCTCTACCCTTTTGTCTACTCAGAGAATCTCATTTAAATATATTAATAACTTTTGGAGATATTCTATGGACAGACATGAATTTTTGACAAATCGTGTTATTGACATGAACTACATGGATCCACCCTCAAATTTAATCACTTCTTCTCTAGCCTAATGTTGACCTTACCAAACAATTTCATTGAAATTCATTGAGAACTTTCAGAGATATAAGGGGAACAGTAATAAGGGTATATATAAATGTATGGAGATACAAAAAAAAAGAAAAATCTCCTGATCAAATCCCTGGATCCACCCCCAAATTTAACCACTTCTTACTTAGCCCATGGCCCTACATTCTACAAAATTTCATAGAAATTCATTGAGAACTCTTTGTGGACAGATGGAAAGATGCGACTGTATACATATGCTGCTCCAACTCCAGGTTGATTAAATGGAAAAAAAAAAATTGGTTGAGAAATTAATTAAAATTATTTAATTAAAAATTGTGATTTTTACTCAAGGATGTGGAAAGTCACACCCAAAATATTTAATTATGGTAATAGAAATAGGGAAACCTCGATGCCCCATAAAATGGAATTAAGCATGATTTTTGTTTTCTTAATTAGAATAATTGCAAAACTAAGCTTCTATCTTATACCCTACAATATCACACAGAAAGATTTAGTATTTATTTTATTAATTGACATAATAACATAACTGATCCCCATTATTTGACATATGCAAGACTGAATTCATTAAAATAATTAACACATTTGAATTTTTATTTCATGTTTCCTGAGATGCAAGTGAGAAATATAATTCACAGAGAAATCCGGGGTTTGTTTTAGAAATTGAAATAATTGCCGAACCAATCCTTAATTTTTCTGGATCTTTGGATGTTTAAAAAAGTGATTTTTAGTTCAAGGACAAAGAAATCTGTGGAAGACTTCAGAATTTGAAAAATGATGAATTAGGACCTTTTAAAGGAAGACGCAGCACAAACATTAGAAAAAAGTGGAGAAAAAAATGGAGGTGAATTATTGAATTTAAAACACGTTGAAGGTTTGAAAGCATCACTTACCTTCAGTGCTTGGACTGACTCTTCATGCTGACTTTGAGCCGCATCCTTTTCCTGGAATAACAAATTATCGTAGATTATCAAACTGACAATCCCCTTCTTCCTTATTTTCACCATAAAATCATTGGCAATGCATTATACGAATATAATTAGAATTTTTCATGTTTAGAAAAAGAAAAAAATTGTCATCATTCACATTTAATTTCACATTTAACATTTTAATTTAACTTATAAAGTGGATCCCTGGAAAATCCATTTTTTCATCATTAGGCAACAGACACTGATGTACTCGTCTTATATATACACATTTATGCATATAAGTATATACATATACTAATAGGGATACACGGCTTCGCCTAGACTCGATGGTTTAAGGTTGGAATGAATCTAATTTGTGGTTAGAAGATAGACAGACAATTGTTATTGCATTCAATACAAAATACCTTAGTTACATCTAGAAATTTCTCAGTTTTTTAGGTGTTATTCTTGAGTATGTGTGTTTGTGGGGCCTTCTTTTTCCTAACCATGTACAATAAAGACCTTTTCCCATTACAACGATTGTGTTGGGGTCTAAGAGACCAAACATTATGTTATAACCATGCCATGATCAATTTATCTATTTTGGGGTCTAGATCTACATAATTTAGAGCAAAATGTGGGTAATTTTTAGTTATATCTATTTATTGTTGAGTCAAATACTTTTGCCCCCATCGTGTACCAATGTTTAACACAAACTGCTAAATAAGGCACCATGTTATAGCAGGGAAGGCCTTCACTAAATTGGGCTGTTACTTCCTGTCTATCTTACAGAAATAAGTCTTTGGAGTACGCGGTTGAAATGTGAACTGAAAAAAACAAATCAAATTTTCAAAAGAAGAAACAATGATAATTTTGAATCTGAAAAGAAGCAGTTTTTCTCACTGAATGCTGATCAAAAGCTAGAAGAGCTTTGGTATCATCTTGGCAGAACATTTTGACTTAAGTAAAGTAGTTTCAAAAGCAACCTCCACAAAGTATTGAACCGTGGACAGTAAGAGAGGAAATAATTGACCACATTAAAGAATGGATGCAATAATGAAATGATATTTACAAGATATAGTGTTTAACAAAGCGCATGCTTTGATGCATTACTTAGGTAAGACCGATGGAAATTAATGAGAAAGTTTATCATTATGGTTACATTGCAATTGGAATATGCCTCTCTCTGAACCCTACAGAATGTAAAGTTTCACAAAACTGATAAAATTCAGGAGGTGTTATGGATTGAAAGTAAAAAAAGCTTTTACTTCCACATATTTTTTGATAAAAATGTCAGAATTTGGACCCAACCCTGGTGAAAGTCATGAAATCACCTCCAGGTGATGCAAGGCCCAATTGGAAACACTATATGTCGTAAATCCTGTTCTGCAAATTACCAAATGCATTGTAGAAAAAAATGGCAACATGTTTTTTGCACATATATTATACATGTAATTGGATATTTCAACAAGATGTTACTTGTAACATGATCGACATGCTGGCCAGCACCAAATATATAAGTAAAAGAATGTCTTTTTAAAATTTTTGTTTTATTCAACCTTGATCTAAATCGATTTCCTTGGATTCTGGTGATTTCAAAAGTATAACCGAATGAATGGACATTCACAACTCAGTTGGAAATGTCACCTTAAATGCTATTATACATTGTTTGATTCACAAACAGAACGTGTTAGAATATAGGACCCGGTTAACTGGCAACTATTTTGAATGGTCCTCAGAGGTCAAATCAGACTTCCGTTCACAACTGAAAATTAATGTTATGGTATATACTATGTCAGAAATTTCATGCTTTTTGAAAAAGTGTCCAATCATCCTGGTTATCCTCTCTACTATAGTAATGACAATATGGAAAGAAACTCAAAGGGTTTTAAAAAATGTACAATTTATTTCATCGACATATTTCATTAAGAAGGCAAGGATTCATCAGAACGAGTACAAATATAAATGTATCAAATTCTTATTAGGAATTCACCATTCTAGGATGTTCACATGCATGGAAGGTCATTAATCTTGTTAGTGTCATAAATTTTGTCTAATCAATATCATTTCTGTCCAGGTGACATAGGTATATACAGTGTCATGTTGTCTCTGTATTTTGGTCAGCCAGTGCTTGTGCCCAAGTGTGGGAATAGGGTCATCAGCATGATCTCTAGAATTGATCCACGGAAGTGACAGAGACCAATTTGAACCTGGCTAAAAATCACAGAGACAACCTGATTCCAACACTTCAAGCTAAATATGTTGTGGTTCACCAATCAACCGCTTTCTATAATGAATCACACTCTATCGGGGAACGCCTGTAGTGTATATTAGCACTACAGTTTTCCAAGAGGTGAGAGTAAGGCAGATATAGTTATCTAAGATGAAAGCAGTTTTGTTCCTACCATTGAGCACTTGCCTCTCTCTCCTCAGCTACTATCTATTCCATTTTGTGTTAGCACCATTCTTTTCCTGCTTGAAACAATGGATTCTTCTTCATAGAATTCTTTGGAGCAAATACAATGACTGCACTCATTAATCGGTGCTGCCAGGTGTATCAAATAAGGAATACTCACAGGAAGATAATGAATGGAATAAAAAGAACACTGTGAAAGGGACAAAGGTCACGTACACAAACAATATGTGTGTATGTGTGTGTGTGTGTGTGTGTGTGTGTGTGTAGTCTAGAAAGCTAAACATTAAAAAATTTTTTCAGGAGATTTTTTCTCGGGTCACTTATTTCCTCCCACTATCTGTCAATGTAATTTTCTTTAGTGTTTTTTTCTGTTTTACATATTCTGTGTTATTATGGTACTATATGTAAATTTTCTTGTTGGGACCATCAGTTGTTTACCATGTAACTGTTTCGGGGATCTGAAAAACAAAACAGTTAAATCAACACGGCACACCAGCAGTGTTGATCAAGCACCACCTCCCTTTCAGCAATGATTTTAATGTATAGTTAATGTCATACACTTAGTTTGTTATATTATATGGGGCATTGTCATAATGTATCACAAATGAATGTTACTTTATACTACACATCATTCAATTTTCTGAAATAGGGTTTACATACATAGGTTGCCCCCAAAAAACGTATTTAACAATGAGAGATCAATAAGTATATATATATATATATATATATATATATATATATATATATATATATATATATATATATATATTTTAGGAAAGATTTGTTGTCTTCAAATACAGTGCTCAATATGAATAAATTTCAGCTCATATAAATGAAATATGAGATATATTCTCAAAACATTTTTTTCATACTATATAGTACTTATCAATTAAGAGAAAATAGATAAGTACAAAACAAATTTGTCATGAAAATGTATCACCTTTTTTAAAAGAAATGTTATATACTGGGTGGGCCCATCAATGTTGAATTTGGCCATCAGTAGCACAGACATACCGAAACCAGAAAGGCCTATCAGGTCATTGTTGCCAACTCGAAGAACTGTTAAAAGGAAATGAATTTGACACTTTTCCTTTCATCTGCCGCTGAAAAGATTACTAACATATAATCAACTCTAGACACTGGCTACACGTGGAACTAAGTTTTGTCACGATGTAACTTTCTGGTGAGTGAGCGGTCACGATTCAAAGAAATATTCATATTTATCTCTGTCTTCCTGCTGGACTGACCTCATCCTATTCCAAACCCCACAGTTTCAACTTCATTTCTAGTCAGGGTCAGTCTGGAAGAAGTTGATGGGGCGGTCTGGATTTGGATCAAAGTTAATAAAAAAAACAGAAATTCTGTTACAATGCAGACTCACTTATAACACGGTAGAAAATTATGGAGATAGACTTCCAGGTTATAATGGGTTTACAATGTATTTATTAAAACTGGAAACGTTATTTTCAACTTATTTTGGTCGTTTTTGAAATCTATTCAACCAATTATCGACATTTCATCAAAAAATTTGTCTCACTCAACTTGCTTAGATATGTCATCTTGTTTTTGACTTCATAGATGAACGATAGTGAATTGGATTTACACCAGCTTGACCGTCGATGTTATGGTAAAATTGCGAAACTGGGGATTTTATGAAATCCATCAATATAATTTAAATCCTCAGTTCTACAATCAATGCGGTAATGGTTAAACTTGTGATGCTGACCATTACTACTGTAATTAATTTGATCTTACTAGGAACCTCACTACTGTGGCCCAGTATCAAACAAAGTTTTAACTTTAAAAAAAAAATTAATACATACTTTTAATTTGATCAAAAGTTTATTCAATCAAAACAAGGATAAAGAATAACCATTCATTTACAATCAAAAGCTTGTGTAAATTAAGGTGAAATTTTTTTATAAAAAATAATTTTGCCAATTAGGCAGTCTTGTCAATTCAGCGTAACATATACACTGTAAATAAGCAGAATATACTTGATATTTACTTAGTTTAGCTTAGTTTGAATGTTATATTTTAGCCATATGTGCCAGGAGGGAGAGCCGGTCTGCAATCAATGATGTAATGAAAGGGTTAAAAGACATCATAACAATTACTTTGTAAATCGACACACTTATCAATTCTCTCATTATCGGTAGCAGCAGTGATGATAACAGCAGCAGAGGCATTGCAATCATTCAAAACTATTCTCCTTGTTGGCAGGCGTATTATCCATAATCCTAAGATAGATTCCTGATTGTGTGTCAAGTTGTGATGCTCTTAAGGATTAGCTAATCCCTCTTGAAAGATTGCAAGGGGATAAAAAGGATTTCTTTTCAAGTGTCTTTTCTTTTCCTTTCAATAACAATTCTTCTATTCAAGTGAAATTGAAAGCTTTGCTATGATCAAAAGGTTAAAACTAGTTGAACTTCTACAGGCACCAGCAGTAATAATGGATTTTGTTATAAAAGGCATCTGGCTCTATTGATAAAGGTGGATATTGCAAGCATACAGTACTGCTCATAAGTATAGGTACACCTTGATTAGTGTAGATAATTCATTCTAAAAGTTTCTGTATAATTCCAGAACTACAATGTTCAAGGTCTTATAATCTGATGTGTTTCAGCTAATCATCATCGTAATCATCAATCTGTTAGCCATCATTGGTGGAAATAGACCTTGCCCAGGATTTGCCACACCTCTGTATCATAGGCATCATGGAGCCAGTACTTCCTGAATTTATCTAGCTTGTCAGGCCATTTTACTTTCTATCGGCCACTGGTTGACTGTCATTCTGGCAACATGTCCAGCCCACTGCCACTCAAGTTTTCTAACAATTTCTATGATGTCTCGACTCCTGTCTTTTCTCTGATATACTATGCTGTCTTGTGATCTCTCCACGTGAGGTTGAGCATGATTCTCTCATGTGCACAATGCATGCTTCTCAGTTTAAGGGTTAATCTTTTTGTTTGGTTCCATGTTTCAGCTCTGTACATGACAATCGGTAGGATACATTATTTGTATACCTATCTTTTTAGGACTAGTGGGATTTTCTTGTTTTTGAAAGTCAAACTTGCTCTACCGACAACTTGCCAACCCTGTGTGATTGTTCACTTTATTTCTTCTTCTTATACTTAGTTTCATTAATTCATACAGAAATATCTTGACTGTACTACATCAAAAACTGCACTATTCAAGGTATTTCTGTATTTGAACAATGAGAAATTCTGTGTTACTTGCCAATACTTGCATTCTTTCCATATATTGGTCAGCAAGTCTTCCAGACATTATTTTGGCCTTTGTTGTAGCAACTGAAAACACTTCCAATATATTTCTGGACAGGGTTTGGTTAAATACTTATTTCCAATGATTGTTTCCAACTTGCAGCAGATATTAGATTGAAGATATTTAACTAAATAGTTTGGCAACTCTTCCAAATAACAATTTTAGTTAAATCTTCTCAATCTCCTTGATTGATTCTGAACAAGATTATATATATATATATATATATATATATATATATATATATATATATATATATATATATATATATATATAATCTTAATATATAATCACTACAATGGATAAAATCTATTTTTACTTCTTTCCTTTTGTATTTTTACAAATTGAGATTACATATATATATATGCAGGGATAACTATAAGAGATAGAAAAAGATGAATATGGATCTGAGAGCAGACCAAGGTAAAAGATATCTTAGAAGTGATTAAGAGACAGATAGTGCAAAAATTTTGCTGATCAGTTCTCAATAGGAATAGCAAACACAGTAGAAGGAGACCAGCCATAAGATGAAGAGATGGATAAGTTTGCCAGTAAAATTAGCACAGTCATGGTCGGCATGGAAGAAGCAGTGGACATGATGGCAGCTGATGATGATGATGATGATGATGATTGTCTCCTATCATATGTCCAGCGTTCTGATTCTGGTTTTTGGTTCCATAGAATCAGATGCCACATTTGCTTCCCCCAGCAGACGCTCATGGCTATACCAAAATAAAAGTCGAAGACTATATTGCACTGACAGTTAGAGGTGACCCTAAGGCTCCTCTTTCAATTCACAACTATCCTTTCACATAGAGGAGGGCATGACACTATTTCCAATTCTTTTCCATCCTAATCACACAGCTGAGGGTGTACTCATTTAGCTGCAGATTGCACAGGGGAATGTGTTCTAATTGAAAGTTTTCCACACTCTTCACTCACACTGGGAATCGAATCCGGATCCTTCTGTGTGTGAGACAGACGTGCTAACCATTGCACCATCTGAGCAGACCAAACTAAACTACATTTAAAAAGAGATCATTTCAGTTCTATCAAAATTTATCAAATGCAGAATCCAAGATTATTTCAATGATAAGTAAAAGAATTAGTTTCACAGTAGGCTTTTGTCATAGCAAATAATATTCTAGACCAGGGGTCAACGAACAACTCTTTGTTTTCCGAGTTTATCTATGATTAAGAAAAAAAAGAGAAGAATTTCATAATTCTCATTAATTCATAGTTTACTGAAATTTTCATGACTCATGACATGGATCCCCCAAGATCACATGCACAACCGAGGCCGGCAGAATATTTGATGGCGAGACAAGCTAGACAAGTTCAGGAAGTACTGGCTCCGCGACGCCCATGATAGAGAAGTGTAGCAAATCCTGGGGAAGGTCTATGTCCAACGACGGACGTTAAAAGATTGATGATGATGATGATGTTCTTATAATGAAAAAAGTGATAAACAAAACAAGTTCTATAACCTTGTGTCATCATATTTCTTTTGCTTTAGCTCAAACGACCAAGTCTGCTTTGATACGGCAATGGTTGGCATGTCTGCTTTACACACACAAGCTGTGTGATAAGGGTGAAAGTATCCCTTCTGTTCCGGACAAATAAATCTCATGTTTGTTACTTAGAGATGCATTTTCATTATTATTATTATTCATGTTACTTAATGAAGAATCCAATATATATAAATGAAGAGCTTGGTAGATATTTCAACATGAAATCAAACCATTTTAAGAACAACATCCCTTAATTTAGATGGGGAAAGTACATAACTTATCCAAACAGTATGACCATACTTGCAGACCTAAGAGATAAAGATCAATAGAAAAAAGAATTAGAAAAATACCAGAACGTTGCTCAAAAGATTCAGATATTGAAATAGGTGATTGTTGATAGTGTCCCTAATAACAGAGAAGCTCAGAAGAATTAAGAACCCTAGCCGAATGATCTGAAGAAAGGGGAAGTTTTCAAATGATGTAAATGTATACATTACGGCAAAATATTGTAAGGACACAGATAAAGACGCTGGAACATTGAGGTTACTTGGTGTCGCTTGTTCTCTGATAATAGGTAACCCTGAATCCTAACATAAGTACAAAATGATAGATATAATAAAACTGTTACAATAAAGAAAATCTTAATGCAAAAATACAACCATATTAATGATAAAGCTGAAAATAAAATTACTATTATTTCTAACTTCAGATGCTTTTTATCACCACTATTCAGACCATCAGTCTATGGCAGTGATTAACCAGTGCAGATGGAAATAAAGAATAGATGATGAAAACCACCTAAAATCCAGATGAAAGTCAAAAATTAATGGTTGACAAGCTTCATCAAATAAGAAATAAATCAAGATAATATTACTAGTACAAATACAACAAATGTACATAAAAACAATAACAAAGCTGGCACAGAGTGATTGAGGAGAAATAAAAAATAATTCAAAGTGTTAGGTTTGATCTCAATGTAGCTCCATTGGTTGGGTAATTGTCATACAATGGCAGGCTTTCCAAAATAAAAGGGTGTGAGTTCAAATCTCGCCTGGAGCTTATTCCACATTTTACACTTTGTTGTAGACTAATGGCCTGAGTAGTTGCAACAAAAAGCAACTAAAATTAAGATGAAAGAAATTGTAGTTAAAAGTTAATAATGGTTGACAATGATTCATCTAATAAAGAATAAATCAAGATATATATCAAAATAAATAAAAGTCACCAAAACACAAAGAAAGAAAATTATACAGACAGGTTCCTACTAAACTTAACAATGGATGCAACAGCTATTTAGTGTTACTGCTACCTGGGCGCTAAGGTAGTTATGGGAGAATGGTTTTCCTAAAGGATAAATCACCCACTTTCCTCTTTGTCAGTCGTTGTAGTATGACTGCCACAAGATATGTCAGAATGTCTGGGGATGGGATAGTGATGAGAGAGATGATGATTAATGCCTTTCCAATGGGCGCAGTGTCAATCTATCTATCGTCAAGGATGTTCCAAGGTTTCTTCTTTGTATTGTTGTAAACGTTTCCATTTTTCATGACTGCCTTTGGATGTTTCTTCCTTTCTCAGCTTGCTGATGTTGAATGAGGTCTACCGCAACGGCTCTTTCTCTGCGTGACTGCTTCCAGTTCTTATAGTCTTCAGCTATATTTCCCCAATTGTCAAGTTAAATGTTGAATGAGGGTATAGTATTATTGATGGAGTCATGGAAATGTTACTTAGGTGCCCCTGTTGAGCAGTGACCTTTAAATTCAGAATAGAAGATCTGTTCGGGCCTTTGTGGATCTGGCATCCTGTTTACGTACCCTAAACATCAGAGTTGATGTTTTCCAGTGATTGTCTGAAAACTATTCGATTTTGTTCTTGCCAGTATTCAATTATTTCTGACAGTCATTAGAACTCCGGATCCAAGTAAGATTTGGGCCTGGGGCACTTCAGGTTAGGTGGGCCTCTTATATACAGTGGTAATCACAAAAATCATACATCAAAGTATATTTATTGGATGTATCTGAAGTTATGCGTACTTAAACAGGTCGATTGTTATATATCTGAAGCAAATACATCCCAAACTAGAAGTAGATTTTAAGGTAAGACTTATTGCAAAGAACATAGCTATGCTGTTATGTACGCTTTAGTTTCCATACATAACAATGGCCGACTCATATCTGGTGTTGATATGTTGTGCAAGTTTTGCAACCAAAGAGCAATGTTGAAAGCATAACAGCTGGATACAACATAATCAGTGTTCCCTCTAAGCTTTGTGGTTACAAGTCTACATACTAGAATAAATTATACCGCACAGTAAAATTTGAATGCTGCACACAACATAGGATTGAATAATAATAAATAACAAAGAAAAATCAATACATTGAATGAATTATTTCTTTTATCCTACACCAATGAAACAGACTTTTATTTCATAAACTTTAGACAAAAAAAAACAATGATTGCCTCAAAAGTAAACATTTTCTGTACTCTCCACTTTTTGGTTACCCGTGGGCTTTTTGGTCCTATGTAGGCCACGAAAAAATTAGAGAAAATAGACCATAACTTTTTTAAATGAGAGGCATCCAAAGGCTTTGTGTACAGCTTGCAGTCAATTAATGCTATCTTATTCTAGAGTGCAAGAGTTATGACTCTTCCAATAAGTGAAGGATGAAACTTCTTTGACAAATTCATCCTGTAATGTGATTCAGAGAGGCCTCCTTTCTGCCACAGGTGTGTATTGAGCAAGAGGCTTTCTATTCAGTATGCTTAGTGGAAGCCAAACATATTGTAAGCAAAAACAAATGCACCTGAGGAGTTTTAGAAAAAGATTAATCAAAGAAACTCATCAGGAAACCAATAAATAAATAAAAAATGATAAAGAATTAGATGTAAGATATATTATTTATATCAGATGGAAAAAAACTGCTTTTCGGGTTAATTTATGATTTCTTGGGATTGTTCGAGTTTTTCTATGCATAAAATTTCTTTTAGAAATGCATGATAAATATTTTAATTGTGTCTTGCCAGAGCATTCCTGACCCCTAAAACAGTACCTGATAAGAATGGAAATTTGGGAGAGTGTTTAATAATAACAAATACCTTGTATCAAAAAAGATCAGACAGAGTTAATAATTGAACTAATTTTGACCTTTGTTTACCGTTACCTTGATTTTTGAGGTGTATTTCATAAGAAAAATTAGATTCAGGTGGACATTTCTATGAGAGTAAATTAACAGAATAGAGCAGAAATTAAGAGTAAACTTCTGGTGAAATTTGAACTCTTGTTCCTCTGAAGGAAGTTTGGTCTATGGACAGCTGCTATAACCACCCAGCTACAAAGGCTTCATTTCAAACTGAAGTCAAATCCTAACTTTTAAACCCACCCTCTACTCTGATTATCAGCACCAATATTTGTTGTTTATGTTTTCAGTACTAGTAGTATTATTAAGGTAATTATTTCACTACTCTGTCCCACAATAGTTGTGACATTTTTATATACATTTCATGCACTCAATGTAACATGAATTATGGGACAGAGGTAGTTGAACAATTGCAGTCATCAATGGTGGCAAAGAGTTCTATCCTTTTTTACAAGTGCATTTGTTTGAACATTCCAGGACTCTTGGCCATACTGTTTTGTCTACAGACTTGAAAATTAAAAAAGCTTTTTTGATATTTTGGGGAATTTATTTTGATGAATTCATTAACAACATCTAGATTCTCCGTGATCTATAGGTTTCTAGATGTTTTTTTTATACTCTATTTTAGACGTTTTCCTGTGGAAAATGCCACTGATGCTACAAATAATAAAACTTATTCTGACCATATTTATTATCAGATGGAATTTTCTTTTTTTTACAAGACTTGAAATTTTGACGTTATGGTTGTTCAAAAATAGACTGTAATTATTTATTTCTATCATTTGAAGAGGATGTATTGTAACCCATTATTTCAATTTTGACTTCTATCTACCTTCATCCTAATTTTTTTAGTTGATTTCATCGCAACTCAACTCGATAGAAAACAAATAAAAAAAATCAAGATGAGGGAAATCGTAAACAAAATTAAAATAATGTCTTACAATTCTTCATCTGATAATAAAAATAAAAATTTATGATGTTTGAGAGAATAAAAGTAACAGGTAGATTGATTAAATTGTTTCCGTTGTTTCTCTGAGGGTTTATAGATTAGAAACTGCCTAAGTGAGTACACTAAGAGCAAAGACACTCAATGAAACATTGAGAAATTAAAGTTCCATAGAAAAACAAAAGATACATTTTTAAGTGTACCGAAATGAACTTTTGAACAAGCGTTTTTTTCTTCCTTAAGCATTTTTAGATACACACACACACACAGACACATACGTCTTATACACACGTACACTTACACACATGGATATTAACAGGTGTGTGTGTATGCATATATCTATGTATACTCTCATGAATATATACATATAGATATACAAATTTGCTAACAAGAATTAAATAGATACACACGTATGTATATACTTGCAGGCATCATGTACATACAAATACAAGCGTCATATATACATCCACCCATGTATATACATATACACACACAGTTATTATATAAACACACTCATAATTGTGTGTGTATGTATAATGTCTTTCTCCCTCTCTCTCTCTCTATATATATATAAACTTAGACAGTTACAGGCATTATAGACATACACACACACACACACACATATATATAACACACATTCTTAAAGGCGTCAATGTACATTATATACATGCAAACACATCTCTATCTATCTTTCAAGTATGCAACTATATATATATATATATATATATAAAAGACACACACATACATTCATACATATATATGCAGAAATATAAATATACATATAAATTAACACCCAACTATCTACACACGAACCTAATGACTTACACACACTTACATACACATACTTAAACAAACACACTCTAACCAAAACACATGCCACTACTTGTACATATTGAAACACACAAATATCTTCTTTTAATTTTTGTTTTGACAGAAAGAAAATAGTATAAAGTAAGTTACAAAAAATGAAAAATTACTTTTGCATATTTAAGGCAGGTTTCAGAATGTTCTTAAAGTCAATTTTTTTAATCCAAAATTAGATTGATGTCTGCCAACAGCAAAATTTCAACTCTGCCATAAAGAATCTTTTAAAAATAAAGTAACTTGTTATAGAGATAGAGGACCCACCCGAAATCAGTTGATGGTCAAATTCCAAATATTCTATTTAAAATTTATTCAAATATTCGACTAAAACAAATATTTGCATACAGGTCTGCCAGGGAGTGTGTGCAGGCCTGATATAAGAAAAAAAAATATGTATGAGCACTGAAATATTATCTAAAATGCGCATGTGTGAACTTATTCAAATCATTTTTTTTGTGGTTTGTGCTGATTTAAAAGAAATATATTAGAAAATATATTTTTTATTGTGTAGTCAAATTTGGAGTCATTCTTATCCAGACAAAGCTGGGAATCCCTGCTATTATTTTCTTGAATAGAAAATATCTTGAAATATTTTTTTTTAAAATACAGCGGTATATAACCAGAAAATTTTGAAAAAAAATATACATATGTTGAAAATCTTATATATATATATATATATATATATATATATATATATATATATATATATATATATACATATATATACATATATATACATATATATGTGTGTGTGTGTGTGTGTGAGAAGTCTTTTGAACAACAAATATCTGGAGTTTTTTTTCAGATTTCAATGATTTTTGTGAAATTTCGGGGAAAATGACATTTCTTCGTCATATCAAAAATTGGAAATGACCTTTGATGACCGTGAATGACCTCTGAGGTCAACTTCACATAGCTCATTACCTTCTCTGTGAAGAGAAGTGACCCCACCCATCCTTAATATCAGCTTCAAAAATTTTGCCTTGCAATAGCTTGGATCGGCTAGAAATGATTATAAATGACCCCCTGGTGATTTGTAAATAGCCAAATTTCCGCTTCCAAGGCAGAGAAATAATAGTCTAGAATGACCATGAATGACTTCTGATAACCTTGAATGATCTCCAAGATCAAACTCACATAGCCCATGTCATCCACTCTGAATGGATGTATCTCTACGCCAAATTTCAGTTTCTGAGATGCAAAATTAACTTCCTGTTACATCAGACAGGAAGTCAGAGTCCAGTTTAGCATTATCATTACATTGCAAATAGGGCTCTACAGCAAAACCTTTTCAAAAAATCAACCATCCTATGCCCTTTACCATGGATAGATGTATCACCATGTAATATTTCAGCTTATACATGCAAAATTGTGGCCTTACAAAGAGGAACAGATAGACAGATTTTGTGTTTTTAAATATGAATATACCATGAAGTAAAGATTCACTATACAATCATGTATGTGTTTCTGATCTATTTAGGCTTCTTCAGGCGAATGATTCAGTTCATTTTAGGTTCCTATTTAGGACATTTTTGGTAGAGGACCCTCAACATCCTAAATAGGAAAGAAACATAAATGTCTTTGTGTAGTGAATACTTACTTCATCATATTTTAACCTCTACTCTAAATCAGCTTAATGTTTAATGCATCAAGCACTTTATGAAATAAACCTATCACACATCGGATATTGTATTATATTGTATTCCTGATTTGTATTGTGCGTATATATATACACACACACACACACATATATATATATATATATAAATAAAATCATCATCATCATCGGCCATTATAAGTACACTGCTGGATAAAGACCTCTCCCATTTTCTTCAATGACGCTATGATTGCTAACCTTTGCCATGTCCAACTGCAAACTTTTCTTTCTCATGCCCCCATCTTTGATATGGTCTTTTCCTACTGTGTTTGTTTGCCTTTTGCGCCATCCGTTGTCATCTCTTCTTGCTAAATGTCCAGCTAAAGAATGCTTTCAATTTTTTTGGTTAATTTCCATGTTTTGGATCCTTGAGTCACAGCAGTTAATATGCATTGATTGTATACTTCATGCTTGAAACACATTGGCAAGGTGCACTCCAATATGTCTTTATTCATACCAAATGATTTCCAGAAAATCATTATGCATCGTCTTATCTTGTTTTCATGGTCTTTCTCTATTATTTGTTCAAGATAAGTATAATCATCAACTTTTTCTAAGACCTCACCCTCTATTCTTATGGTCTATTAGGGGATTTTAACACACACACACACACACATAAAAGATTGTCAGTTTACTCAAGGAGAAATATGATAATCGATAATGTTGAGACATAACAATTGCTACATATTGGTCATATCACAACAAACATTATTAAAGGCAAATTCTTAATTGTCTTTTACAATTGAAACCTTTATAAAATACCAGCTATGATGAATGAGTGGGAAACCTGGAAACTTACAAAACCATTTGGAAACCAATTCTGAATAGCACAGAGGGCCATGGAAAGAGCAATGTTAGGAATAGGCTTTAGCAATAGAAAAAGATCAACTTGGATCCCAGAGATGAAGGATATTGTATGAGCAGTTGAGCAACAAAAATGGTGATGAAAAGAGCTCATAGCAAGACAAAAGGATAAAAGATGGAACAAGAGACTAAGCAATTGGTGCCCATTGGACAGCAAACTCAGTAGGAAAAGACTAGACAGAAAAGTTTGCCATGGCAGAGATTAGCGCGATCATATTTGCTATGGAAGTAAACAGGAAAAGACTTTGTCTAGCAGTCGACTTATGATGGTAGGTGATGTTGAATTTCATGTTGTACTGGAGAGAAGTTATGGTCTTAAACCTGCCCAGGAGAGTCAAAAATTATACTAAATAAACTCATTCAGTTAAACATCTGACGATTTAGAGATTGCAGATATGATGCTGCAAATAAGACTTTCCAGTTTGCATTCATTACTCTTGGCCACCATTCCAGCAGTAAGGTTAGTGTCAGGGTTAAAGTATTGTTATCTACTTCTTTGACTTTAAATTTGCCGTTAGTATCTTCCACTCTACAGCTGGAGCAGCAGCCATTTTGAAAACGGAAAGGTCACAATTGCCTATATCCCTAGTGGTCTATAATGGTATCATAAGATAAATGTGCTCTGCATCTAGACCAGAGGTAGGCAACCTATGGCCTGCAGGCCAGATCTAGCCCACCATAAGATTTTGACTGGCCTGCCAGAACATACTGGGACACTAGATTTACATTTGTGTTTCAAAGATTATTTGTAACTTTTTCTCCTCATAGATTCCAAAGATGCCTTGATTGATGAAAATAGTGATTAAATTGAGTTCTTAGAGTACTTATTGGCATCCTTGGTTTAGTGTAAATGTTTTATTTTAGCATGCGTTATTTATTGATTTAAGGCAAAATATAACAAGATTTGTTTTGAAACTGATAATTCCAATATTTTGAGCTTTTTATGGCATTTATCTGGCACAACATCCTCTCATTGATAAACAATTCACTCCGTGGAAGCAAAAAAATTGCCAGCCTCTGATCTAGACATTAAAAAAAAAGGCAGCTTTAGACATGAAATTCTTGATATCCACAGAGTAATTATTATTTTGAACGAAGGTGTCAAAGCTTATCAGGTGAGAAACCGTTTGTCAACAAAACAAACCTAAATTATTCATTCAAAAGAAACCGTCATGTGATAAACATCTTTTCTCCTTTTAAACTCTTTCTCTGGAGACACAAAACAAAACAAGAAAAAAGTATCAAACAGAATATTAAGCAGTGACAATTGAATTTTCACCACCACAAACAGAGACCGATATCTTTCTTCTTTTTTTTTCAGATTGTTCGAACAAAAGATGGTAGAATTTTTCATTTCTTAATACTTATAAAATCCTGTGTTTCCTCTCATTTAAAAGTTGGATATCTTCACATGCCAATCTTGAAATAAATATTTAAACTTTTATCCAAGCTTTCTACAACAGTGTCAAATTCTCGTAAACTTTATAATATGCACATCATTTGACGATTTCTAACTCCTCAAAAATAAGAAATTGTCATAATATTGGTTTTGCCCCCTGATGATACAGATTCAGTGGCGATTCTCTGGTCATAGTTCTTCACTTTTTTAAAAACCTCATCTTATTAAAATTTCATATATATATATATATATATATATATATATATATATTCAACAAAAAGAATATGGGTTAGTGTTGAGGTTATATAAGTCAATTACGGAACAAATGAAAGTAGCAAACAGAGTTAGTTTTGCCACTGTTTATGCCGTCCTTGTTTTGAATTTAGCATGAAAAAGGTAACATTTGCTGATTAAGTTAGCTGGCTGACCTATACACTTGTAAAATCCAAGGAACCTGATTCAAATAACTACAACTATTCATTTATATATCCTTGTACCACTCTCACATTCTTCACTTTCATTTCAGAGAACACAAAGAGTGCATACCTCTACCAACACAGAATGAAAATCAGATTATATATAACTACATTGCTGGGAGGTAACTGTGTGAGTTTCAATTTTCTTAATTTAGTCCAGATACATTAATTTTTGTCTAAATATATTAAAAATATCTCTTAATCAAAAATAATTCCTGGATCTGCCCTGTTCCTTAGCCAATGGCTAATCCTACTGCAAAGTGTCATTCAAATTCATGGAGAACCTTTGGAGACAGTGTGTGGACAGACAGACAAATACAAGTGAATACATATCCATTTTTCAAGCTCATTTCCATAAGTGAAAAATTGTAAAATCATACCTGAATCCTTTGTGTAAAGGCTGGGTAGCACATTGAGATCCGTAGACAGGTACACACAGAACACATTGTCAGTATTACAGGTAGGAATCAAACAATGAAGGTTGGCTCTTTTCAGGTAATCCCTATTTTTCATATATACACATACATATATATATATATATATATATATATATTGATCTATCTATCTATATCAGTCATGGCTTCGCGAACAAAGATTTTGGAGGGTTTTTCACGTCTCTCAGGCCCTCAGGTGCCAGCGTCTC
Source organism: Thysanoteuthis rhombus (assembly GCA_963457665.1). Classification (NCBI taxonomy): domain Eukaryota; kingdom Metazoa; phylum Mollusca; class Cephalopoda; order Oegopsida; family Thysanoteuthidae; genus Thysanoteuthis; species Thysanoteuthis major. The sequence goes on along the minus strand of OY735242.1, from coordinate 25,219,049 downwards.
TCTCTCTCTCTTTCTCTTTCTATCATATATATACATATATATATATATAGATATATATATGTGTGTGTGTGTGTGTATGTGCGTAACAGCGAGAGAGAGAGATTTAGAAGGGTGGATATATTTATCTGTATCCTAAGGCCAAGTTGACTTTATAGATTTATCTATATAAATAAATATATATATAAATATACATCAGACAGGGTGTGAGAGATATTATAGGCATTGTTGCTATCTAGCAAATACAATGGTGACCGTAGAAAGTTGTTGTCTCTTTTTCAAGACATCAATAAGTACATGTATAGATACTAATAAATAAATTGTATTTATATATGTGTATACATGTCGATATTTACATTTATACCTCATCACAATTGGGCATAAAAATATTTCCTAATATATTAATGAACAGTGATTTTTTTTTTGTTTCTCGGTCCATAACAATAAACTGTTCCACTTAAAGGAAACAAATTTGCTGACAAAAATATTCTTTATCCACCATTTGGAACAATGGAATCCTCCACTGAAAAATATTCAGTAGTTTCTTTTCTTAATAAATCATCTCATAGAAATTCAAATACATCCGTGAATTTTGTCACGGAGATTAACTAATAAACATATAAATACATATTACAAATACACTTGCAAGCATAAATATATATATATGTATATATACACACACAAAAACACATACACATATATATATATATGAATCACAAATATATATATATGTGTGTGTGTGTCTATATATATATATATATATATATATAAAATTTACAAATGCATATACTGGTACACACACTCACAACATATATGTATGTGTATATAAATACTTGATTCACAGCTGTAGCATCTTTCTAGATCATCGGTCGCAGTCACCTCAACAGGTCAACTTCAGAGTTTTTCCCCCATCTTTCCCCCCTCCCGTTTTCCGAACGTTTGGCACAAAACGGTGGAGCCAATTTAACCTTGCTGGCATAGAATAATGCGAAAATATAGCAGCAGCAGCCTTGGTGGTGATTTGTAGTTGAAGCGCTACTGCAGCTGTCAGCAGCAGTGAAAGGTAGAAGTAGAGGCTGCAGTTGAAAGATGCAGCGGTAACAAGTTCTTTGACTTTGGGAACAATTATTCAGCACAAGATTCTGTTTCACTTTTTACTTGGTTGCAGTATATATATATATATATATATATATATATATATGCACACACTAGCTGGACCCCATGGAGATTCCATGGCTGCTGACAATTATGATTATCCATTATCTCATGTCTCTGCTCTTCTCTCACTATGTCTGTATATTTTATTCTCTCCCTCATCCCTTCCAATCTTCATTGCCAATCTATCATTCAATCTAAATGTTACACAAACATGGATTAGTTTTGTGAGAAAAAGTTTTCCTACCCCCTCATTAAAATACTTATTTTTTCTGCCCTTTCCCATCTTACCCTTTTATTAAACTACATAACTTCCCTTCCTCTCCCTTCCTTTTTCTCCAGTAAATCACCAACTCACTATTGTTCCTTTTTTTCTCTAAACAAAACAAGGAATATTTTTTGAAAAAATAGGTAATGTTTTATTTTATTACTATAAATTTAATAAATTAAGTAATATATTGATTTATATAATTCATAATAATAAAATTATTAAAGTAATGTTTTTATTTACATAATCTATGGTGAAAAAAGTAAACATACATTTTCATAAAAATCACTTAGCTGTTCTAAATTGAATCTTAATGCAGATTTTTTTTACAAACTTGTTCTCCAAAATGAACAAAGAGAATCTGTTTCGGTCTTGACACATTGTCTGCTTCATTCAAATTTCTATGTTCTAAAATTCTTGTTCATGATTGGTTAGTTTTTGACCAATCAGAGCATAATGGTCATATGTTGTGACAATTGACCAGATTATATTGAACTTATTTCTGCACATACTGGAACATCACAGTAGATCAAGACTGTCACCTTGAATTTGATTCTCCAACTGCCAAACATATTCATCTTGTGATCTGGTCAGTTGATTATGAAAAAAAATGGTTTGTCATTGGATAGGCCATTCCTCCTGAGAGACTCAGCCCATCAATGTCAACTGGGAAAGTACAATAACCTACGGGAACAACATATGAGACATGGCTGGACGACCAACATATTTCCAATCAAAGGTGGATGACAAGGTTTTGTTGCCAAGTCATCCTTGACATATCTAACTAAACTCAGATCATCTTCAAGAGAGAAAAGGAATCTCAAAGATTGGAGCAGAGGTTTTATCTGCATAAATCGAACACTCTAATACTGTGACAAAAACAACAAAGCTTGGTGGGATTGTGAGGTACTGCTACGTTGCTTTGGGTTTGTAGTAATGATGCTTCAGACCTAAAACCATGCGTGACCCCAGGGAAATCATCAGATAAGAGCTTTGTTTGAGGCACTGCTGCTGTTTTCAAAGCACAAGCTGCATAAATTTATATCTTTTTTCTTTCTAAATTGGACAATCGCACCACTGAGACACGATAGATTTTACTTTCAAGCACTGAATTTTTTTCATTCTTCAATCATTGATAATTAGTTCAAAGCTTTAAACATTTAACCAACAACATAATGTCACCCAATCTCAAAGCAAGTTGTCTTTTGGTAGCATATGTTAGGGGTGATCAATTAAAAAATTGAATAAGTAACTTCTCTCACTTTTTAATCGGCAGTGATCACTGGAAAACAAAAGTCTGAATTGTCAAAAATTGGATCCAAACTAACGGATGTATTTAGCATAAACACACACATTGAAGATTGAATCCTCTTCGCAAAAACTAGTTCATTGATGTGGCCTGTACATATGATATTATATATATAGCCATCCAGACCAACTTAAAAACTGAAGAAACATGTTGACAGTTTTGATTGATGGTTTCTTATAGCTGAAGTAGCTAAATAGGTGACATTTATCACATCTCAGTTAATATTCACATTCTCACAAAAAATCTTTGAATGACTAACAGCAACATTTCTGACTATCTTGAACAGGAGTCCCTAAATTCCATACCCTATCTAAACAGCTCAAATATATATATATATATATATATATATATTATAATGAATTTGGTCTTGAAAAGGTATAATCTGATGCCGCAAGATTTTCTCATGTTGTATGCTGGGAAAATTTTCAACTCAATCCACAAATTCATGCCTACTATTTTCTTATCCTCATAATTCCCAAAGTATTTTCGCAAGACCCATAAAAGTATATATCAAATGAAAGAAAGATGAACAAAGATTTTATGTGTAGTATATAGTAAGCAGTGGAAAATGATTAAAAACAATGGAAATTATGCAGTTAAAAATGTAAGAGAAAATGACAGAGATATGTGGGATACTGATCACTATAAAGAGAGCCGTCCAGCATGTAAATGAATAAACACACACGCAACTCTTTATATATAGATGTTTTCTATATCATTGGAGAGAGAGGAAGGATTGGTGAAGAATATGGGATAAACTTTGTGTGAATAAACTGTAAAGAACTTGAGATATAACTGCTTTTAAATTTCATTTACACTGCAAATAAGCGTTTACTATAATACAATGGCTTATGGTTTTCATGTGAGGCAAGTTTCCAATCACAAATATATTACCATTTATATAGTTTACATAGCTAATTTTTGTATTCAAATTTTTCTCCAATCTTCCATCTCTCTGTTGAAACATTTTCCCTTGTGATAACCTCAATATTTCACAAAGTGCCTGCTTTTTATTCATGAACAGGATGTTGGCTTTTTTTCATTAGTGCACAGTATCTACTATGTATCATATTGATAGTTTATGAAGGAAATAAGTTGTCTGCTTTCATTAGACAAAAACCACAACAAGGTAAATAACATAATGAAAAATAGATAAAATGTCAAGAAAAGCCACTCGTGTTATTATTTGCTCTAGTTTTCCCCGAAACTGAATGAAAAAGAGAGTGTTTATTTGAATGTATGGGAACATCAACATGGCATTGTGGCTTTAGCTAAGGGGAATATCCTGTACGTTATGATAGCAGGCAAAGAGTTAAATTCAGAAATTCACTAAAATTTACAGTATTAAATAAAGGAAAATATCTGTAAAGAAACATATTCAGACAAAAAAAATTTTTTCTGATACATGAACATTAAGGTACATGATAAAGAAAAAAATTTTATTGCTTGAAATTTCATGAAAACTAATCAATTATCTCATCACTTTTATACCTCACTAGGCTAACAGGAGTACTACATTCAAATTAGTAATTAATAGTTTTGTAGAAGTAGGGGTTAATAATATCGTATAATTAGGAATTGGTCAGTTGAACTTTAATACAAATCATTTTCCAGCCAAGGAATGCTTTCCATTCTTCACACCCATATTCCAAAATGTACCCCCATATATCTAAATTGCCCCCCAAGTGAGGCATGCACGCCACTCCCCTTCAGAATCACTCATCTAGAAATATAGATCCTACTCAAACTCCAAACTGAGAAAAAAATGAAAGTTATGGCTCGAGATTTCCAAGGATTTGTTTTCATTTACTTGTTTTTAGATTAAATGCATATGTGTTCTGCTATCAGAATAGAAGTCAGTTTTAGAAATACTTGATTATTTTCAATCTGAAAAGTCAATAATTCTGTTGGAAATATTTAGCCCATTAAGTGGCATCTGATTCCGTACTTTAAAAATCAACAAATTTCCTCACCTTTTGCAAAGTTCTAACTTCTTCCTGTTTTTTCCTCAGCTGTTGTAACGTCAATTCATGTTCTTTCTCCAATATTTTTAAACGATTGGAAGATTTCTTAAGATCCTGGAAAACAAACACAAGTGTAAAATGATTAGTCAGAAGATAATGCAAGCTTTACAGATAATATAACCTTCAAGCAGATGAAAATCCAATTAGTCCTAAAAATAAAAGTATACGATCAACTCATCCACCTGAGCCAAAACATGGAACCCGACCAAAAGATTAACAACCATGCAACATGCGGAATAAGACGGAATCCCGCTCAACATAACACAGAGAGATCACAATACAACAAAGTATATTAGAGAAAAAACGGGGGCCACAGACATTATAGAAACCGTTAGAAACCTCAAATGGCAATGGGCTGATTATGTTGCAAGAATAGCAGACAACTGATGGACATCATGACTCACAACGTGGGTCCCTAGAGATCATATGTGAAACTGTAGCTGACAAAGAATAAGATGGTGTGACTAACTAGACAAGTTCAGAAAGGTCTGGCAAATCTTGGGTAAGTTCCAACGATAGATACTAAAAGGCTGTTGATGCTGATGTATAAACCATTTGATATGCTGGTTGTCTTACAACAACGAGGCTGGTCTGGGAATATCAGATGTTATGAGCGAGAATGGTGAACCGAGTGACGTCAATCCAAATGCAAGTTGCCTCTATGTCTATCTCACACACTGCAAGCCGAGGCAAGAGAAACTTGTGAGATGGGAAATCCTAGCAAGGATGCCCCAGCCAGTGTAAGGGTACGAGCTAGCTCTATGTATATAAAATACACAAAAGGAATGGCAAGAAAAAACACAGAAGAAAGGAAAAAAGAACGGAAAAATGAACAAAGTTGAAAAGAATGAAAATAAAAACAAGAAGATTAAAGAAAACATAAAAACTGATTTTCTCGCCCAAGGACAGCCGACCACAATTCACAGGTGACCCAATATGGCCACACATTTGACCAGTAATAAACTAATTTTCTAAAATTCCAGCCCAGATGAAAGATGTCCAGAAGAAATTTTCCATAGCTATAAATCAATTTTGAGCTTTGGTGAAATAAGAAACTGGTTTGGTTTGTCACTCAATTGAAACTGTCACATGATCAACATCTTTTGGCAGCATCCTCTGTTAGGGGTGATCAATTCAGAAATTAGAAAAAAGGGGTGATCAATGAATAATTCACTTCTCTCACCTTTTGTTGGGCAAGGATCACTAAAAACGTCTGAATTTTCAAAGAACAATTGTGCTGCTGGACACAAATTAAGGGAGCAATTCAGCATCAATTTAACCCTCCAACTAAAGACCTATTTAAGGGGGGAATCTAAAAACAAAAAAAATGTGTTTTCTAGATATGATAAGGAGAAAATACCTAATTTCATCCTTCAACAGCCTGTACATGTGATACATACATAGCCAGCCAGACCTACTTGAAAACTGAAGAAAACTATATTGAGTTTTGGTTGACAGCTTTGAATAATTTAGTGGAAAAAAGTATCAGTTACCCAAACAGTATGGCCAATGGTCATACTTGCATACTTGTAGACAGCGATAAAGATTAGAAGAAAGAAAAATACCAGGACCTTGCCCAAGAGATTCACAAATATTAAAACAGGTGACTGTTAACAGTATTTATAATAAATGAGACAAGACTTTTTGCAGCAGGTTCAGACTCCATCTCCACTTCTATTCCGACCGAAGATGATTATTGAAACTCTTGTATTGTATATATAATAAATAAAAAATCATAAAAATATTTTTAATATAAATGAAATTATTTATAAGATTAAAATAAGTCCTTGTGTATCTTTAAGATAAATTTTGGTAGATATGCAGGACTTGTCAGTTTGGCTCAGTCGGTAAGAGAGCTAGCTATTACTTACTTGGTTGGGATTTCTAATCACAGAAGGGAAAGGTCAATTTTAAAGATGTATTTATCAATCAGAATTAAATAAGTCCTTGTGTATTTCTGGCATTAAATTTTGGTAGATATTTGTCAATTTAGTTGTGAAAGATAATGATGAGGGGACATTTTCAATGATGTACTGTTCTGGCAGCACTGTGGCTGCAGCAAGGGAGGGAACGAAAGACACAAGACTCATGTCGTGATTCAAAATCAAACCTTTATTTTTTTCCTTCACCTGACTGAAAATACATCAATAGTTTTTGTCTGAAGACCAAACAAAATCCTCACTCAGAGAGAGAGAGCTTGTCATGGACGGAGAGAGAGTAAGAGGTTAATCAGTACTTCTATTGCCGGCGGCCTGTACACCGTCCGACCCTATTTCTCGGCTAGTCTGTAACTCTCGACTGCTGTACTACTCTGGTGACCAACCTTTGTTTTTTTTTTAAGGCAAGGGTCCCTTTTCTTTTGCTATTTATTTTATTGAATTGACTTATCCTCTCCAAACTGATACTGGACCTAAATGATCATCTACCCTTTTCTCTTCAATTTTCCTCCTGATTTCTTTCATTTCTCAAGCCATTAATCTCACAATCTATCTTTCTTACTTCAGCTGTTAGAATCCTTATACATCGCCCTGTTTTTATCAACCTCTTTTCATTTTCTTTCTTCTTATGTCTTTTCAATTAAATGGCTTTCATTGGCCTTCTATCTTTCCAAGTGATCATGCTTTATCTTGTCAATAAATTTACTTAAGACGTTTCCTGTAACTTATCTATGCAAGTATACTCCACATATACCCACACATAAAGTATCTTAACAAAAAAAAGGTTATTTAAAAATAAAATGAAATATTTAAGGATAAAATGAAATATTCAATTAAAGAGTCCCTATCAGCTCTCCGTAACAGTCGGTTGTGATTTATAATTATGGTAAAGGAATGTTGATTTCTACTCCTGCAAATTTGGTGAGGATTGTTCTTGTTACAGTAGAAAAATAAAGTCAACTCCAGGTTTGGACTGGAGTTTGAGAAAACTTGGAAGAATTAAGACCCGTAGCCGACAGATCTGAAAAAAGGGGAAACTTTGGAATGATATAATTGAATACATTACGGCAAAATAGAGCAAGGATACTGAACAAGATGCTGGAGCACTGAAGTTACTTGGTGTCGCTTGTTCTCCTCTAATATGTACCAATGAATTCTGACATAAGTACAAAATAATATATAATAAGACAGTTACAATAATCAAGCTCTCAATGTAGAAATACAACCATATTAATGCCAAAACTATCAATGAAATCATAATTCATTTTTGACAACATCATTTCCAGAACAAATTGAAAGGGAAAGGAAACAAGTTTGAAAACATGCCAAGCAAATTAAGAGACCAAATTAGCATGAACTTAAATTGCAAATTGGAACCCCACTAAAAACTTTTTTGAGGGGGCGGGGATTTTCAAAAAATAAAATAAAAACGTTTTTCTCAAGAAATAATAAGGAATAAAAATGTTTGAATCTTCAGTCTGCTAGACTATTGGTACAGTCTATACTCACAACATATACATACATAGCCAACCGGACACACTCTCTTAAAGACTGAAGAAATCTATGTTGACTGTTTTGATTGACAGTTCTTAATAGAACAACCGATTTTCTTGCCCAAGGACAACCGACCATAATTCGCAGGTGACCCAATATGGCCATACATTTAACCAGCAATAAACTAATTTTCTAAAATTCCAGCCAAGATGAAAGATGTCCAGACAAAATTTTCTGTAGCTATAAATCAATTTTTGGCTTCAGTGGAAGAAGAAAAAGACGAAAGAACAGAATAGATTCTTGGAATTTGCCAGAAACAATCTCCTTCCATTTTCTTTGCCTTTGGAAAAAATACTGACTTGCTATTTCCACTTGGATAGTGTTACAATTAGCATATCTTTCCCACATGCAGAAGGTCTTGGGTTTGAATCTGGTATCAGCAAAGAGTTTAGAGAAGTCTTCATTAGAATAAATTTCCCTCTGCATTCTGCAGCATATCAAGTACACACTAAGCAGTGTGATTGGTGCGAGTATCCCTTTGGTGAACTTGCATTCTACCAAGAGTGTGGTCATGAAAACTTGTAGATATGAAGTCCTGGTCTTGACCAGACTTGCAAGGATCACTAAGCTGATGCACGCAACAGAAACCATGACTTCATCGGTGACAGTGTATACTCTGATGGAAGTTGTCTCTCAAGAGATGGGCTCTTCAACTATCTATTCATAAAGGAGAATGGTGTTTCTATATCAGCCATACGTTGACATGTCCAACCTCAGTTAGATCTTCAAACGGGATTGAAACTCAATAGCAGCAGCTGACAGGAATTTCAGTCACTGCAGTTCTATGGCTCAACTGCAAATGACGAAAATTTCCATCACATTATTTTTAGCTTACTAAAGAGAACAGTGTATACGTCATGTTTGATTTCAAGTTCTCCTGACAGGGAAGGTGAGAAAGAGAAGGTAAAAGAACAGAAATCTTGCTGGGTTGAGCTAATGATTTAGTGAAAGAAATGTAATGGATGACATTTGTTCCTTTCATTTCCGAAACGCAAGGAAGATGTATATGCAATACAGAGGTCTAGGTCAACATATATATCATGGTATCCTATGTTGGCAAATATTTCACTTTACCCTATAATGGTTGACTTATGCTCAGATCTAAATTTGAAACAAGAAATCTTTTGTCAAACTCTGGTCCAAGTTGGAGTTTGCTATACAAAAAGAACAATCCTCACCAAATTTAGGGAAGTAAACTCTTTACTGTTTATCTATCCTGTCATGGTAAACCGAACCTATATATAAAATCAATATTTTCCTGCAGTGATCTTAAATCACAACCGTAAGATTGGAAGGTAACTCATCATCAGTCTTTTTACGTCTGTCGTTTGAAATAGACCTTCTCCAGGATTCACCACACTTCTCTATTGTGGGCGTCGCAGAGTCAAAACTTTCTGAATTTGTCTAGTTAATTTCTCCTTTTTGTATTCTGCCAGCCTCGGTTGAGCATGTGATCTCTAGGGATCGATGTCAAAAGTCGTGATGTCCATCAATTGTCTGCCATTCTTGTAACGAGACCACCCTATTGCCATTTGAGTTTTCTAATAGATTCTATGATGCCTAGGACAGCTGTTATCTCCCTGATGTATTGCGCTGTCTTGTGGTCACTCTATGTGAGGTTGAGCATGATTCTCTCATGCGCACGTTGCATGCTAGTCTCTTGGTTAGGTTTCATGTTTCAGCTCCATAAGTGACTACCGAGAGCAAGCATTGGTTGTAAACCCTTCTTATAAGGATTGATAGGATCTTCTTGTTTTCTCTTACCATCAGACAAGTCTTATATACCTATAAATCTATCTATTATATAAACAATACAAAAGTTGCAGTGATTGCCTTCAGATAAAATAGAAGTAGGAGAGGAGTTTCACCAAGCAGCAACCAGGCTTCTAAATTCTAATTTCTCAAAAGAATTACATTTTTCTCACATCAAATATTGAAACCTATTTTTGGATGTTACTTCATATTCCAATTTGTCTCTCATCTTGAACAATAACGCACTCAAAAAGTAGTAATTTGTCTTTTTTTATATGAATGGTTTTGGTACGTATATCTCATTTTCTCTTGTGCTGTACTAAGCTACACCGTGTAATTATTGATAATTATTAAGTGTGGCTTAGTAATTATCAATAACATAGTTCCAGATTTTCCTGGATGTTGTATAGTTGAACAAAAAGAACTCTCATTGCTACTGGTATGTCACCTATAACCAGGGAGGGAAATGGGGGGGGGGAATTAGGGGCGATATGGCATATATTTCCACTTGAAAAAAAAATTGAAACATCTATTGTTAGCTGTTCTAATGATCACAGACTTTTCAAAAGCTCAGGCTACTCATACACCCCAAGTAATACCATTGCGGAGCCCAGGGCCCCACAGACGCCATGTTGGGAATTAAGGACCCTACGGTTGGGAACTGCTGCAGTATACTTTGTTCATAATATTCATTACCATCACTGTCTATAGTCACATGTATAGTACTAGCACCAAGTTTCTGGCTAAAATTCATTTTCTGCTTCACTACATCAGATTCCGTTCATAGACAAGAATTGGATTTTTCTTTACATTTTTGAGAGATTACACTAGGTCTGTTCAGAAATGATCAAGTCATTTATTATTAACAAAAAATAACCAACCTAAGGAATATCGTTAAGTCCCTTATGAAGTCCTCCCCTTGGGACCTCATACACACCCCAGTTTCTCTTTTAAGAACAGTCTGCAAAGTCCTCTTTTGAGATCACCATCAGCTGCTTTGTCATATTATCCTTAATCTCGTCCATGGTAAGGAGTCAAATGAGAACTGACTGATCTGGGTGATGCAATGTTTTGTCAAAATGTAAAGTTGGGAACACTTGGTCCTTGTGAATACATATACTATACAAGATCACACAATGGTGTCTCAGTACCGACTGTGTAACCTCTCAGGTATTTGATAATGCATATTAGTAGTAACCCATGGAAATTCCACTGTTTAAAAATATTAGATTTGATAAAAAAGTCAATGTAATGTCCATCTCTCTCTCTCTCTACATATATATATATATATACACACACACATATATATATATATATATATATATATATATATATATATATATATATATATACATTCATTCAAAGGCAACTTATCAGAGTAAATACCTATATACTGAGACTTCAGAACAAATTAATAATGAAAATTCAATGTTTACTTTTATCAAACTTATAGCAAGGGCAAAATTCCCCAATATTTGGCTCCTGTGTGCATGATCTGTCTGAAGATATTTTTCTTTCATTGATTCTGTTAGTATACTGAAGTATGTGAAAAACATGTTTTGGTATCGATTGAAATTCAGCTCCAAGCTTCTGTAAGCAAAAAAATTTGATAACACCAAACATGATCAAGTTATATATCATTGGAAAGGTATTGATGACCTGATCATTTTTTACAAAAGGACTAGGGGTCCAAAGTCAACAGAAATCGAGTTATATTCATTTATATATGTATATGAAACATTCTTACATATATTTCTTCCACTAGCCAACCAGGCACAAAATTATGATAAACCAAGTATGATAGGAGGTAAAGGGACCTACCATTCACCCCTGGTATCCTACATCATATAGTTTTTCTGATAGGTACATGTCTGTAGTTTATAGTTTTGGATAGTTACTCGAAAAAGTTTGGGATGAACTATGATTTTAGTGGGTATTTTTATGGGCTACTGTCGTCTTACGTTTCTTTTGACACTAAATTGCACCATTATCTTTCGGGACCCGAGGAGTTTTGGACTGTGGTAGTTCATGGTTCAAATAGTTATCAAAATTTATTTGGGGATAAACAATGATTTCAGAGATTACCGTGTTCTCAAAAATTGAAAAAAATGGATAAGTTCCTTTGACACAAGATTGAACCAGAATCCTATTACTAATGATTCTGTTAACTGAGCATAAGTTTTTCCCAAATTTAGGTTAGAGATCAGTCATGTAAGGGCAAAATTCAAGAATTAAATCCACAATTTATAGACAGTGGACTTGAAAATACATAAAATTTCCCAGTAAAATGCTAGAATACCTACCACATTTAGGACCTATGAGGACTCAAGGCCCCTAATCCTCAACTCTGACCCCAATTGTGTTACAATCTCATGTCAAAAGAAACATTTCCAAATAATCTGTATTTTCAATTCATGAGACAGTAACCCCTAGAAATTGCCCCTGAAATCATAGTTCATTTCCAAACATTTTTGAGTAACTATCTGCACCATGAACTACTGACATATACTAATTACAAAAACCTTTGAATGGTCTTCATAGTCAACTAATTTATGGACCCCAGGCTTTTGAAAGGTCTGACTACAGGGCTCCATGAATCTTTGTAGACCATCAGGGGTTTGTGGCCCCCAGGTTGGGAAACTCAGATCAATATTCAGCCTCAGTCCCCACCCTTTCCCTACCTCTGCCATGATTTTTTTTGTTTAAAGTAGACATCTATTTTAAATCTTTTCCAGCTAGTACATACAAAAATGTAAGTAGAGTAAATGGCTGGCCTTGGGAGAAAATGAATACAAGAAAACAAAAGTGAGTCTTACCTTGATAACATGTTCAAGGGAGGTAATTTTAGCCTCCAAGGCAGACACTTGTTCTTTTGCCAACAAACATTCCCTTTCCTGTTGAGCTAAACTTTGTTTCAAGCTTTTACATTCTTCAGTCACCTGAAAAGAAATAAAAGGAAGAACAAATGAAAGTTAATTAAAAGGTTCTATGAAGTCAAAACCACTGAAAATCAAACCTTTGAGCATACAATCCAGAGAAAAACAATCATTAACCGTACCAGTACACCACTTCCACCTTACTTTTTTTTTTACAAAATGACTCTCCATGTATAAGTAGACTCCAAAATATTAGGATACATAGAAAACATTTTAATCAAAAATCCAGATTTTATCCTAAAAAAAACATCTCAAGTACTTGAAGTTTTATGATATATACAAGTTGACTAATCGTGGTATATAGATTGACTAAGTGGTGGATATATCAAGGTAGGCAGATCTGACAAAGAGGAGGACAGACAAACAGAGAGGTGGACAAATTGAGGTAGGTACAGCAGCAAAGAGGTAGATAGACTTGTGTAGTCAGAAAAATCTCAAGTACTCTATGAAGTTCTATGATATATACAAGTGGACCAATCATGGGGGGGGGGGTTATTCACTGTCCCACCACAGCAAAATATGACACAAAGTCGAGCTTAACATGGGAAGAATAGGAAACCATCCATCCAAAAATGCTTCCAGCTGACGCGGCTTTGGTTTTGCAATGCAACCAAAGTAACCTCCGCCACAAAAGCGTCCACCAGGGGACCTGCACCGTTAAGTGCAATGGAGCAGTGCTGCCCTGGGGAAACTGACCCCCCGCAGCTGGGCTGAGTAATAATAGGAGGGCCCAAGGACGAGTCCAAAGGCCTCCAATGCGCTTAGCAGTGGCAGCCTCAGTAAAACCTCATTGGCTGACACACTGCACCGGCACACTCGGTCTTTGACACCACCCACACGCCAATCTCCACCCCATTTGACGGGCAAGTGTCAGTAGCTGCACCTCGGGCTCTGCTGTGGAACAGATACTACACTTTGATTTCATTGATAAGGCCAGAAATTGGGATTAGGTGGACCAATCATGGAAAGTAGACTGACTAAGTGGGTGGATATAAAGTAGGCAGATCTGACAAACAGGTGGGCAGACAAGCAGAGAAGTGGACTAACTGACGTAGGCACAGCAGCAAAGAAGCGGACAGACTGGTGTAGTCAGATAGTTCAAGTGCTAGAAAAACAAAGATCATTTACTAACGACTGTAAATGTGATGAATTAGAAAGGTACACTGATTCATATAGATAAATGATTTTAATGTTTGATAAATGAAGATCCCTGCAAATGTAGTTAGAACTATATTGAGTTAGAGAAAGAAAAAGCCATGTTTAAGATCACCAAGGTGCGTAGTGTTGAAAAAAAGAAGGGAGGGAATGCAGGGCTGCCTGCTTTGGAGGTCAGGGGTTTAAATCTTAAAAGAAAATATTCTAAATTTAACCAATAGGTGATGAATATTCGGACATATACTGGCTAATATTGTTTATCAATGAAATGTTCAAAGAGAATTTTATTAGTAGATAGATAGTGAGTGAATGTTGTTACCCCCCCACCCCAGTAAAGGAATGCCATTCCCACAGTACTACACAAGTGGCAAAGTGGCTCTTAAAATACCTTAGTCAGAATATGATATTTGGCCAGTTTCTTCCCCATCTGGACCAGTCAAATAAATACAAAAGATTCTTGAACAAGATAATTTCCCAATTCTGCAGCTAGTTCCGTAGAGACTGCAAATGGACAATGCCGGTTGCTTCTGCCAAATGTTGGCTTAGATCTGTGTGAACAGGGAGTAATGTGTGCACAGCTGATATCTGAGTAGTAGAGAGAGAGGGAGAAAAACCTGAACAGTAGATGAGAGAAAGATAAGGAAGGAGCAAAGGTAATAGGCATGGGGATCTGCAGAGAGGGGGAGCAATAAATCCCCCCCCCCATCAGATCCGCAAACCAAGGGGGAGGGGATTTGAAAGATGGAACCTTACAATCAGTAAAGAAGAATGGTACAGTACAATTGTTTTTACAGAAACCTGCATTGTTATTCACTAATAACAGGGTTGCCACAAAGATATATTCCAAATATACCTATTGCCCCCACACCAGGAAATATATCCTATAGGCCACCCTTAGAAACAAGCAGCAGACTCCCATGCTAAAAGAATGAATGAATTTCTACAAGGTCATGGGGGGGGGGATGATACAAAGGCTCCATGAAAAAAAATGAAAGGATATTGGGAGGAAATGAATATGTAGTTGAAACAGATATAGAGTATGTAGTATCTCTCAGACACTTGCAGACATTTTATTTATATCATGTAGGTATTGCAGTGTATCTTTCAACACACGATACTTGCAAAGAGATAGATGAGTGCCTGCGCATGATAAGTGACCAATGAACCTTTTTTTTTCAAGTTGATATTTTCATTATTTTTAGAGTTACAAAACTCATTTTTTTTTTTAAAGCTCGATCGCCTTGCAACGTCTGGTGACCAAGCTTGTCCATTTATCAAGTCTCATGCTGTATTTTTCGGCAAAACATTGCAACAACCAAGTCACTATCTGTGTCCTCAGCTGTTGAAAGGGAGGAGATTTGAGATTAAAGAATCTGATGAGGCTGGTGATTTTTGCAGACTTTTGAATAGTGGAAAGGATGCTAAGTGTGAAGAATTTCAAGGTGCCATAGCCCTAGGTAGGCTATTTTTTGTTGATACATTAAACAGCTGGATACTTTCTGGCAAAATCTCATATACTGGTTGAATTAAACCCAATCACAGCATTAAGTGCAACACAGGGGATTTCATATTTATACATGAAGTGGTTCTGTTATATGATTTTCAACATCTCTCGCATTCAATAACAAAGAACCTTTGGCATCTTTTATGTTTTCGAAAACATTTTTGAACATAGCAACTTTTGTTTGGACAATCTAATCTTTTCTTCGATTGTTGACACAACATTTCAGTCGATTCATTCCATGTCGAGTCAATGTTGTGGGTTTCTCTTTGTTTTAATGTTGAGAATAATTGTTTGACAGCTTTCTTACAAAAATGCTGATAAATAGGATTATGACAACCATGCTTTCAAACTGCAAAAACAAACTTGGCCATTAAAAGTGGAGGTGTAGGTGACCTAATGATGGGAAAGTGTGAATCATGATTCATCTGACGCCAGTAAAGGGGAAATATCATGGCAGACTAAGCTCTCCAGCTTTGGTTGGTAACCATTCTCAGAGACAAACAATT
Organism: Thysanoteuthis rhombus; assembly: GCA_963457665.1. NCBI lineage: Eukaryota > Metazoa > Mollusca > Cephalopoda > Oegopsida > Thysanoteuthidae > Thysanoteuthis > Thysanoteuthis major. Next base: position 25,202,952 of record OY735242.1, on the reverse strand, counting down.
CTGGATTCAAACCAGGAAAGTCCAAACCTTCATGCAGCATCATGAGAGGCTGACAATGGACAGGGTAGAGAATGTGTTCCGAAAATGTATAGTAATGAGTTCTGGTGAAGCTTTGATGGGCCCAGCAAGCTGGAAGTGGATTTTAATGAATTGCTGAAGTAAAATAAAGGAAAAAACTAAAAACTAAAAACGGATGGACAAAATAACTTGACCATTGTCTCCATCTCCCTACAACACCAAGTATAAGTGGAAGATTTTAAAAAAAAAAGGTAATGCAAAACTAGAAGAAGCTATATGAATCCGGGTGAAACTCAATAGCCTTGCCAGTTACATACATCAAATATGCACATGATTAAGGAAGGAAATTGGGAATGACTTAGTGAGTTGATTGGGGGGGTAAATCGGTTAATCAGCCACATCTGTTCGGTTGTCTATTTGAGAGAAATGCATGAACATAATTACTTTGCAACAATTTACGCTTGCAGACGAATTCCAAGCCCAAACAATAAACTGGCAGGCTGCCAAGACATCAAAGATTTTCATTTTTGGTGCCAGATGGATGATGCTTGTTATCACTAACTCAACCAGGGGTAAGATTCACAAGCTTGATGAAAGTAACACTGAAAAACATGCTTTACTTATTTCCATCAAAAGACAAGGAATCATTGCTATACAATGATTTATTCCAACCGTTGTCTCCATCTTGATTTTTTTAATATTCATAATGCTAATGGTCGCTATACTCTCCAGCCTTCTTCACTAATATTCTCAGAATTCAAAAAAACAGGCTCTTGAATAAGGCAAGAGCTTGTCAAGTCATGTAGCAATACCCATACAACATGGACCACATTATTTTACCTTAAAACTAAATTGGAATTCAGAACAAAGTAATGGTATCAAGTGAGACTCAATCTTACCTTTTATACCACTGGAGCTTTTTATGCAACAGCACCCATACCATCTTAACCACAGCTATGGAGTTCTTACCCATAATCCTAAAACCTTTATTCCTGATTTCTCTACATCACCATTTGATGGTTATCTGATAGTAATAATAGTATAAGTTGTTCACAGTTCCAAAAGTACTTATATTATTCAATACCATTGATTCTGAACACGGAGGGCACACCCTAAAATGGGGCCATTTTAAATTCTGGTAAAAGGCAAAAAGTCTCAAAATTGAAATGTTTTGGGGCTAAATCAATTCCTTATCATATGGTATCATTCATTCCTAATAGCACAGTAATTAATTACTAAAAATGATTAATTTCACTATAGATTCTACAATAACTAATGCTTAACTCATTAACTTTGTGAGTTATAAAAGCAATGAAGTAATTGAGTTGATGTTACTAAATTTCATACAAAGAAATTGAAAATAAAAAAAATTCTACTAAGTGCCATAACGTTCATATATAAGTATTTTTTTTTTTTACAAAGAATTAATTTCTTCAGATATTTTCCTCAATTTGAAACTTTGAATTTAACATTATGTTATATTTTTTCAATCTTTCAAAATTAGTTTTATTATAGTAAGGACGACATCAAATTAGTTGAGCTGTTGAGGTGGGATATGAAGTGGAAAAGGTTAAGAACCATTGTCCAACACATTTTTCTTTCCTTCACGAGTATTTTCTTGAGCTGATTTTTTCTTTTATTAAAATACAATGCTTTTAGACTACATATTTCATCTGAACCTTGGACAATATAAAGTAATTATGTTCATATGTTTCCAAATATAAACTGACCTTAGTAATAGCCGACTGACCAATTTATGGTCTGAGTGACCACCATGGAGACCAGATAACAATGGCTTTTATTATCCCAGATTGCCCGTTAGATTCAAGTCTGCTGCTGAAGCCTGCCAATTCTTGGATTGATTAGCAAACTCTGGTAATTATGGCAATGAAATAAGTTATTACAAACTCAGCACTTTCGAGCTTAATGCATTCGACCAGAGGCATGGCAGAGGGAGGAACGGGGGAGCGTGGGTGTGAAGGAGGAGGGTGCTATTTCAAAATGATCCCCCCGCCTATGCCTACAATGGATCTAAGTCCTCTGAAAGCTTTATAATACTACAGGAATACCTTGAACAATGCGGTTTTGATGTAGTACAGTTGAGGTATTGCCTTACAAATGCATGTGATCAAGTATAAGCAGAAAAAACCCACATTAAATTATAATAAGACCATAAAAAATACAGTTATGAAAACTTAAGAAAGAATCAACTGAACTATACAATGGATGTAGTAGTTGCCTGACTACATTTCTACTAACATTAACCAATAACAAAGATATATATTGTACATACATGAATTGCATAAAGAATAATTCAGCCTCTGGATTTGTTTTTCACTAATTGATTACATGTGTACTTATTGCAAATTTTTGTTGGGGGGTAGGCTCAAAAAGTCACCCCTCTCCCAAATCTGTAGCTACATTACTCCACCCTGGTACTTTACTATTACAACTACAAACAATCCTGTTCTATTGATCATTTGAAAAAATGTCAAATCATATAAGGCGCTACCTTATTTAGCCCTGATTCATTATAGTGCTCTTTTTCAAGGTTTTTTCATGATAAATTTAATATGTTAAATTCTGAAATAAATAATGACAGCATCATGGACAGTCTCCAAAATAACTATGTACTTCGGTTAGTGTGCCATGTGAATGAGACTGAACACATATATGATAATATATCATGCACTGTTATGCACAGACATTGTACGATATTTCACCAGCTCCTGAAAGTAGTTACTAAATGAGATACACAGTACTGATTCATTCTTGTTGAGGCTCAACTACAATGATAATGACCCTGACAGGGATCACATCAATCAGGTAACAAGACCTGTTCTGGAGATGCTGTCTATGTTCAGATATAATGACAAAGGTCACACCATGAATTCTAAGTTTATAAGCAGTATAACATTTTTTCAAACAAATTTCACACCAAATATACAATCAACTCAGATGATGATAGTCTCAAGCTGAGGAGAGGAAAAAAATAATACACAAGGTAAAAGAATACCACTCTTTCAGGAATTAATTCATAGTGATGAACAAATTTTTGTGAATTATGAACATATTTTTATGACATCAACTTCTCTATATTGGTTATACTGTTCAAGAAATATTCAGAGATTTTCATAATCTTTTTAAGCCTTTTATTTCAAAAAACTTTGTTGGATAATAAACTGTAAAAATAATGTTTGATCCAATGCAATCAGGAGAATATTGGGGTTTTTTCAGCTTCAAGATAACCTGGAACTGAACCCCCCCAAAAAACTCAATTCATTATATTTTGGTTCATTCATTTACATCAACAATTCCATAATATACTAATGAGAAAAGCGTCTGTTTTACACAACAAATATTTATCTTTACCTGAATCAAATATTATACAGCCAAAATTTCAGATTGAAATTCATTAGATAAGTGTCAAGCCAAGGACATTGATTCAATCTCATAAATGTATACTTTATTTAAATATATGTATCATCTATGCCGAACTAGAAGACAAATGGCTTCCACTCACAGCATCTCACCAAAGCCCCGCAACTGTCTATATTGAGTTCTGGTAGATGGCACCCTTGTCATAATACCACTGCATTGGACGCAGTGCATTATTTGCATAGTTTCATTCTTAAATTATATGTTTGTCTTATATTCCAACATACAGGGTAATTTGCCCATCTTTATTCTGTTTTTTTAATACAATGTTCCAACTTGTTTCTCTCAAGCCTTTTTGTCCTGATTGGGTGTCTGCAGTATTTTGGTGCTGCAACCTATGAAGTCAAACACACCAGCGCTCATTAGAAGCACTATCTCAAAAGACATTAGCACATAGCATATGGCCCCACTGGAACCTGGAATCCTATGCTCCGTGTTTAAAAGAGACTGTGTCTCTGAATTTAAACAACAAAGTCATCAAAGGGGCCATTAAATAAATAACCTAAGCTATGCCATATTTTCTAACATGGAACTTTATTCTGAAGGAACATGTTCCTATAGAGACTGAATCTGATGCCTTTTGATTAATACATAACATTATCAATATATAATACATCAGATATGGATATATCAAGCAAATAAACTGCAGCAAACTCAGGAAATAATTCTAATTTTTGTAATAAATCTTTTTAACTCAATTTCCTGCAAACTATGATTTATCAAATTGAACTACAGAAGTAAATTAATTTCCTACAATAATTTGACTGAAAAAATCATTTCAATTTTTGTATTTCAATAAATTGTTTTAATTTCGTAGCTTGTTTTTGTTGGTCCTCGTATAGATTTGTTGGCACAGGTTTGTCTTGTTCAGATTTGCCAGTGAATCCCCATATGCAATGAATATCTATGCTGGGTCTGCTGATGGATGATTCAAGTCCAGTATGTGTGCTGAATCCTTGAATTCTCTTACTCTTCAATGCTGTTCCTCGACTATTCTTGGCTTGTTTGCTTGTGGCTCAGGAATCCCAATAATTCTAAGCCAAAGGCGCTGGGTATGATATGTACGGGAGATGAAGCAAATGACCCCTGAAGTTCCCCATTCCAAAATACACCAGACATGTGATAAAAAAAACAAAACAACAAATACGAGAAAATTAATCAACTCAAACTAGTGACCTCATCGTAGTTATAATAGTCAAAATGTTCCAGTCTTCTTAAGGTGTTTGTTATACTTGGTAACCGTCTGAGAATTTTAAAGGTTACTAACTACAACTGACTACAGCAACTAAGATGAGGTCACTAGTCTGATTAGATCAATAATCTTACTATAGTTCACTAAATGTCTGTACGTCTATTGGTCATTGTATAACTCAAAGACAGCTAGAGTTATGGTCACCAAATTTTCTGCAGTTAATCATAGGACCCCGGAGCTTTATTGGTTTGTGAAAATTCCATCCCAATATCTTTTAGGCGAAGGTTCCTTTGGATGCAGTCTTATCCATTCTATACTGAAAAAAAAATCTGATTTTAAGATATATATATTTATTTTTTTAAATCCAGTAAAAAATTTAGATCTACAAAAAATCTTTTTTGTAATACCCATCCCAAACCCCAAGATATTCAAATTAAATGTGATCCAAGAGTTAATGACGATGATGATTTTCAAATAAGGTATGATTCAATAAATACATACTTCAAATACATGATCTCTTATTGGGGCCAAAGGTCACATCCTGCCTGTAAGGTGGGTTTTCAGCTAGTAATTATGATTCTTCATCCCAGGCATACAGATATAAATTAGTCAGAATGATTACAAGACCTCTAAGAAAATTCCAACAAAAAGCCTCTCCGCAATATGACATAATCCTAATAAAGGCTGCAAACAGCAAGAGAAGAATCAATTTGGACACTACCTTGCATTTCAATTCCTGAATTTGGTTCCATACCAAATTGACCATCTTGAGAACCTCCAAATGAAGCTGGAGGTTAAAGAGATGTCTGTCCATATAGTGGAGGACCTTTTGGTCAGACAGAAAACTTGGCTTGATCATTATTGACCCATATAATAGACTGACCACTCGTAGCTGAATGCTCAAGTATTTATTAGAGACGGACCAGAATATGGAGAATAAATAAATAATGTGACATTTCAAAGTGATGATCATGTCAGTGATGAAACTGATGATGAGCAGGAAGTACTCAGAGAGCGCACACCTCTGCCAACACCGGACACTAACTAAAAACTGAATGAGAATAAAATAAATTTAAAAAACAAAGGAAAGAACTTAGAGTATAAACATTGAATTACTTCACTTAAAATTTAAATCTACCCATGTTATTTATTTATTAATTGTTGGTTTTTAACCCCTTTCCAGCAAAATAATAAAAACACATCTCAATCAGAAACCAAATCCATGATTTGCCCCCAAAATCTATTCACTTTTTCTGTAGCCCATTACCCACCCTTCCACAAAATTTCATTGAAATATTTTGAATATATTGTATGAAGAAACAGACGGACTGACATGTGTGAATACATATACCTCTTCCAACTCTTTGGTGGAGGTAAAACTGTTGATAATCAGAATTCTGTTTAATTCCTCGTTAGCTTTCAATAATAAAAAATTCAAAGAAATAAATCAATCATTTAAACAATCAATACACAATAATTACATGGGAAATATTGATCGATTGTTTGTTAATTTCTATTCAATTACACTAATTGTTTTCCAGAATCGTCATACATATACATACTAGCTGGGTTACCCGACATTGCTCAGGAAAAAAAAAAACAACTTCATACATGACACACCCTCCTGTCAGACCTGAGTACACAGAAAAATTTCAGAAATAATCATACAGGAAAGCAAATTATATTTTATAGAGATTTCAGAAGATTAATGGAGAAAGCAGTGAACTAAGCACCTCATCCCTACTGGGCAAGAAGCTTGTTGGGCCTGCAAACAAAAAAACTTCAAATACATCACAGGAAAATAAATTTCATTTAATAGAGATACAGAAAATCAATTTAAAATGAACTCAAATTGACTAGTCAATAGAAATAAGTGTAACCTATCCTATGTTCATCCTGAGGTCAAGTCATCCTAATTGCAGGCCACAGTGAGTAGCCTTTATATTATCAGATATGAATTAACAATACATTCAAAGATGTGCTGGGACATATCATCAACAATATTTCTGAGGTCTTCAGGTGTACCATCAGCCATGGGCCATAGATTACACCTGCTGATCAAAAGCTACCTGGAACCAACCCCCTCACAGCCTCCATAGTGGATTTAATAACCTTCCAGTCTCAGTGATAACAAGTAGAGTGTAGACCCTGCACACCAAGAGACCAACAAAGCCTTTACATGACACTTGAAAGGGCTCGAAGCAAGCCCTCCATTCCCAGCTCAAGTAGTATTGACCACTTCAGTCATTTCAAGAAACTGTCAGCTCTTTAAAGAGCCCTTGCCTTGAAGAGGTCAATGAAAGCACTAAAACTGGCCTCAATGAAGTTACCATAATATGGTCTGAAAACTTGAGCTGCCACCCCAAGTCATCCGCCATTCTCAACTAAACTCAGGGATGAGCAGATTGATTGCAGTTGGCCATGGCTTTGAAGATGCAACCGTCTTCAGCACCTGGCTGTGCTGCAAGTGGAAATGCCCCTCACCTACATTTATACATACACACAACCTCTTACATATATATACTCAATTTTTCATACTCACATGTATATTCACTATTATATGTATCCATCTACTTCATTATACTTAGATTATATACATATATATATTTAACGGGTAAAAAAATACTGAAGTAAATTATATTGACAGATACTGGGGATTGAGTGACTGAAAGTGATACCAAAAAAAGTTTTTTTCTAAGTTCTGTAATGTTCAGTGTTTAAAGCTGTAATATATATATATATATATATATATATATATATATATATATATATATATATACATATATATGTTCTCTTTTAACTCTTGAACTGAGCACTCTGGTAGATGGAGAATTATGGAGAATCAAGTATAAAAAACAATTGGGTTAATTCAGTCCTACTGACAGTCCAATTCTGCGTAGAGCTGGGATAGGATACCAGGTATCCTACGGGAACAAAGGTTTCAATCCCACCTAGCGGCACAGGAATGGATGTTGAGTCTATAACCGCACTGAAGAATTGTAATATGAAGGAACAACTGTCTGTGGATGACATTATTATTAATTATTATAATCCTATATATGCATACATACACAGTCTTGAGTACTTTTAAATATATCTATCTATCTATCTATCTATCTCTCTCTCTATATATATATAGATATATTACATACACAAATGCACATATATTATATATATGTATATATATATACATATATATATATATACACACATACATAAAACACACACACATATACATGACACTCATATATATTTATTTATATATATATATATATACACACACACATATATATAGAGAGACACATACACACATATATATGCACATAAATACACACATATATATATGCACACACACATACATATATATATATATGTATATACACACATATACAGTTAGTCAGATTTCATTACGCTAGTCAGTTTTTTCAACAAAAAACTTTGATAAGTAAAAAACTGGCTACAAGAATGACACAAAATGAAATGAGGAAGAAAAATGGATTGACCAGCAAAAAAAAAAAAATCTCAAGAAGTTGTTATTGCAAATGTCAACCCAGGGAAAAGATGTTGAATATCCAGAACAATGGCTAAAGAGATGAAAGCAACCAAAATATCACCTTTAAGTAGACATCACAAAGAGAAACGTGTAAATCAGGCATAGAAGTACATGAAAACTGATTTCTCAACAGTAATTCTTGGTGATGAATGTAGAGTTACATTGGACGGACCTGATGGCTGGGATAGAGGTTGCCTGCTTCATGGAAATAGTCAATCAACAGGGGGAGACGGAGTAAGGTTTTGATCTAATATTGAAGACAGAAAAATTATATCCCTTCAAAGATGATGGAGTCAAGATAACTGCAGGGAATTATTGTTAGTTCTTAGACAAGACGTTTTTCGAAGGATACAGAATAAAACCAATAAGCTCCAAGTTAAAGGGTGTATTTATACAAGACAATGTTCCTTCACATTCTGCAAAGCTGACTATTGCCCAACTTGCCAAAAATGCTTTCAAAGACACCAAATTAATGGAATGGCCCCCAGTCTCTCCAGAAATTAATCCAATAGAAAACTTAGAAACATATGTAAGAATGAAGAATGATATTCAAACAAAAATAAAAACTGCTTCAAGTAAAGTTGAAGCCAAAATGATAGAAAAGTTAACAAGATTAACGGATGAAAGACTGATGAAGGTTATAGAATGTCAGAGAGCCAATATTAACACATGAAATAATGAAATATTAATTCATTCAGATATATCAGATATTGTATTAATCAAATATATTTCTGTGGTCTATATCTTTTGAATTTACTTATCTAAAAAAAATAAGCCAACCCAGCAAAACAAGTTATTATCAGTATTTTTAATAAGGATAGGTATAATATGCTGAAACTCATAATATATCACTCGTATGAATATAAGTATTAAGAAAATATAACCATCATTGGTTATATACCTATTTTATTGTGAAATATTGACTTGTATAATAAAATCTGATAATATATTTATACATTTAATCATAAACTGCATTATATAATATTAAAATTCATTTGAGATGATTTCCCGTTATTTCATGAGGAATATATCATTCAGCTTAGACAACAAGAAGCAACAATTGAAGAAAATGGGGCTGCAGCTGGAATCAAACCTGTTTGATTCATACATCTACTATGTAATAACGGGAAATCATTTTGAATGAGAGTTTTGATATAATATAATGCAGTTTAGAATCATTTTCTCAGATCTTATATCCATTTCTTAATTATATATATATATATATATATATATATATACATAAAACTGTTTAAGCATAAATACAGTTCATATATTACATAAAACTACATACACAAATTATACACATAAATGCTCATGTGTAATAAAAGCTACCGACACATTAACCCTATGCACTTGGCGGGGGGGGGAGGCACATGTGTTTTGGTTCAGCAGGTGAAGAATTTGGCACCATCCCAAGACATGAAACCTGATTCTTTCTTGTGTTAACCTATATGCTGCCAATAATCAATAATCAGTAAATCACTTGGAGGTAAGTATATTGAGATTTATTTTTATAGACAATCCAGTCTATATAAGTAAATTCTACTCGAATGATTCTTAATTAGCTCTGGGGTACATCATTAGAAATAGTCATAACGACAGAAATCAGAGTTCAATATTTTAATCATTTAATCCTTCATCATCATCATCATCATCATCATCATCAGTATTTTAGCGTCCGTTGTTGGACATAGACCTTCCCCAGGATTTGCCACACTTCTCTATCATAGGCGTCGCGGAGCCAGTACTTCTTGAACCTGTCTAGCTCGTCTCTCCATCTAATATTTTGCCAGCCCCGGTTGCGCATGTGGTCTCGGGGGATCCATGTCGTGAGTCGCGATGTCCATCGATTGTCTGCCATTCTTGCAACATGGCCAGCCCATCGCCATTTGAGATTTTTAATGGATTCTATGATGTCCCTAACTCTTGTCTTTTCTTGGATGTACTGTGCTGTCTTGTGGTCTCTCCATGCAAGGCCTAGCATTATTCTCTCATGTGCACGTTGCATGGTTCTCAATTTGCGGGTCTGTCTCTTGGTTAGGTTCCATGTTTCAGCTCCATAAGTGACTATTGGGAGGATGCATTGGTTATACACCCTTCTCTTTAGGATTAATGGAATCTTCTTATTTTTGAAGGTTGAGCTAGCTCTAAATATCAGTGTACATGTATCTATGTATGTATACACAAGTGTGTATATATGTATATATCATCACATTAAACAGTTTATATCCAACATGAATTGTCTCTTATAATTATCACACACACACACACACACACACATTTGTATGTACATTCACACATAAATACACACACATATATGCACAAGATAACATATTTGGATTAATAGATTGTAATAGTTATCATACATATTGCCCTCGGCAAAACAAAAAGCCATTTTCAAGTTCTTTGATAACCACACAATTATCCAAAACCTTTGTGTATTGGATTTGGTCATTAGTTTGTTGATATGACTTGGTGAATGGTAGGAAATATGAATTCTCATTTGGGAGGGGTTTCAATAGCAAAACATTCACTTGACTCCCTGACCTTAGCCAAAGAAGATTTTATTCATGGACTTGGATTCCTCTTTTTAATAATTTAGGCTTTCAGAATTGTTAGTCATTTTTTACTTTTTATTTTATATGATTTTTGGGTGTTATCTTCAAGTAAATCCCTTATAGAGGTTTCCAAAGGTATGTATGTATTTGTGTGTCATCTTATAGCACTTTGTTCTGAGTGAATAAGGTAGTAGTTATCCTACAAAGAACTTCCAACATTAAACTAAAATGAATAACGGTTTTCCAAATTATATTGTTGATGAAGTGATAAAACTGTTCCTGAGGAAATTCTCTAACACTACAGACAGCAAAAACAAAAAGGTTATAAACATTTTTTACTCTAACCAAATCCAACAAAATTAGAAACACAATGAATCTGCAATCAGACAAATAATGAAGGGGTGATCATAAAATCTTGAGGGAATAAAAACCAGACTCAAAACTTGCAAGGATCACTGAGCTGGGGGCAAGTGAAAAAAAAAACAAACTGGAATTTAATCACCATTTAAAATCCAATTGGAGTTGTTTCTCAAAAGACAGACACTTTTTTTCACATAACATGGTAAGAATGTCTTCTATATTTTAGATTGTATGAACCATGGGGAGTGTTAAGCCATACCCTGCTGTGTTGGCCCATGACATGTTGACAGGGGGTCTGGGTAATAAGTGCTACTTGGCAGTATTAGACCACACCCTGCTGTGCTGGCCTATGACTTCTTGGTAGGGGGTCTGGGCAATAAGTACTACTTGGTGACACCCATCTCCATTTCATGTCACATGTTAGTTTGGATGGAGATTGGCATCGCCAAGTAGTACTTATTGCTAGACCCCCTTCCAACATGTCATTGGCCAGCATGGCAGGGTATGGCCAAACAATCCCCATGGTTTGCACAATCAATAATGTACAGGACATTCCTGATGGGTAAGTGGTTTCAAAAGCATGACTTGTCTTAGGTAGAGATGATCTGCTCAAAGGACAACTCCTCAAACAGAACACCGAGAACATCACCAAAAAACAAGGCAATACATCAGCACCTACAATGTCTGATCACTCTCTATAGACATGCACCTAACCGATCTTAAAAATGAAATCAGAAAACATCAAATTGGACATTATTGGCAATAGAGAAATGAGAAGAACTAATCAAACTAAAGGGCAAACATCTTCTTTACAGCTACGGAAAAGAAAAGGGAAAACAAAATATCATTCAAGTCTACACTCCCACTTCACAGTCAATCAAGGAGATAGACAGCTTTGAAGACTTGAATTCCATACTCCAAAATACAAAAAAATACTTCAACATCATCATGGGAGACTTCATTGTGCAGTAGAAGCCCCAATCACAAAGCTAAGACTAAAATTGACATCTTAACAGACAGGAACAACACACTTGAAGATATTCAGGTCCTAAATCAAGTCAAAGTAGGTAGACGCAACAGAAATAGGCGCTGTGAAATTCAAATTATCACCAAGACAAAATTCCAGAAAAATGTTCCGCACCAAATTGTTACCATTTAGTGTATAAAAAGAGCTCAAGTGATCATCCAAACTTAAAGTGGAAAACAGATATGAACTTCTCATTGAACCAGAGAAAAACGTCAACAAGCTCAACAACAACCTTTTCAAAAGATGTTTCCAATATGTTCAAGTCAAAGAGCAAACAAACCATTTGTAAACTCTCAGAAGAAAATACAAAAATCTCAAACCACCAACAAGAAGAGAAAAGATTGAAGTGACCACACAAAACAAACCATTCAATAGAAACAAAGATAAGATAAAAGATGATAACAAAACTCTCAGCATAGGAAGGATGCAAATAACTAGTGTACTTGAAGAAAATGAAGACCAAACAATGGGTAGGGACCGAATAGTTGACCATGCCCTACAATTCAACAAAGATCTCTATTCCTCCTAACAGGGGGCACAGAACAATGAACAAGATACACAAGTCATGAGTAACCTGTTTAAAGATTTTCCCTAAGTAACTCCATGGGAGGTGAAACGAGCTAACAAACAAACAAAAAAGAAAGGAAAGATACCTGGACCAAATAACACCACCATCAACCTACTCAAAAAAGCAGGTAAAATCATCAGTAAGAAACTAGCTGAACTATTCAGCTTATACTTCAAACAGAGGAAAGTCCAAGAAAATTGGATCACTGCAATCATATAGAAAAAGGAACCTGTAAGATCTAAATAAATACAGGCCAATAAGCCTAGTCGGCTACAAATTTTTTGCCAAAGTGATCACCAATCAAATCACCAAAATGCTAGATAAAAACCAACGACTGGATCAGGCTAGCTTCAGAAGAAGCTACTCTATTATTGACCATCTCCATTCAATAAAACAAACAAATGAGAAAGCAACTGAATATGAAATGCCACTCACTGTAATATTTGTTGACTTCAAAGAAGTCTTTGGTTGGTGGAAATCCATAAGGTCATTGATAGTATCATATAACAAGGTGTTGAACCCATATATATCAGAGTATTCCAACATATCTACTGACCAAATAGTTCTTCTATCAGGCTACATGTAGACTTTGAACCCTTTCAGCTTGAAAAGGGAGTAAGACAAAGTGATACCAGCTTACCAAAACTGGTCACAGCCTGCCTCAAGATGATCTCCTGAAACTTTGATGGGGAAATAGAGGAATCAGAATAGATGGTGAATACTCAAGTAACCTCAGATTTTCTGACAACATAGTCCTTTTTGCTGAGAACCTTCATTATCTCTAAATAATGCTAGACAAAGTTTCATGCTTCAGTACGTCTTCATCTGGACTTCAGAAAAGCTAAATATGTTGAGGATAAAGACACAACAATCAAAATCAAAAATGCAAAGCTCGACAAAGTAGACCACCACATCTACCTAAGACAAGGAATCTCTACAAAATCCTCAAAAGAAGAAATCACCAGAATCACTCTACGTTAGCAAGCTTTCAGTAGAGCAAGTTCAACTTTCAAGAACTAGAAAATTTTATTAGTCCCAAAAAGGATCCTTCCGATAGTCACCTATGGAGCTGAAACATGGAACCTGACCAAAAGATTGGCCCTCAAACTGAGAATCATGCAAAATGTACAGGAGAGAGTCATACATTATGCCAATAAGGTTATACTGAGGCTGCGCATTGCTAAGCACATTGGGAGCCTTTGGGCTCTCCCACTCTTACTCGGCCCAGCTGCAGGGGATCCGTTGCCCTGGGGCAGCACTGTTCCATTGCACTTAAATGGACAGTTCGGGCTCGACCTGATGCATTGGCTGGAGCTATTTTTGATGGGTTGCTCCTATTTTCCCCATGTAAAAGCCCTGACCTTGTGTTGCATTTTGCTCTGGTGGGAGAGTAAATAAATACATGCTGATGATGATGCCCATCTTAATTTAAGGGAGTAATTTGAATCAAAGATTACAATACAAATATTTTAATTTTACAATCAATATTGAAAGTGATTTGCTTCAACCTGGATACAGGTTCATACCCGTTTCATTACATTTGAAAATGATACAGCTGACATAACACAGAGGAATGGATGCTCAAATGATATGAGTGCATGATGCAATCATTTTGACTGCTAGATACTGTTGTCATTCATGATTATAATCCTTTCTTTCTCCTGATCTTTTGCAGGTGAAAATCAGCAGTTGACTAGATTTCGTTTTCTGGTAGTGTAGAGGTGTGAGTAGCCTAACTGTTAATAAGGAAAAAAAGGATTGGCAACTGAGTTCAAATTCCGGCTGTGACAATTGTCATTCATTATACAAAGATAGAAATCAATCTCTTCTCCCCCAGCTATGGTAAATATCAGGGAGTGACTGGCCTCTTCAGCCTTCTGGTGAAACAATCTAAGACCTCTGTCAACCGAGTTACACACATAAGAAACAATGTCAATAGTCTAGATCTTTGTCAACAAAACAATCTTTAGAATGAAAGATATAAGCATTAATTTATTGTAAGGCAAAATCAGATCACCTTGCTATAATAAATTATGTCATACTTTGCATTATAAATGCATATGCTTTTTTAAATATTTTGGATTTTAAGTTGTCTGAATTTCTTGAATGAAGCATTGTCAATACAATAGATTTTCACTAGTTTTAGTTTCATCTTAAAATATATATATAATGAACAGTGTGATCTTTTTTCTGTTTCTTCATCTCTAATAATGAACTCTCACACTCAAAGGCAACAATTTTGCTAATAAAACTTTCTCAAACTCAACATTTCAAAAATGGGTTCTATTGAAATAATTTCAGAAATTAAGTAGTAATGAAATAATTGATAATTAAACTAGTAATAAAATAATTCATAATCCACATATATAATAATTAGCAATGTATTTTTGATGTAAGTTACTCTAAAGGACGCAACTAATGAAGCAAAATAGAATTTTATATCCCAATGACATAGTTAAGATGCAGAATTTAAAGAATGAAAAAATTAAATGAAGAAAAATTGAAGAAAAATTTTAAAATCTGTTTGTGGACATCAGAGCCCTATTCTCTTCCATGCTGTCTATTATCCGTATGCAAACGTGTGTTCTCATATTTCATTTTTTATGGAACAGATAAAATGATAAAAAACAAATTCAAAATAACAAAAGCCACTAAGATCACGGGGTAAAAAAAACTGAGTCAAAAATTGATACTACATCATTTCTTATGCGAAACCAGTTCAAGGGAAATAACTCTAATATTTCTCTGCCTATCGCTAGCGTCTGACAAAAATCAGAATTAACAAACCTAGAAATATGACAGATAGGAAAATGGAGGCATAATTTTAAGCAGATTAAAATTTTTATTCTTTTGTTTTAAAACAGACATGTGTATGCAATATGAATCTCCCTCAGCTGGAAGATATTTAAAGGGAAAAAAACAAAAAACATTACTGCATTTCCTAATCCAATAATAAAAAATTATTTCAAAGGAAAGATTAAATTGTATTTTATTCATTCTCTAGTTGATTCCTGTGAAAAATTCACAGATATATTTGAATTTCTGTGAGATGATTTTTAAAAAAAAGAAAATACTGAATTCGTAGAAGAGTCCATTGTTTCAATGATGGGTGGGAAAGTTCCTTGTTATAGAGAGAGGAATAAAGATTAAAAAATCATACAGTTCATTACATGTGTTGACTAAAAGTAATACCAGTGAGAAAAATTCACAGATGTATTTGATTTTTTTAATAAAATGATTCAAAAAGATTTTAAAAAAAAACGAATTTGTTCAATTGAGGAGTCCATTATTTCAAAAGGAGAGTAGAAAGTATTTTTATCAACAAAACTTTTACCCAGTGTGGAAGATGCCAGCATTACAGGCAAAAAAACAAAAAAGGTCATACCACTCATTAATAATACCAGGAGATCCAATGAGGATTGAACCCACCCATAAAGGTGAGCAAGATTAGCTTGCTGATCATTGCTATATAATGTACGCTAGCAACCATTATTTTCAGACTATTTATTAACATATAAGTTTTATATTTGACTATCAATAGGGGGAGATCCAATGAGGATCAAACCCTATACTAAGGACCAGCTTTCATTTTGTCTAACTCCTGTGCAAATCTGAAGGTAAGTTTGTTTTTCTACAAGAAAAAAAAAAAAGCAGCAAGAACAATCCTCATCAAATTTAGGGGAGTAAAAATTGATATTCCCCAACCATGTTTCAGAATCAATCAACTGATTGGTAGTCAAGTCTCTTACCGACAGAGCTAAATTGACATGTCTTACATACTTGAATGAAATCATCTTACAGATATGCAAGGGCTTATTCATTATAATAAATACTTTTATGGTATATGAAAAAAAATCATTTTTGATTTATCATATTTACAATAAAAAGTTGCAGTAATCATCTTCAGTAGGAAAAGCAAAAGTAGAGTTTGACCTTGCAGCAGCCTGGCTAGTAAAATAGTGAAAACAGTAAAATACAACTTTTGAAGAGTGGGAAATACCTGTACTACTACATAATAGTAATCTATAAACCAAGATATCAATTCTCAAGTTATGATAGAATGTTTATGTGATGCTTGAAGTAGATATATTTTTGTTACTTTTGTTACACCCCTGTCAAGACATCATGGGCAAATGTGTCAGAGTAAAGCCCATCATCCCATCCAAGGGGATTTGCAGTGTCCAAAATGGTACATCCAACCAGGGTCAGATGTCTGGAAATGCAAAAATAGGAAAAATCCAAGCTTTGGGTGCATCCCAGCAAAGAAAAAGTGAGTAATGACAAGCAAACTTGGAAAAATTAGGGACCCTACCAAGTATCATCCAATAGTCAGGCACACACTAGATAAACACTGTGTCATCCTACATTGAAAGATGTGGAACTTAGAAAAAAAAGAAGCTAAGAATGCTAAAAACTATCCATTTTATATCCTTCATCTCTACATATGAAAAATACATCTGAAGAAGGCTGTAGAATGGATCAACTGAAATGTTGTGTTAATAACAAAAAGAATGAGATCAATAGATTCTAGGAATTAGATGTATCCTATCTCCTATGAGAAATTGTCTTTGAGTTGGTGAGCAAATAAAAATTTGTATAATATTCCAAATGATATGATTTCAAAAACATTATCAAGGTATGATGAAAAAAACATTTTAATTCACTAAAAATCCAGATAATACTCTATTATTTGCTTACGTGAAACCATCTTTTTTTTTTTTTCAAATCTATTCAACATTATATTCCATGATTAAAGACATGTTTTTTCCACATTTGTTAACGCTAAATGTTTAATTGGAAAACGTGCTGGCAATTTTATCATACACACACTCTAAAAGGCAACTTGAAAGCTATCAATTTTCAACTACAGTTGAAAGATGCCGGATAATAACTTGTTGGAAGGGAAGCAACTCATAATATACTCTCTATATCTATTAAAAACATGCAAAATATACACACGCTAACTTGTATCAATGTATCGCAAGTGTGGCTGAGTAAAGCCCTTCATCTCATCCGAGGGGATTTGCGGTGTCCAAAACGGTATATCCAACCAGGTACAGATGTCTGGAACAGCCCAGCAAAGAAAAAGGGAGTAATAACCAGCCAGCTTGGAAAGGATAGGGACCCTACCAAGTATTATCCAATAGTCAGGCACTATGGAAATTTTGGATAAAAAATTTAGCTCATAACTATGTTTCAGGCTACAGATTGATTAATCCTTGCAGACACACACACAAAGCTGAATATACACAGAATGATCATCCTGAGCTGACAGAGCCAAATGGCTGAAATAATTGATTCTTTCATAGATATACTCGTTTTGTCTTTAGTTTACTTGCACACCTCTCTCTCTGTCTGTCTCTCTCTATATATATATATATATAAATACACACACACACACTCAAATGAATTTCGTTCTTTAAACCACCACCTATTCTGATAATCTGCTTTCAAAATCCATTTTAATTTACTAAGAAAAGGCAAAAGAAACTAAATAGAAAAATTACAAAATCGCCCCCCTTCCTTCCCTCTGAAAACTAAGAAGAAAATACTGATTTGTTAAGAAACGGTTCATACCCAAATATTGATAAAGAATGTGTGTCATGAGTGAGAGGCAGCATTCACTTCTTACCTGACTACAAACTAAGTAGAAAGCAAAAATCCCTAAAACTGTAACAAACACAAAGAAAAATGATACGACTGAAGCTCATTATACTTGATAATACAGATTAGGAAACAGGTAAAACCAACATTATTATTATTATCAAAAAAATGTATTTATCTTTGAACTACTGCCTGATCTGATATTATTTTCGAAAATTCATTTAATGATTAAACTAAAACTTGATAAGGGGAATATGAACAAGTCAAAGAAGAAGTAGGCTTAAAGGGAGGGGGTTTATCATTGTCTTTAAACAGACAGGTGGCAAGATCAGGTCTGGACTTACACTAAGTTAAAACCTAATAAGTACATACAACCTTCTTTTCTAGTGTGTGACTCAGACCTGTGCTCCAATCTACAGAAGTGTCTATTCTGTCGGCTTACTCCTTTGAGGAAGTAGCAGACTTCTACATTTAGCACACATCTGTTTCTATCAAAGTTTCTAAGATCTGTGCTTAAAGCTGTGGACAGTCATACTGTCCTGATTCTCCTTCAAAGGGCCGGTATAACTCTATAGTTAGCTCAGGCATCAACCAACTACGGAATGTTCACACCCCATGGTTTAACCATGAGTCAGCCATATAATCGGAATATCCTAGTTAAGGGGCAGCAGACCCCAATAGTTAGCTCAGGTATTAGCGAGGGGCAAAAAATTCCTGTAAAACCTATAACTAAGGGGCCTCACACCTATCTGTGCTACCTCGTTGGGCAATATACTGCAAACCCTTCAGTCTTCCACATGTTGCACTCCTCCTTAAAACTTCATCATGCTGACCAAAGAGATATTCTGCGTACAGGCCCCACCGTTTAATATTCTGACCTTATGGAAAACCCTAAAAAAAAAACAAACTTTGAAAAGCCAAGCCATTCATTCATATACACTCACACGAGATAATATATATATATATATGCAAACACACAGACATACCCACCTATATAACAGTTAGGTACTTATGTACACTCAATTATAACAGTTATACCTATAAACACGTAACTGATGCCAGACTTTTGCAGCTACATTTTGTAGGAAGTACCATTTGTCAGTCAGGGGAACTACTTCAATTGAGATGGTAAAACCCAAGCATTAGTAAGAGAAACTTTTTGTGGTCAAATTCCCTGATTTTTTTGGTAGTACCTTGTATACGCACACATAAAACAAATGTAAGATATACACATATGTAAGACTGATAAGAAAGTTATATTTAGAATGGTCAATCTTATCTCTGGCCATCCCCAGGTGTATAATCCATATGGAAAGAGTGGGAGGTTATTTTTCTTTTCTTGATTCATCTAAAATCATTAGCCGAGGAAAAGTGAAGAGATCCTCAGTACCACACTTTCCATACAGATTATACACATGAAGAAGGCCGTAGAATGGATTGACTGTAACTAGTTCCTGTGATGCATGCTCCTTGCCCTACCCTGTTACATCATTAAAAACAAGAGTGGAGTATCTGTGCACTCACTGAAAAGTGCTATACACAAAATAATGGATAGATATAGTGTTTTATCTACATGGATTATGATCAAGAATGAACAAAGAGAAAAAGTCTGGAATATGGATTTTTTTCATTAGTGTTCCATTGCAGTAAAAAATGACAGTATATATAAAATAGATATTTTATAAAGTCCTTACCTTACATCAACTGTAAAAATTGAATGAATGAGACAAAAATATTTCAGAAGTCAATAAAAGAAGCTTTTATATCAGAATAACTGATATACATACTCATCGACACTTTTTTCTTTAGGGTGTTACAGACAAAAAATGAATATATGTGGACTATTGCTATTGCGGATTTTCAACATTTTCTTTAAAGGGGTGATAGTTTTAAAAAAATGAGAATTCTCTGGTTTTGTCAGGTTAGTTTTCTTTTTAATGAACTTCGCCAACCAGGTAATTGAGAATGAGTTGGCTGACTCACAGATAGAATTGCATTGATATCAATCATGGTAAAATAAAAATTCTATTGACCAAACCATAAAACTGCAAGTACGGAAATTTCCGTCATTCGCAGTTAATTGGTCAATTTTTAAAAGCAAAATAATTTTGCATTTAAGTAAAAATACAGGTGCTGTTTTATGGGGGAGGGTCATCGTTGTTGATAAAATCTAATTTATCTGAAGTAAAATAGATAAGAAAACTGATCGTTCAGGTCTTCTGAGAGGAAAATGAAGACCCAATCTGAGAAAAGTCCATTAAGATCATGGGTACGAAATTACATTTTGGCACAAGGTAGGGAAAGTGGTCACGATTGTAAAATTTCACACCCTCGCTTACTCGATGTTAAAAAAAAAATCACAAATAAACAGAAATAATGATAGAAAAACATCAGTACAGACACATATATAGTATTGCTTTGGTTAAATTAAATTGTAAAATTGGTTTCATTTGAGCGTCGTTTTCAACATCGAGTGAGCGAGAATGTGAAACTTTACAATCAGGGTCTTCCTTACATACACAGTGCCTACTAGTGTTCACAATCTATTTTTGGAAGGTTGGAAGTCTTAGCCTAACAAAGAAATGGCTCAAAAACATCTGCATCCTACGCTATACGTGTTGCTATAATAATAATAAAAAAATCCTGTGTGTTGAACTGCCATTCCACGACACTACCGGAGAAAAGAGTTGCCCTCTTTATATTCGAATAGTACACCTGAAGATGGTCGTAGAATAGATCGGCCGAAACGTCGTGTAAACAACAAGGACAAACAGCAACAACAAAGAAGTTCAATTATTCGAAGAAATCTTTGAATGAAAATTAATGTTTACCTTTCAAACTTTCACGAACCAAAAAGTTGACAAACCCAGTTTTTTTCAGATGATAAATCCGTGGGCTGAAGAGTATATCCACCGAGGTGTTGATGATAAAAATCGTTTTGAAAAACTAAACAGGTTGTGAGTTTTATGAAAATGTTGCGATAGGATTGGAAAAAAAAACAATCATAGACCAGATTTTTTTCTCAACAAAGAGATATATTTTCTTAAAGAGTTATATATAGGCATGACCACGCACTTCTGCAAATTTTTCGACACTATTTTAAAAAACGTAATCAAAATTTCTAAAATTCGTCTTCAAGTTTTTCTTGTCTTTACCAGAAAAAAAGGCTAAATTTTTGTCCACAAAAGGAAAAACCAAAAAGAGAGAGCAAAATAAATCTTGAAGGTAAAAAAACGTTCCCTAGCACAAAAAAAAACACCATTAATATGGCATCTTCGGAAAACGTGTGCAAGTGGTTTATACAAAATAAAACCATATAAAGCAACACTTTCAGTTTTATAATAAGCCGTTTCCTTTTTTTTCCCCTCTTCTATGAAAATCGTTAACGAAAAAGAAAGACACACTTTGTTGAAACTTTTGAAAAACAAAAAACGTTGAAAAAACTGGACCTTTTTTTAGACTCGTTGAAACCCTTCAATGATTTGTCAATTCAATTGAATTGAAACAAAAAAACATTTTTCGGTCATTATTATTCAATTTTTTCCACCACTCCAACTTAATTTTCCACTCGCTTTTTTTGCGGTCAAAATTCAACAAAAAATAATTTGTGATACTTCACCTAAAAAAAAAAATACTGATATGATTCCGGTGTTTCTACATTTAACATATGGTCCCCCATTCCAAATGCTGACCAGGCTGAAAGCTGCTCAACTTTAGCGATCCAGTCAGAATTCTTAGTATTAGTAAAGTCGTGTTAGTCAAACTAATCTAGTCTAAGACTTTCTGCAAACACATAGGTCAGCATCCACGATTTCCCGGATTGTCACCCATTGCAGAACTGACTCCTACAAATATTGCTTAACTTATCGAACGTTATTTTGAACAGGACATAGTCGGAAATTCGGCGAATTGGAAAAGCAACAACTGTGGGCTTCAAGTAAGTAAATAGACTTGTTTTTTTCGTAACTTATAGAGTTAAAGCGAGCAGATGTGTGAGTTAGGAAGTGGTCGTTATTGTAGTCTCAGTAATACTATGAGGACTGTGTGGACGAAAGCGTGCTGGCGTGTTGAGTAAAGAAGCAGAAAGCGTGGAAGACGTCGATGATGACGAAAGTAGAGAATGATGGACATGAGTAGTTGTCTATGGCAACAGAGGGTGGCTTGGCTGGTGACAATAATGAGACAAAGGCAGTGACCGGGAGAGGGAGACTGGTAGATGGAGGGAGGGGGAGATGAAGACAATAGAATAGGGAAGGAAAGGGAAGGAGAGTGAGAGAGAGAGAGAGAGAGAGAGAGAGAGAGGAAGACGGAAGGATCAGGGGAGAGAGAGAGAGAGAGGAAGATGGAAGGATCGGGGTGAGAGAGAGAGAGGAAGGCGGAAAGATCAGGGGGAGAGAGGGAGGAAGACGGAAAGATCAGGGGAGAAAGGGACAGAGAGAGAGAGATGGGAAGACCGAAAGATCGGAGGAGAGAGAGAGGGGGGAAGACAATGGAGAGAGAGAGAGAGGAAGATGGTGAGAGAGAAAGAGAAGGGGAGAGAAAGATTGAAGAAAACAGAGGGGAGGAAGACGGGGAAGAAGCAGAATCGGGAGATGTAGAGACAGGGGGAGAGAGAGACGGGGAGACAGGGAAATAAATAGAAAGAGGGATGGACAGAAAGATACAGAGATAGAAAAAACAATGAGAGAGGAAAACAACAGAAGGAAAGAGAGAAAGGGGATACATAGAAAGGAATAGAGAGAGAAAAGAAGAGGAATGGGAAGACAATAGAGGGATAAAGATAGAGAGGAATGGTAAGGTAAGAAGAAAGAGAGGGAGTAAAAGAGACAGGGATAGAGGCAGGGAAGTCAAAGATAAAAAGGAAAGAGAAGATGAAGGAGACATGAAGGTAGGGAAGGGATAGAAAGTCACAGAAACAACAAGAGAAGGAGAAAAAGGCAGGAAAAGAAGTGAGGGGAGAGAGAGAGAGAAGAGGGGAGATGTAGGCAGAGAAAGAGAGGAGGTGTATACGTGAGAGAGAATAAAATCAGTTTCTGGCACACAGGCAAAAATGCATCCAAAACAAAAATATTTGAAAT
Organism: Thysanoteuthis rhombus; assembly: GCA_963457665.1. Classification (NCBI taxonomy): domain Eukaryota; kingdom Metazoa; phylum Mollusca; class Cephalopoda; order Oegopsida; family Thysanoteuthidae; genus Thysanoteuthis; species Thysanoteuthis major. Next base: position 25,179,556 of record OY735242.1, on the reverse strand, counting down.
TGTAATCAACAGCAGAAAAATGATTTGTATTTCCAAAAGACACTAACAAGAATTGTGAGGTCAATTTATTATTCCAAGATTTTCTGTTCTGTTCTCAACTGCACAATTCAAGTCTTATCATAATTCAGTGTTGTTTTTTTTTCAGTTTAGACTTAATTACATTAATTTGTACAGCAATACCTTAACCATACATCAGCATTTATCAAAACTGCACTATTTAAGGCATTCCTCTGTGTGTGTGTGTGTATGTACATATACATATATGATAAATATTATTCAATAGAAAATATTATTCAAATGTAAATGGGCTTTTTGTTTTCATAATTATAGGAAAAAACATTGCCGGTTGCTGATGAGTGTGGTGACACGATAATATATATATATATATATATATATATATATATATATTGTGTGAATGTTAAAATATCGTGTGAATGTTAACATTTTGTGCTTACCACACTCATCAGCAACCGGCAATGTTTGATATACATATATACATATATATACATATATATATATATACATATATATATGTATATCCTCCCACTAATCCTCATTATTTCAATTCTTGCTTTCAAAGCAAAATATCTGATGCTATATCTATTTTCAATCAAAAACCTAACCTTTTAACCACTTAAAGGTACACACATGCCCCTGAAGATGGGAACCCTTCCCACAACATGTATAGCATGTTAATTAATTAATAAGTGAGTTGATTAATTGACAATTCAATCCTCCATATACTTTTTCTCACAAGTTTGTCTTATTCCCTTTTGGTTACGCCCAATCAATAAACCTGGAGGGAGATTTTAAAATCACGCCCTATCAATAAACCTGGACGAAGATTTTGAAACAAAAAGTTTTGCGAAAAAAAAAAAAAATATATATATATATATATATGAAATCTTGAATTGTGCTGTATTACATAGAAATTCATTTTTGAAATGATCTTCCATTATCACATGGTTGATATATCACTTGGCTATGTAGATAGAATAAACAAAGAAAATTTGGCTACTGCAGGAATCGGCCGCAGGTTCGATTCCTGCAGCAGCCCAATTTTTAAAAATTGTTTATTCTATTTATATCGTCTAGGCCAAATGATACATTAACCGTGTAATGACTGAAGATCATTTTAGATATGAGTTTCAATATAATATAATGTAATTCATAATCATTGTCAGATCATGTATCCATTTCTTTATATATATATGTATATATATATATATATATATATATATATATATATATATATATATATATATAGTCTTGAAAGCTTTACAGCTCCAAACGCTAAATAAGTGAGGTGTCTGTGTATTTGTCTGTCACGCTATACAAAGTACCTGAACATGGATACTGCCAAAACAAGTTTGGCATGTCCAATCAATAAACCTGGAGGGAGATTTTAAAACAAAAAGTTGTGAGAAAAATATCTTTAAATGGTTTTAGAGGGGGGTTCTATTTACAATATAGTTATAATGCCAACATGGAACCTACTTTCTGGTCATATACATATCTCCCCATTTCATATATTTATATATCATTTGTTAAGGGGAGTATAATGAAGGGGGATCTACCCTTTAAGGGTCAAAAATTGAGGGAGACTTTTCCCCTAAATTTAAATTGAATTTAATTCATGTTTTTGCAATTTTTTTTACAAGTATAGAACAAATTGCATAATTTCCACAAGACCAAAGTTACAAAGTATAAATCATTGTTGTTACATGGTTATACAGATTGGAGAGTTACCATTGATTGGTTAAATAGACTGTGGAGTCAACACGAGCATCAAATCAAAAAAGATCTTCTGAGCTGAGGATTCTGAGATTCATTTTTGGAAAAATCATGAAACAAAAATTTGGATTGAAACCATTTCAACCATAATGTGCTGACCCATTGATATTCATATGTGAATAAACATGATGCTGCTTGCAAAAACCTTTTTCTAAAAACAATCAAAATCTCAATAATATTGCTTAAGGATTTTTCCTCCATGCTGTCGCACTCAATTTCTTTTCAGACATTAAATATCCTTTAAATCAACAAAGAACAATTTTCTGAAATCAATTGGAAGCACCGAAACACAGGCTAAATGATAAAACAATATGGCTACCATGTCACCATTATAAATTCAATATCTCATTGCTTACGGCAACATGTGCACACACCTTCTATCATACCTCAATGAAACCGAACACGCCTTCCGATTATTCTAGACTTCTGATCAGATTTAGGAGGAATTTTCTGACATAAAAGCTGGCCTGGCTACTCAAACATAAATTTGCTTCATTATTCGAGCTCAACATAAAATGCTGGGTAAATGGGATAATCGTAGCATAATTTCTGACATGGAGTCATTACCAATACTGAATTAACTTCCATTATCTCTCTTAAAAATAGGTAAAAATAGCCATACCTTGCACAAATGAATCACTAAAGCCTGTACAAGCACAAGAAATAATCATTTGAAATTATCTTTGAAAAAAATGAATCTTCTAAAAAATACCAGCATAAGATTTGGGCATTGTTGTCCCAAATGTGACCGGAGACACACAAACACAGTTAAGCAGAGAAAAAAGTTTGTTGGGCAGGACATTTGTGGGGCTTCACTGATTTGTTACATCTTTTTAAAAACATGTGTAAAGTTTTCATTTCCCGTTGCTCGTAGAGGTTCAAAGTAAAAATTGATAATCGTCAACCAAGTTTTGATTGATGAAGAATGGAATTTGTACACCTTGTCCAGGTCATTTGGTGCTTCAGGTACTTTGGACATGTTGGAATGGTTGGTCAAAGGTTGAAACGCTTGTATATGAAGTGCATACAATATATAAAGGATTGTAATTCATTATTGATAAAGACTTTGACTTAAAGTCTGAAATTACAACTCGATTCCCACATCAATTTTCAGGTGTACTGATCAAATAGAATTTCGGATCAGATATTTTGTTATCAATCAGGTTTTGGCTTTTGGCATTTGGTTAATTGAACCTCTGTATCTCAGTATACATGAAAGTAGATTTACTTAATAATAATAAATATTTAATTAGCCCCACTTATCCAAGTTTAGTAAAGGAGGATCTCCATGACAGGATGATGGTTAGCAAACATCTCAGGTTATTGCTAGTGCAGTGAGTTCAATTCCCACCGGTGCTTCACAGTAGTTGCCCTATACCAGAACAAGCCAACCTTAGTGAACAAGTTACTCTCTCAAATGTACAGGGAACATAACATGGAAACTAACAAAAATTGTCTGAAAAGTTACTCTGTTACATCAATGGAAAGAGCAATGCTAGGAATAGTTCCGAAAAATAGAAAAAGATGAAACGATGAAAATGGATCGGAGAGTAGATCAAGGTAAAAGATATCTTAGAAGTGATTGAGTGACTAAAATGCAAATGGGGAGGACTCACAGCAAGAAAGAAGGATAACAGTTGATTGCAAAGGGTTAATCGATTGGCGCCCCAGGGATTGCACATGCACTGGGAGGAGACCAATCATTAGATGGAGAGATGAAAGAGAAAGCTTCACCGATAAGACATGCCCAAAAGAGGGAAGTGAGATGAGAGGGATTCGAGATGCAGAGAGAGAGAAGGGAGTTAAGATGCAGAGAGAGCGAGAGGAGTCGAGATGCAGAGAGAGCGAGAGGAGTCGAGATGCAGAGAGAGCGAGAGGAGTCGAGATGCAGAGAGAGCGAGAGGAGTCGAGATGCAGAGAGAGCGAGAGGAGTCGAGATGCAGAGAGAGCGAGAGGAGTCGAGATGCAGAGAGAGCGAGAGGAGTCGAGATGCAGAGAGAGCGAGAGGAGTTGAGATGCAGAGAGAGAGAGAGAGAGAGAACAGAATGAGAGAGGGAGATGAAAAGCTTGAATGATAGTATAGAAAAGAAATAGGCCAAACTATTTGGGAGATGTGAGCAATTTAGAGAAGGTAGCAAAAAGATAAAAGAATAAGAGACGCACCTAAAATTGAAAGGAGAAGGTTGAACAACTTTCAGAGGGGAAGATTAACCCCAATCAAAAATCGCATTTAAAACAAAGGCTTAAATTCCACGCAGCTGCGCATCGTTGATTTCTCATATTCGTATTTCATGCATAATTCATTTAATCAACTTCCCTCACCTCACGTTGTGGCACCAATGTTCTTGTATTACGATCCCATTACAGAAGACACCCTTCTCAGTATCCCTCACGCTCATCTTACATGTTGGCTGATCCAGTCAATCGACACTATCCTCATCAAGATACCCCCTCCCTCATTACTCTGAACCCTTTGATTGGTCTGGCTGCATTATTGGAACACCAAGTTACGAATGAACTCTCATTGTTGCTACCAACCCTTCTTCCGGTCTGTGAGACGCTCACATCTAATTGCTTACCAAACTCACATCTTTCCTGTCCAGTAACTTCACGAGTTTTAAGCATTCAGAGACAAGGCATCAACATGGCGGTCATGGCTGATCACGCAAGAATTTTCAAAATCTCAGAGTTGCCAGATGCCTTTTGCCACACAAGAATAAATTTGTACACTCTTGGGATCAAATTAAGTGGCTTCAGTAACAAAATAATCAAAGAACTTGAAATCTATCATCAAACTAAGCTAGCAGGAAAAATGGATTGAAATACTACCTTTTTTTTGTAATCTATTGTTGATTTATGCTGTATCATTTGTGTGTAAAGGATTGTTATCTTTTGTGATTTTTTCTCCAGTAACAAATGTGGAATTCCAGTACCAAATGGCTTTTCTCAGGGCCAAATAGTGACCCTGCTATGTCTCAGGACAGTGAAACATACATGGCTTCCACAGCTTTTATCCAGCCTAACTGTACTGAGATAATAGGCAGTGGGGTCATGGAGAACACTTCAGCCCTTGAACTTTAAAACTTACATTTCTGAAATCTGGTAAGAAGAGGCAACAGGAAGTTGAGATATTATTCTTAATCATAGATAATTGTATGTGTACATATATATATATATATATATATATATATATATATATATATATATATATATATATATATATATATATAATTGTGTGTGCATATATAGGTTTTTGTGTATCTTTACAAACACATAAGTGAGAAGTGTCTGTGTGTTTGTCTGTTGTGCTATAAAGTGTACCTAATCATGGGTGAAGCCAAACCAAATTTGGCATGCCTTCTCAATGGACCCAGGGGAGATTTTAGAACAAAAAAAAAAGAAGATCTCATGTCATTACACGGTTAATGTATCATTCAGACTAGATAATGTACATAGAATAAACGATTAAAGCGAATGGAGCTGCTGTAGGAATTGAACCTGTGACCAATATGGTAACCACTTCAATGTAGTATTGCTCCCATCATTCTGTTGGATCATATATATATATATATATATATATATATATATATGAGAGAGAGAGAGAGAGAGAGAGAGAGAGAGAGAGAGATATCAAGGGACCAGTGTCCTCACTATGTAATTATCTCAAGTGTATATGTGCACTGGGAATTAATGAGCAAGTATGTTCATATATGCTTATTTCTTTGTATGTATGTAGCGACAGTTTAGTGAATGTCTAAGAACATCAATACGTCAATCACATGATAAGCAGGCCCCCCCCTCCAACGTGGAAAAAGATTGTCAATAGAGATATGAATAATGAATGAACAAGGCTAATATGGTCCGACAGGAACTCTCTCAGAGACGCAAATGGAAAACAAAATAGAGATTAAAAACTTCACAGTATAAAAAGAATAAATAAACAAGTCTCATTAGTCATCCAATAGAAACAGTTACATAACCAATGATTTCTGGCTGCATGCCACGTTGGGAATGATCAATTAAAAAATTAGAAAAAGAGGTGATCAATGAACTTGGCTCAGTGAATCCAGTCTCTGTGCCGTTACCCACTTGGCCCTCCTGCATCTCTTGCTTTATGTAGGTTAGATAAAACTTCATTTTTTTTTTATGTTCAACTTATAAAATTGTTGATATGTTGTATGTTTTTTTTTGTTTGTATGTAAGTGTGTACTCTGCTCATCTTTAGAGACTGTCAACTAAAACTGTCAACATAAGTCTCTTCAGTTTTCAAGGTGGTTTGGCTGGCTATGCATATTTATGTATGATGTTTAGCCCCTGCATCAATGGAGCTAGAGGGCTAAAAATTGAAACATTCTTATTATTTCTAGAAATTTTTTTTTGTTATTTGAAAACTCACCCCCCCCTCCAAAAGGTTTTCAGTCGGGGGTTAATTCTGGATTGTAAGTTCATACTAGATTGATTCTCCCATATTCATACTTGTTTTTTGAAAATTCATATTTTTTTTTTACTTATCGCTGCCTGATAAAAGGCAGAAGAAGTAATTTATTCATTGATCACCCCCAATGCGGCATGCAGCCAATAGACATATGGATTTCTATTGAGTGACTAACCAGACCTGTTACTATCGCACCCTTGTGCCAGATGGTTATGTACCATTCACTAGTTTAGTTAGTTTGGTCCTCAGAGTTGCTTATTGCACTGGCTTTGCGCCAAATTTGTTTCGAAAAGTGATTATTGCAGCACAGCACAGTGATTCTCAAACAGAAGCCACTTGGCTCCCAGGGGAGGAATTCTCAATCATTTTGACTCCATTCCATAAAAGTTGGTGCGCCCCCTTTCTTTTTCCACTCATGGTCAGCCATACTCGATTTCAAGTATCTCTACGGATCAAAGTTTATTGCGGTTCCATTAAAAGTCTTGTAGGAGGTTCCTGGTCTTGATCTTGTATTTTCTGTTACCAGTATGGCTACTTGATACTCTTCAAGATTAGAATTGAGCAAATTTGGTACCGAACAAAGCTATTTCATTCTAAAAATAAAGATTTGGTACTTAAAGAAAATTTACAAAAGATTACAATCCGTTACATACAAATGATACATTATTTGACTACTAAGCTAAGCTAATTAATTTGGTCCCAAGTTCATACAAATTTGGTCCAAGCCACAAAAGACCTCTGGCAACCTTGCCTGTCACAAATAAGATTAGTAAAACACCTTTCTCAAAAGATTCCATATAAAATTAAGTAATTGTCTGGTTGAGGTTCACAAAGAATATTACCCATTGAAAGACATCCAAGGAAATCATGTACAGCATCTTTAATAGTTACCACCAAACAATTACCAAAAATCACTTATAAAGCAATTACTCACAGTTTCGATTTGCTTCACTTGTTTTTCCAAGACACTGACATTTTCTTCAAGTTCAGAATTTCGTGTTTGCGCCTCTTGTAATTCCTGCTCCTGAAAGAGAAAAAAAAAGTTCCATTCAATGGCACGAAAGATTCTCAAAAATAACGGTCACTCACATTGAGTGATGATTAGAAAGTTTATCTTAACAGACCACCCATTGTGGACCTCTGTTAAACTAAGCTTATTAAATGATTCAAAGTGTCCATTGTAGTATGGTCCTAAGAAAGCTTATTCTTCAGACAAATTGGCTTTTGTGTGTGTGTGTATGTGTGTGCATAGATATTAATATACACATTTATACATATGTGTGTGCATGTATATATATATATATATATATATATATATATATATATATATATATATATATATATATATATATATGTTGTGTCTAATTGATGAAATTTCAACTTTTTTTTACTAAAAAAAATAAATATGTGGTTTTAATTTGATCAAAAGTTCATTTAATCAGAACAAGGATATAAAACAACTTTTTTATAAGCAAAAGTTTATGTGATCAAAGTAAAAAAAAAACATTTTCTTCAAAAATCGAGTAAATTTTGCAAATTAAGCAATTTTACTTTTTCAGCTTAACATACATACAAGGCATGGATTGTTGATTGTTTTAATCACCTTGTTGGCCAGAGGCAAATAGCAAGACCATATTTTACAAATTCAATTGTATTGTTTTGGTTGAAATAATTTGATATGAGTTCCAAGATGATTTTTCATGTAACAACATAGCTTTTTTGTTTTTACAATTCTTAATTTTGCTTTTGTATGTTAAAAATCTATTTGGACAGACATGGAACAACATTGAAAGGAGATCTCCAGGGTGCTAGTTTTGGCATAAATAGGCAGATTCTAGGAAGTCCGGTCAATACGAACCCTCTTTCGGCTTTGCTGACGTAGTCCAGGAGAAAACAGAGCACAATATGTTTGGCATCATCTTTGCAACAGGAGCAGCAAAAATGACATCAAGTTGACATCCACAGGCCTTAGTTTGGAATCAGGGTTTTTCTCTTACTAGACTGGTTGCCTTCCAAATCTGTCTATAGTTGAAGGGAAAAGAGATGGATTCATACCTTTCCCTAGGGCATTAGTGCAAGGTGAACATAAAATCTCAATCTGAATTTGAACTTGAATCACTGTTTCCATTGTCAGTGTTGTTATCAGCTAAACCATCTAGACCTCTTTTTTTGCACATCATTGTTCATGTTAGTGCCAACCTACTGGCCACTTCAGACCGTAAACTCAATAGCCTTGACTGTCTAGTTAAATCGTATTGGTTTTCAAAATATAAAAAAATTCCCTGAAGAAGTGGAAAAACATATTAATTGACTGCTTCAGATATTGTCTTCTTGAATCTTTTACACAGTCCGTACAACCTCCATTTTACGGATGTAACTGGATCCTTAATAACTTGGCAATTTAGTCCTAGGGGGTCGGGTGACTATTTACAAGGGACAAACACTAGACAAAGTGACGATTGATTAATCTCTTTCCCAAGCCATCAACCTGTTATTCTTTCATCTCCACATGCCTCCGACCATCCCTTCCCATGCACCCTCCTCCCCATGAACCCCCCCGCACTCCCCACTGGCCTCCATCTCTCTACTGACCTTCACAAGCAGCTCTTTCGGCCAATTAACCAGAAACTGAATCTCAAAGATGGAATTGCAAGCCATTAGTACTATTTAATGATCTTTATGGGGCAACGGCATTGGTATTAGTATTCATATGATCAAGTCTGGTGAAGTTTTCTCTCAAATGCTGATTATTAAAGAAGACAGATGAGAGTTTTCAAATGACAATCTTTTCATAACTTCAAACACCTCCATAAAGATCTGAATTTTTTGCACAAATGCCCTTGGAAAGGGCAAGGATCCTTCTCTCTTTCCCCATCCATGAATAAAATAGCGCAGGGTAAAATGAGCGCTATGGACAGTCTCCGAAATATCATACACCTGACATATCAACCATAATGTATTATGGTTAATGTGTCAGGTGTATGATAATATACACGTACGTATAGACAATAATTTATCATGTAGCATTGACGCCAAGTGATATTAGGCCAGCTCTGGAAAGTAGCTACCAGATGGAATACACAACAGTAATCCACCTCATCTTGTTGTGGCTCAACAACGAAACATTTATACATATCATATTTTAAAATGACTGATGGTATAATCTCTATTCATGCTGACCTTGTACAACATTGTTTTGTTGCGCTGTAATTTTTAGGACCGCATTTAGAGCACTATTTGAGGTATTACAGTATATCTAAATCTACTAACTGCAACAATATATACTATGGTACAAGTCAAGTATTGTGGTCCCTCCTACAAAGCTAGTAGCATTGCTTGATGCCTCTCTATATCTCTGCGTCCCGACTCATTTGTCACCCTCCCTCTCTATCTTTTTGTCAGTCTGTCAGTCCGCCTGAGTCTCTCTTTCATCCTGTAGATGTTATGACTCTTACCCACCCCATTTGTCAGTGCTTCTTACACTCTGATATACCCTTGGTGGCGCTAGGGCCATCTCGCCCCCCCCCCCCCCGCAAATTTTTCAAAGATCATTATTTTAATTTTCTAAGATTGTTTTTCAGATTTATTCAGGGTTCTTCAGATATGTTGCCCCCCCCCCCCAGCTGTGTCTCCGTCAGTCTCCCTCTCTGTGTCTGCCTCTCCCTCTCTGTGTCTGCCTCTCCCTCTCTGTGTCTGCCTCTCCCTCTCTGTGTCTGCCTCTCCCTCTCTCCGTGCGTCTGCCTCTCTCTCTCTTGACTCACTCTTTGCACCATTTTCCTATCATTTTTCTCAGTCTACCCCATTCATCAGTCTACCTATTCATCTCCTCTCTAATCTGATTACACTGACTCATTTTGGTTTCGGTCGTGTGCAACTCTGATGTTGAGTATTTTTCTCCTCTTTTTTCCTTTCAGAGAATTGCAATCTCTGAACCTCTATCTTCTTTGAAGAGAAAATATGGAAGGAGTGAAAGGAAAAGATAGGAAGAGAGATGAGAGAAAGAGGGAGGAGATGAGAGAAAGAGAGAGATGATACAGAGAGAGAGAGAGTCTCTGGTTCTTAATCTTCAAGGAGAGCTGAGTGAGAGTGGAGTTGAGCAGACCATACCTCTCTCCTATCTCTCATTCAACCTTCTTTTTCTCTCTCCTTGAGGTGAGATGAGAGATAGGACGGAGGTGTTTAGTTGAGAGAGAGTGTAAAAATACAGAGAGAGGAGGTGATTAATGGTAGGAGGAGATAGATAGAGTAAACTTTCCTTTGGTATTGAAGAGTTTTGTTTCATTGTTTTCAAGTGGCACATTTTAAAATTGTTGATAAAGAAGATAAATGTATCACATGGTGTGGGAGAGGGAGAAGAGAAAGGAGAAAATAAGAGAGAGAGAGAAGAGGAGAGATTGGGAAAAGCTAGAGAGAGATGTGTGTAGAGAGTGAGAAAGAGAGAGAGATGTATAGAGAAAAGCACAGAGTGGAGGAGATATCCAACTCTTAGAAACAGGTAGATGAGAGAAGGAAACTTGGAGATGTAGGTAGAGAGAGAGAGAAAGAGGTGTGTAGAGAGAGAGAAAAGGTTGAGAGAGGTGTGTAGAGAGAGAGAAGTTGAGAGGTGAGAGAGAGAGGAAAGGTTGAGAGAGGTGTGTAGTAGAGAGAGAGAAAAGGGAAAAAGAGGTGAGTAGAGAGAGAGAGAGATAGGTGTAGAGAGAGAGAAAGAGGTGTGATGAGGGAAAGAGAAAGAGGTGTGATGAGGGAAAGAGAAAGAGGTGTGATGAGGGAAAGAGAAAGAGGTGTGATGAGGGAAAGAGAAAGAGGTGTGATGAGGGAAAGAGAAAGAGGTGTGATGAGGGAAAGAGAAAGAGGTGTGATGAGGGAAAGAGAAAGAGGTGTGATGAGGGAAAGAGAAAGAGGTGTGATGAGGGAAAGAGAAAGAGGTGTGTTGAGAGAAAGAGAAAGAGGTGTGTTGAGAGAAAGAGAAAGAGGTGTGTTGAGAGAAAGAGAAAGAGGTGTGTTGAGAGAAAGAGAAAGAGGTGTGTTGAGAGAAAGAGAAAGAGGTGTGTTGAGAGAAAGAGAAAGAGGTGTGTTGAGAGAAAGAGAAAGAGGTGTGTTGAGAGAAAGAGAAAGAGGTGTGTTGAGAGAAAGAGAAAGAGGTGTGTTGAGAGAAAGAGAAAGAGGTGTGTTGAGAGAAAGAGAAAGAGGTGTGTTGAGAGAGAGAGAAAAAGGTTGTGGTGAGTAGAAATAGAGAGCAAAAGGTAGAAAGAGATGTGTACAGAGAGAGAGAGAGAGAGAAAAGTAGAAAGAGGTGTGTAGAGGGAGAGAAAAAGGAAGAGAATGGAGGAAAAATTAGAAAAGAAAATGCAATAAAGAGAGGGAGGGAGAGAGAAAGGACTAAATAAAGAGGTGGCCATAGAGAGGAAGAAAAGAATGGAGAGAGAAATGCAACAGAGAGACACACACACACACAGAGACATTGAAATTCATCCATTTGATAGCCACTTGGGTTTTAAAGTGCTTGACTCATTTGGCTTCAGGATCCATAAAGAGGAGGTCAACTTCTGTTGCCCACAATCTATGCTTATCTCCCATCAGTGTTTGGGACAAACAAGCATTTCTGGATTCAACCAGACATTGTGGCTTGTGCTGGTCAGTCATTACAAACATTCCAACCTTCTTCATTCTTTGCTATAGTAGTCCATAATTAACATCTGGTAATGCAATGATTCCCAAAGTAGGCGTTACCTCCCCCTCGGAGGGAGGTAGGATGATGGAATACTCAAGGTAGGTGGAGGAGGGATGCTCGAAGGCGGGGGGGGGGGCATAAGAGGGGGCATTAGAAGGCAAGAAAAATTAGCCTCATCACATCAGGCCCATCCTTCGTATTAATTATTAGAGACAGTCAACCAAAACTCTCAACATAGTTAACATAGGTTTTTCCAGTTTTTTTCTGTCTATCCATCATATGTAGAAGCCATAACAATGGAGCTAGAGGGCTGAAAAGTTTAACATTTCCTCAAACATTATGCCAATTTTTATTTTTATTCAGACCCTCCCCCAAGTTTTCAGTGGAGTTCAAATTTACAATGTAAGTGTATGCTGAATTAGACCCTTAGTCTATATTCTGCAGAGTTCATGATTGCTTTTTTGAAAATTCAGTTTTTTTAGTGATTGCTGTCCAACAAAAGGTGAGAGAAGTATCTGATTCATTGACCACTCCTTTTTCCCAATTTTTTATTGATCACCCTCAACAAAACATGCAGCCAAAAGATGTTGTCATGTGACGGTTTCTATTGAGTGACCAACTAGATAAGTTTTTATACTAATTAATCAAGTACTTTTAGATAATTTGATATAATTTTGGGGGGAAATTGAAAATAAAAGCTTAAATGAAGTTTTTTTTCATATCAATTTTCAATGAATCATTTTGCACCAACTTTACGTGGAGTGCTGGTGGAAAATATGCTCTGAGAGGGGGCAGGGGGCAGGGGGTACTGATGGAATACGTGCTTGAAAAGAGGGGGGCTGATAAAGTGTATGCTCTAAAAGGAGGTGGGACTCAGAAAACATTTGGGAAACTATGATATTTGTTGGAAATTGACCACATCCAAAGTGATCACATCTTCTGGTCATTACTACACAACGTTTTTGTCTCTTTTGAGTAGAGTCTTAGTCTCCCAAAAGGAACATAAAGCTAAAATATAAATCTATATATGTAATTTGGTGGGGTTCATTTGTGTGCTTGTTTGTCCATCACACATTAGAAACCATCTAAACATGGGAACAACAAAACCAAACTTAGCATGCATACTCAATGGACAAATAAAAAAGTGATAAGTTTTGGGATTTTTATGAAAAAAGGTTTTTTGAGGGGCCCGCGTCTACCCTCACACTGATGATTATTATCTGAATTCCATCTATCTAATACTAAGAGTTTCATTTTGTTTATCCATATCTGATTCCTAATTAGCCAAACAATGCATTGTAGCCAGAGGTATTTAATTAAAGAACCCCTAAAGTGAGCCGACTTGAAGAATAGTGAGATTTACATTCACACTTACCCCAATAATAATTATTTCCATCCATCTATCTATATTGTACTAAAAGTTTGATTTCCTCTATGTGTCAATGACCTAGCAGAAATGGTGTATTTTAGCCAGTGTTGAATTATTGTTACTCTGAACAAAACATTTCTGAGCTCCCATTTATACCATCTGCAGGAACCAACGGAAAATCCCACCCTACAGATTACCAAAAGTGTTTGTGAGAAGTAAATAGTGCCCTATATTGGCTACTGCTTCAGCCATTCCTGCTGGGGTGCCATACATCACGTCTTCACTTAATCAGCCCACTTGCGATTTGTGAATTAGATTTTGAGGCAAAGATATTTTGAAAAGAGTGCCAATCAATGGACATTACAACTAAGGACATGAATCCCCAGAGATTATATGCAAAATTGTGGCAGGCTGGATATAAGACGCATGACGATTGAGATAGGTTCAAGAGATATTGGCATTGTCACTACAACGATAAAGAGATCTGGTAAGGATCGGGGGTGGGAAGAAAGATGGACAGGTGGGTAGGTAGGAAGATGGATAAACAGGTAGATAGAAAGATGGATAAACAGGTAGATAGAAAGATGCATAAACAGGTAGGTAGAAAGATGGATAAATAGGTAGGTAGAAAGATGGATAAATAGGTAGGTAGAAAGATGGATAAATAGGTAGGTAGAAAGATGGATAAACAGGTAGCTAGGAAGATAGATGGATAGGTAGGTTGGAAGATAGATGGATAGGTAGGTTGGAAGATAGATGGATAGGTAGGTTGGAAGATAGACGGATAGGTAGGTTGGAAGATAGACGGATAGGTAGCTACGAAGATAGACGGATAGGTAGGTACGAAGATAGACGGATAGGTAGCTACGAAGATAGACGGATAGGTAGCTACGAAGATAGACGGATAGGTAGCTACGAAGATAGACGGATAGGTAGCTACGAAGATAGACGGATAGGTAGCTACGAAGATAGACGGATAGGTAGCTACGAAGATAGACGGATAGGTAGCTACGAAGATAGACGGATAGGTAGCTACGAAGATAGACGGATAGGTAGCTACGAAGATAGACGGATAGGTAGTTACGAAGATAGACGGATAGGTAGCTACGAAGATAGACGGATAGGTAGCTACGAAGATAGACGGATAGGTAGCTACGAAGATAGACGGATAGGTAGCTACGAAGATAGACGGATAGGTAGCTACGAAGATAGACGGATAGGTAGCTACGAAGATAGACGGATAGGTAGCTACGAAGATAGACGGATAGGTAGCTACGAAGATAGACGGATAGGTAGCTTGGAAGATAGACAGATAGGTAGCTTGGAAGATAGACAGATAGGTAGCTAGGAAGATAGATGGATAGGTAGGTTGGAAGATAGATGAATAGGTAGGTAGAAATAGATCAAAGACCTTCACGCACTTAAATCAAATGATCACATGACAACAGTCTCAGTCATTATTGGCATTAATGACCCAAGATAAAAAGCTGGCTGCAGACACCCTGTCATTTACTCGCTATGACTCGTGTTAAGACACGGTCAAAGCAGCTGGTCAAATGCCACGAGGAAAATCAATCATATTTGTTTAAAACACTTTCATGACATCAAGTCATGTTGATCTCAGTAGTTAAGCAACAAAATGTCAGGTTAGTTTTGAGTGAGGATCGTAGCTACAGAACAATAGTGATTCATTGTCTATAACGGTTCTGAAACTATGAAAACTCAAGGATCCCTGCCATAAAGGAAATATTCAGGTCGACTCCTATTTTTACTGTTTGGACAAATTGATGATTTACAATAAAAAGCAATTTTAGATCTTCAAAACCATATTTATTTAAACTGGATTAAATTTATTTGAATTATAATTTATGGTACAGGTCTTTGTTAAACGTTCCAACTTTGGTTCAGACAGTCCAATCTCTTCTTCCTATCTTTGATATTGACACTACATTTTGACTGATCCATTCTGTGGCCTTCTTCAGGGGTAATATCCATGAAGAAAGAAGGTCTCTTTCCTACCCGAGTAAAAGCCTGAAAAAAGAGACTCTTTGCTTACCCTCATTACGTATCATACAGAAAAAGGTCGTAGAATGGATCAGCCAAAACTTTGGATTGACGACATCAAAGACTGGTAAAAGAGATTAAATTATCCAAACAAAAGATAGAAAAGGCCTGGTTAGTCACTGAATAGAAACCATCACTTAACCAACATCTTTTGGCAGCATGCCATGCAATTGTTTGGGTGATCAATTAAAAAAACTGGGAAAAAGGTGTGATCCTTCTATTGGGATTTGATCATGGGAAAAGTCTAAATTTCCAAAATACAATTGTGAATGCTGTTAGACACAAACTAATGATCAATTAAACAAACCTACATAGCAAACTGAATATAACAATAACATATTTAGAGGGGAAAGTTTTTTCTAGACATAATGAGTAAACGCTTAAATTTATTCAGTTGTTTTGAACCTGGAGTCAAACAAATAATGCTTGGGGGTGTGCAACAATGTTTCCTCTAAACCTGACACTGTGAATCTTGTGGCAGAGTAACAAAATGATCCGTTGCATAACTACTGAAAAACAATTATTGTACACAGACCTTTACTATATATATTAGAATTCAAATAAATGTAATCCATTTGGTATAAATATGATTTTTAAAAAAGGTAAAAAAATGTTTATGATAGTGACTCAGTGATCATAGTATAGAACTAAATGCTAAAAATGGGGGTCAACCAGAATATTTTTTTTATAGAAGGGGTCCTTCAGTTTTCAAAGTTTGGCAAAGCTTGTACATGTCATATATACATAGCTAGCTAGCTAGACTAACTTAAACACTGAAGAAATCCATCGTGATAGTTATGGTAGACAGTTTCTAATAGTGATCAATTCTAAAGTCAATAAATTTGATCAATCAAATATACTAATCTCTCTACCCCCAATTGTCAGTGTCTATCCTTCCCTCTATTCCCCCCTCCTCTCTCTCTTTATCTTTCCCTCTACTTCCTCCCTCCTCTCTCTCTATATCCCTCCCTCTACTTCCTTCCTCCTCTCTCTCTTTATCTTTCCCTCTACTTCCTTCCTCCTCTCTCTCTCTTTATCCTTACCTCTACTCCCTACGTCTTCTCTCACTCTCTCTTTATCCTTCCCTCCTCATCTCTCAGTCATTCTCTCCCTTTCTCTACTTCTTTCAATCCATGTTTGGGAAACAAAGCCACAGAACAACAGTGATCATACCATGACCAGTAATTACGATCAGTAACCCTTCACATTTCACCCAGAGACATTTTGACAACAGCTTTCCATGATAAATAATTTACTTATGGCATATAACAAGCGAGAATCTGTTTTTGTCACCCTCCTGTCAAGATATTAGTTGTCTTTACTCTCTCCCATAACAAGAACAATCCTCACCAAATTTAGGGAAGTAAGCTTTTCACTGTTTTTCTATCCTGTCACAATAAACTAAACCACTTTATATGATAAAAATTTCCCTACCGTGATTAGAAATCAGGCAGCTCTCTAACCAACTGAGCCAAACTGACATGTCCTATATACCTACAAATTTATTTGTGCACAAAACAAAATTTGCAGTAATCATCTTCAGTTGGAATAGAAGTAGGAGTTTGACCATGCAGCATTCAAGATTGTCTTTATTTTTGTTATGTTTTTTTGAATAATGATTTACCAATAAACTTTTTTTATTTAACCCATCCACCTGTCTATGAGATGATCTTTTGTGCATATGTCAATCTTTAGCCATAACCTTGCATTTCACCCATAAGACATACCAAAATTGCTTTGAGTTATTTATTACTGTATGTAACAAGTGAGAATTTTTTATATTTTATGATTTTATTGATTTATCTGTAAACTTTTCATCCATCTAAGTAGAAGAAAATCTCTTGTGAATAGGTCAAACCTTTGATTTGGGGCTAAGAAATTCATTCTATGCCTCACTGGATAAGGTCATCAATGATAGTTTTCAGAAAACTTGCCATCAGGAAGTCAGCTCTGGTGGTGGAACCAATACTTGACATCCTAATGCCCTTGGAAAAGGCATGAATTCACTTCTTTTTGCACAGTGTAAATTCATCCGATACCTCGCTGGATAAGGTCAACCAAAGTTTCAGAAGGAAATGGAATGAAAAATTAGAGTAATAAAAAAACTAGCTATGTTGAGACAGGAGGTGAGAAGGTGATAAAACCAACAATTAATATCTAGGATTTCGGAAACAATAAATTCTGTAAATTTATGGGCACTGCAATTACTAATAATGGGAGTGTGAGAAGAATTGACCTGACAAACCAAGTTCATATTTCAGCACTAATGACTGAGTAAAATGCATGAATCTATCTCTCTCTTTCCTACTACATTTTTGGATATGGGTTTTTTATGTTCCTGGAGTCTAATATAAGGGGTTGGATGGTTCGTCCCTTATTTCCTTTTTCACATTTACAAGGAATGTCACAAACGCAATCTCTTTGTCACTTCTCTCATAACAGACAGACTGTAGTATTGAAAACCACCCTGATCATGTAATGTCCATAAATCCTCTGGATTTGTCTAGTCACTGATCTTATATATGGTGTACTTACTATACTTACATACTGGTGTCTCTAAGTTCAATAGTCTAAACAACTCTTGGGATTATTATCACTACAACTACTACTAGAGCAAGTAAACAAAAGAGATTGCAGAGTAACAGACGATGGGATAAATAAAGAATGAAAGCTATATCTGTAGATTTGAGCCTCCGTAACTGGGTGTCTTTATGTCCGAATCAAAGACGTAGGCCTCGTGGGGGAATGGGATGAGACTTTGAATCTTACCAGAGGCTTATTCTTTATTTTTGAACCAGTCAGCTTATTAATGATCCTCGAATGCTGGTCTAAGAAGGGTTTGACAATGAAAAAAAAAAAGGACCTTGTGCCACATTACGTCACAGTGGTAGAATGTATAAATACCTACTTTGATACAAACATAACCACTTATCTTATTCCTCATTCCAGTTAAAAGTAATAATGCAATATTTTATATGTAAATGCAATACTTCATCACTAGTTCATCCTGTGATCGCAAAAATGACAAGTATTTCAATAATTCTACAATTGCATTGGGCTTGAATATCAAAATATCATGTTACTCTACAGTTTCTTGTTTATTTTAAACCAAAATGAACTCGTTTTTTTCTTCATATTTGCTGAGAGAAAAAAAAATCAAAGGAGAGTACTCTGTAATAAACATTTAATGATAGTCCCCTATCATAAAATTTACAGACAAAAATTAGAGTGAAACACATGGCATACATCTAAAGAAGATTTATACTTTTTTTAAAACAAGTTTCAGCCATTATCTCTCTCCAACCACTACTAGAATGATTCTTTCTCCTACTTTCACTCACCCAATCCTCTGCCTACCACTTTCGACTCCTTCCATGTACTACCAACTTAAATAGTCTCCTACCCCCACCCCCACCCCGTCATTAATCCAGACATTTTTCCTTCCTCCTCCTTCACCATTAGTTTTTTCTTCCAATCACCTTCTTCTTGAGTTTCCTAATGCTCTAACCTTTGTTACTTTCCCCTTACACCAACTGACTCTTAACTTCCTATTCAACTCTCTTCCACTTACTAATATCTCTAATTTTGGCCTCTTTTATGGCAGTTAGCAAAATAAATTGCCAAGACTGAAACTTATGGTTGCCAACTCAAGAGATATTTTCTTGCTAGTTTGACTTCCCAAAGGTGCTAAATTCAAAACAATACCTCCACATATCACAAGTGGCCAGAAAAAACACCAGAAAGAGGCTTAAAATAGTCAAAAAATGTTAAGAATATATATATATATATATATTTAAGTACTTCAACACTAATTTAGCAATTTTCTCACTGAAAAATTTTCATTTGTCCAAGACAGATTTAAAGCTGTGCTCTTTGCCTCAACAGTCTTACTACAACCCCTTCCTCTTCCTACCAAAAAAATTTTTTTTTTAAACCGAGGGAGGGTAAGGGGGCTGGGGGGATTGGCTCCTCAAGGTGCCACCTCTAACATTTAAAGAGATTAGTCAGTAGAAATGCTGTAGTTGAACTCCTACTTATAAAATAGGACTGGGGGCTCCCATTGAGGACCTGGGGGGGGGGTTAAAAGCCCCCTCCCTCGGCTCTGACAACATCTATCATTAAGAACTTCTCTTACTTACTACCTTCCACAACCATTTCTCCCCCCCCCCCCAGGCTCTTTTCAATGTACTCCACAATCCAAGTTATTGCTAATTACTCTCAAGTACATCACTTCTCTGTAATAGAAACAGTCAAACAAAACTGCTGACATAGGTTTCTTCAATTTTCAGGTTGGTCTGGCTGACTATGTATCTATCATGTACACAAGCTGAAAGAATGGGCATTAAAATTTCAATATTTACTCCTAATATCAAGAAAAAAAAGACATCACTGCTCAATAAAAGGCGAGAGAAGTAACTTATTTATTGATCACCCTTTTTCCCCATTTTTTAGTTGATCACCCTGACACAGCATGCAGCCAAAACACGGTCAGGAGATAGTTTCTATTGAGGTATAACCCAGACCTTTGAAATTCCTCTCCTCGCTACCAATGTTTCCAAGGCATCTATTTCTTGTTTGCCAAACCAAAATCTAATGCACATGCTGCTCATTGAACAACTTTCCCGTTTGTCCGTACACAATACTGACGAGCGAGCTCCGAGTACAAGAGTGTGGTCAATCAGGCTGTAACCATAGCTACAGGAACAGATTTGTTGAGTGCATAAACGTTTGATAGAAACGAGAGAGAAATGCAAAAACTCACACCCACCTCCTTTTGTCGACAAACAAAAACAGAGAAAGCATGAAGGAGCCTACCAAGATAAGCAAAGAAAAAAAAACAAAACAGACACCTGCCTTTCTCAAAGACAAAGAGAGAGGGAGGAGAGGGAGACTTGTCGAGATGAGGTAGAAGTTTTGAATTAAGATGAAGCAGAGGTTTCCATTTATGGCATAAGTATACACACATGGTAATCAATTTGTATAAAAATGTATAAATCATATATAAATGCATACACGCACACACAGGAATCCCCTCTCCCCTCCCCACTTTGGGAAGTTCACTATATGCTGATATGTTCAATTGCAGAATTTTCAGATTAGTCTCATATAAAAAGACAAATAAACTCTTTGTGTTCTCTCCACTCTCCTCGTTTTTCTCACTCTGTCTCTCAAGAATAGAAGAGTTCTCTCTCTATCAACAACTCTCTTTTCATCCTCATCGTCTCTATCAACAACTCTCTTTTCATCCTCATCGTCTCTATCAACAACTCTCTTTTCATCCTCATCGTCTCTATCAACAACTCTCTTTTCATCCTCATCGTCTCTATCAACAACTCTCTTTTCATCCTCATCGTCTCTATCAACAACTCTCTTTTCATCCTCATCGTCTCTATCAACAACTCTTTTCATCCTCATCGTCTCTATCAACAACTCTCTTTTCATCCTCATCGTCTCTATCAACAACTCTCTTTTCATCCTCATCGTCTCTATCAACAACTCTCTTTTCATCCTCATCATCTCTATCAACAACTCTCTTTTCATCCTCATCGTCTCTATCAACAACTCTCTTTTCATCCTCATCGTCTCTATCAACAACTCTTTTCATCCTCATCGTCTCTATCAACAACTCTCTTTTCATCCTCATCGTCTCTATCAACAACTCTCTTTTCATCCTCATCGTCTCTATCAACAACTCTTTTCATCCTCATCGTCTCTATCAACAACTCTCTTTTCATCCTCATCGTCTCTATCAACAACTCTCTTTTCATCCTCATCGTCTCTATCAACAACTCTCTTTTCATCCTCATCATCTCTATCAACAACTCTCTTTTCATCCTCATCGTCTCTATCAACAACTCTCTTTTCATCCTCATCGTCTCTATCAACAACTCTCTTTTCATCCTCATCGTCTCTATCAACAACTCTCTTTTCATCCTCATCGTCTCTATCAACAACTCTCTTTTCATCCTCATCGTCTCTATCAGCAATTATCTTCTTGTACTCCACTCTCTCAAACACTTTCTATTCTCCTCTCTCTCTCAAACACTCTTTCTGTTTCTCTCTATTTCAGCCACTTTTTTCCGTACTGAGTAGTCCTAAAAAATACTAACAATAAGAATTTTGAATAACTTTTCATTGCTTTGAGATTTTCAACTGAAATTTTTCAAACTATACATGCACTAAAACTTTTCCAAAAAATTTGAGTTCTTACGCTTTAATTATATGACCGCATACAACGATTTTTCCCACATGCTTGTTTGAGACCAGAATTCAAATGTTGGTTTCTTCCTGCTAATCAACAGAGCTAAAAGACAGTAACCCTTCTATCTTTGGACATAACGTTTCAAACGATCAGAGAGTGTGTTTGATTTTTCCATGTGGTGATCGAACGTGATATACGCAAATCAAATCAGCTAGCGTGGGTTCGTGCCGGCTCAATAATCGGCTCTTTCCCAGCAGGAACCAAGCTTTTTTCAAATCGTTCGCATGATCACACAACTGAGGTACAAGGACTCAAACTTTGTGGAAAACTTATAGCGTATCAGTAGTTTGTACAGTTAAATTTCAAATCAAAATCCCAATGCAATGAAATATTTCTATTATTTTTACATACAACATTTCAGCCGTTGTACTCTACAGCCTTCATCGGGTATCATGTGGTAGGTGTGGGGAAGTAATGAACTGAACCCTTTATTTAACCGACGGGGGTATATTGACCACACTCCCCTCATAGCATTAGTAGTATTATTATTGTTTCACACTGAGATTGAACCTAGAACCATCAGATTACTTACAGTAATTTTGTCTGATTCTGTAACCATTACACTATGTGTCCATGTGGAGTACAACGGCCGAAACATTGTATAAAAAACAACCAAGATGAGGATAGTCCGAATAATAATAGAAATAATAATAATACCTCATCTCAAAAATCCAGAGATATATAATGAAATGTTATTTTAAATTTCCATCGTGCATATTTTTTTGGAACACCCAGTATCTTTTTCCTAGCTTTCCTGACCTTATAAATCTTTCTCTTCCTGCCTCACGTTCTTCATTCTGTATATTTCTCTCTCAGCTCCACTCTTTATATTGTCTTTTTCTCCTACCACTTACTCCCTCCCCTGATTGGCACTCTCTCTTTACTTCTCTAGGGTCCTCTGACATAATACACCAAAGATCTAAGAAACAGGTCTGGTTAATCATTCAATAGAAACTGTCATGTAACCAACATCTTTTGGCAGCATGTCATGTTGGAGGTGATCAATGATCAAGTCACCTTGCTCACTTTTTGTTGGGCAGAGATCACTAAAAAAGTCTGAATTTTCAAAAAACAAGTATGAATGTTGCCTGACACAAACTGAGGACCAATTTAGCATGTACTTACATAATAAATCGACCCAGCCACCACTAAAAACTCATTCTGATGGGCATTTAGGAAAAAAAAAATGTTTTCTAGACATAAGGAGTCAATGTCTTCAGCCCTCTCGTTCCATTAGTGCGACAGGTACACGTGATGAATGCGTAGGCGGCCACTCAGACAGACTGGCTACAAAACTGAAGAAACCTAGGATGACAGTTTCGGTTGACTGTCTCTTCAGGATAAGCCTCAGGGAGAGCAAACAATGCCTTCTGCGTCTTTGAATCATGATCCTTCATCTCACTTACCATCCGTCCATCAAGTTTTTCCATAATCATTTCCTATGAAATTCCTCTGGTGGCTTCCCCTCCAATTGGCTGTATTTCTAGTGAATTGAACGATTTCTCTGAGGAGAGATAGGGAAATGGCAACAGGAACTACAAAGGACCATCTATCGGGGGGAAGGTTCGCAGGAGATTATGAGGTGGTTGTAGAGAATAGGAAAGAAGGGGAGATAAGCAAGGAAGATTGAGAAAAAGGGAGAGAATGGAAAGGATGGAAAGAAAATCAACAAAAAATAGGGGAAACAAGAGGAGAGAGGAGATAGGGAGCAAAAGTGGAACTGAGAGAGGAAATAAAAAAGGGGAGCAAGAGTGGAGGGAGAGAAGGAATAGAAAGGGGAAAAAGAATGGGGGTGAATAGACGAGAAAGGGAGAATAGGGGAGAGAGAGAATAGGGGAGACAGAGAATAGGATAGGGGAGAGAGAGAGAATAGGGGAGAGAGAGAATAGGATAGGGGAGAGAGAGAGAGAATAGGGGAGAGAGAGAATAGGGGAGAGAGAGAATAGGGGAGAGAGAGAATAGGGGAGAGAGAGAGAATAGAATACAGATAAAGGGGAGAATTGAGAGAATAGAGAGGAGAGAATTAAGAAGAATAGAGAGGAGAGCAAGCCAGAAAAGAAGAGAAAATTGGAATCAAAGAAAGAGGAAGCTAATGAAGTAAGAAAGAAGAAAGAAGATTTTTTAAAAGATGAAAAGAGGAAGAAACAATTGAAGGTGAGAAGAAAATCAAAAATTGAATATGAAACAGAACAAAACCACTTTCAACAAAGCTAGATTCACATTTCTCATAATTTCCTGTTAATGATTCATCAGGCGATGATCGTTCTCCCTCATTTGCCAAATAGTTATTTCCCAATTCAAAATCTTTTCCAGAAATACTCATTACACCAAGAAAAAAAAACATGGCCTTGACAGAGTTGAAATGAAACTAAACTGTCACATGACCAATGCCATTTAACAGCATGCCGTGTTGAGGGTGATCAATGAGTAAGTTACTTCTCTCGCCTTTTGATGAATCTCTAAAAAGTCACAAATTTTCGAAAAACAAACGTGAACTCGGCTGGACACAAACTAAGGACCAACTTAGCATAAAGTTACATTGTAAATTGAACCCTCCTCAAATGTATTGTGGGGAGGATTCAGAAAGAAGTCAAAACAAAAGTTTTTTCTAGACATGAGCAAATATCAAAATTTTCAGCCCAATAGAACCAGTGATGTGGCCTGTATGCGTGATAGCTAGCCAGAATCACTTGAAAACTGGAGAAACCTATGTTGACAGTTTTGGTTGACGGTTTTTGATAATAATAATTGACAAAAGGATAAGAAACACGAATGAATGAAAAAAGAAATGAACGAATTAAAAACAGGAAGAACGACCAGAAGTCAAGGGTTCAAATGGTGCATTGGCTCCCCCCTGTATCAGGCCTTCTCTCCGTGGATGAGTGGGTTTTAAGGATGGAACCTTATAGAGGTTGGGGACCAATTGGTTACTATAAACAGTGGCAGTAGGATGAGTCATGGCTAAGCGCTCTCTAGTTTTTTATCAGACAATCAACAACCAAATATATTTTTTTGATCCACCCACCCTGAAACAGAGACAGAAACCCACACCGGGAGGTGGTTTTTTGTAAAATGAATGGAACTGAGAAACAATGGCACTTGCCTGATTTTGCCAAATTTGGAAGAAGCACACCATCAAAAGATATATATATATATATATATATATATATATATATATATACCGAATGCTCTTCCATAGGATTAGAGCACACTGGTGGATGAGGAATTTCTGTGTAAAAGATAGATCGCTTAAATTCAGTATTACTGACTGTCCAGTTCCGTAGTCCAGAGGTAGGATATCAGCCCCCAGGTCTGAAGTGAAGGTTTCAATTCTGCCTCACGATACTGGATGGGATAATGGAAAGTCTATAGCCACACTGAAGAGATGTAATACATCGAAACAGCTGTCAGCGGATGACACAATTATATATATATATATATATATATATATATATATATATATATATATATCCACCAGCAACTGTTTAGCTCAATGGTAAGAGCAATGCTTTATTTCGGTGGATACCCTATCAGTAGCAGGTTCGATTCTAGCAGCAGCCCCATTTTCATTAATTGTTTATTCTATTTATATTGTCTGTGCCAAATGATACATCCACATTGTAATAATAGGGGATCATTTCAAACAGAGTTTTGATATAAAATAATTCACAATCATTGTCGGATCAGATATCCATTTCTTAATAACACACATATATATATGTATATTTATTCATACATATATATATATATATATAGCTCCATTGTTGCTGCCTGTACACATCATACATGCATACACAGCCAGAGAGACCAATATGAAAACTGAAGAAACCTATGTTGACAGTCATGGTTTTCTAAAAAGTCCAGGAATGTTATAAAGGAAGTTAACCCATCAACTGCAAAAGAAGGAAATATCCATCATCCTCAGTTAATAAGTTCAGTGTCCCCTCTTTTATATGTAGTAATAAAAAAAAAAAGAAAGAAGGAAAAGAGGTCCTCGAAATCTTCTACCTGTACTTGGGTCTTGAGTTGTACATGTCTACTATTCAGATTAACACTTATTTTATTAAACCTAAACACCCATCCTATGAGATCCTGATGTTGGGAATATACTTTTGCCATCGTGGGCAATATCAAGTTTTGATTTTTTAGGTCATCCATACTTCAACTGACCCATGGGACATTCATAATGTTAAGCAGGCTTTCATCACATTTGTGCAAGGAAAGCTGACCCAAAACCCACCCAACTTTTGAACTAAGTTGACAGGTGACAGACATCCGAGATAAACAAATGTATTGGTCACCAAAAATTTAGCAACAAAGAACGTAATATTTAATCAATATCCTGTTGAGTAATCATTGAATTGACTAATTCTTGTTGAATCCAATACATCTAAAATGGCTACTTTCTAAGTTGAAGTGGTTAGCCTATCAGTTACAGGTTCAATTCCTGCAGCAGCCTCATTTTCCTCAGTTGTTTCTTTTATTTACATTGTTTAAGCCATACATTTACAGTTCATTTTAAATAGAGTTTCAAAATAATATGATGCAATTTATAATTATTTCTGTTGGATTATATATCCATTTCTTAATTATACATATATATATATATATATATATATATATATATATATATATAAAAACAGTATAGACAGACAAATCGATGCTTCATGACATCTTCAATTTTCCCACTGATGTGATCTTCAGACTCTGTGCATATATATATATATACACACACATAAATATAAAGATACATGTATAGGGATGTCTAATGGTATGTAATGATTACAATGTCAGACTTTGATTTTTTATTTGTTATAACTGTTTTTAATGATGTATCAGAGATAATTAAGAATCATTTGAGTAGAATTTGCTATATTTAAATTTCTCTGCCGGCAGATACCTATCTTGGCCAAGTCTAACTTGATTTTGGATGACAAAAATTCACATTGAAACAGTCTTACATCTGCTTTAAGTAGGCAAAAGTAATTTTCCTTTTTTTTAAGACTAACTTTTTGCTATTCTCTTGCAATTGAAACTAAAATTAACGCTACAAAGAAGACACTGAAATTATTGCATTAGGTTTTAATATTTCATTAAAAGTTTGATCATTGCTACAATTTTTGATATCTATTTAGTTGAGATGATGGTCGACACTCTTGATATGAACAAGAACAAAGCAGGACATATTTTGCGCATGATAGAACAATAGACAACTTCAAACCCACTCGACAGATATATGCAAATAGAAAACTCCCATCTTACTCAAAAATGTTTAATATTGCAGGTATTGTGTTGTCAAGACTTACAATAATTCATGGCTGAGGAACAGGTTGTTGGCATGGTAACAATCTATTGCGTTGTCATATGTCAGGATATGTAGGCACTCTGTTTAGTGTGACATGTGAGCAGAATTGTGATGACTGCACTCTTGAGCTCACTTCAGCAATGAGGAGCGGAGAGAGAGAAGGAAAATAGAGAGAGGGGGAGAATGAAGAGAGGAAGATAGAGAGAGGGGGTGAGAATGAAGAGAGGAAGAGAGAGAGGAGGAAAGAGGGGGGGAGAATGAAGAGAGGAGGAAAGAGGGGGGGAGAATGAAGAGAGGAAGAGAGAGAGGGGAGAATGAAGAGAGGAAGAGAGAGAGGGGAGAATGAAGAGAGGAAGAGAGAGAGGGGAGAATGAAGAGAGGAAGAGAGAGAGGGGAGAATGAAGAGAGGAAGAGAGAGAGGGGAGAATGAAGAGAGGAAGAGAGAGAGGGGAGAATGAAGAGAGGAAGAGAGAGAGGGGAGAATGAAGAGAGGAAGACAGAGAGGGGGGAGAATGAAGAGAGGAAGACAGAGAGGGGGGAGAATGAAGAGAGGAAGACAGAGAGGGGGGAGAATGAAGATAGGAAGAGAGAGAGGGGGGAAAATGAACAGAGGAAGAGAGAGAGGGGGAGAATGAAGAGAGGAAGAGAGAGAGAAGGGGAGAATGAAGAAAGGAAGGGAGAGAGGGGAGAATGAAGAGAGGAAGAGAGAGAGGGGGAGAATGAAGAGAGGAAGAGAGAGGGGGGAGAATGAAGAAAGGAAGAGAGAGGGGTAGAATGAAGAGAGAGAGGGGAGAATGAAGAGAGAGAGGGGAGAATAAAGAGAGAGAGAGGGGAGAATGAAGAGAGAGAGAGGGGAGAATGAAGAGAGAGAGAGGGGAGAATGAAGAGAGGAAGAGAGAGAGAGGTGGGGAATGAAGAGAGAGGTGAGGAATAAAGAGAGGTAGAGAGAGGGGGAATAAAGAGAGAGGGGAATAGAGAGAGGAAGAGAGAGGGGGAGTAGAGAGAGGAAGAGAGAGGGGGAATAAAGAGAGAAAGAGAGAGGGGGAATAAAGAGAGGAAGAGAGAGGGGGAATAGAGAGAGGAAGAGAGAGGGGGAATAGAGAGAGGAAGAGAGAGGGGGAATAGAGAGAGGGGGAATAGAGAGAGGAAGAGAGAGGGGAATAAAGAGAGGAAGAGAGAGGGGGAATAAAGAGAGGAAGAGAGAGGGGGAATAAAGAGAGGAAGAAAGAGGGGGAATAAAGAGAGGAAGAAAGAGGGGGAATAAAGAGAGGAAGAAAGAGGGGGAATAAAGAGAGGAAGGAAGAAAGAGGGGGAATAAAGAGAGGAAGAAAGAGAGAAGAAAAGTAGAAGTGTTAAAAGAATGAGTAGAAATATAAGTAAGTCTAAAGACAGAGACAGAGTGAGAGAGAGAGAAAATTGGATGGTAAATGAGTGTTAAGAGGAGAATGTTTAGATACATAGAGTGCAGGAAAATTGAGAGAGAGAGGGTATGTTTGCAGAGCGGAGAGAAAGAGAAAGCGACAAGGTATGCTTACAGAAAGAAAAGAGAGGGAGAGACACGTCATGCTTTGGGAGAGATAGCCAGCAATGGAAGAAAGAGACAGCAAAGGAAACCTCACACAGCAGAGAGAGAGAGAGAGAGAGAGGAAAGTACACAGACACAGAGAGAGGGAAACAACAAAAGAGATAGGAAAGCTACACAGAACAGATAGAGAGTGAGAGAGAGCAAAGGGAACTTCATGGAAAGAGAGAGCAAAGGAAACCACAGAGTGAGAAGAAGACCTCATAATAGCCATTCCAAAAATTGGAAAACAGTTTTGAAAGTCAAAATCTGAAATGTTTCTAAATGAATTTAAAAATAAAAAATTTGACGAAGATATCAGTAAGAAACATAAATGAAGTATTCCCCTGAGAGGTAGGGGAATATTTTTCAAGAGACAATGTTTCTGAGTTCTAATGATAAAGATGATAATAAGAAATCTTCATCATTAAAGTGCTTGTACTAAGCCTTGTTTGTATACACAACTGTTCAGATTACTATTCGTTCACCTCATATCTTTCATCCCTTCCTTTCTCTTTCTCCACTCATTGTAGCAATACAAGAGAATGGAATGGGGTGCTTATGCTTGAATGGGAGCAAAAGGGACTGAAATTACTCCTACTCCACAAGTCTAAAGCCTAGAAATTCAGCTATTGTTTTAGTAAACCACAGGAATATAGACAGGTTGCAAAAGAAAGGAATCGATAATAATAATGATAATACAGATATATTAGTTCCATTTGCCTCTGCATGTTGTTACAGTTGATATAGATACACTCTATAGGTAATAAATTACTTATATACTTCACTAGCAGAAATGTATGTGCAAGAGTAACGATAATATCTTATTTGTCAACAGTTGGTCCAGCTAGTTTTGATACTCTCAACAGAAGAATTACAAAGAGAAAAAAATTACACTGGATTGAAGAATAAAATAATACGTTAAGTAATTATAATAATCAACAATAAAGTATGAAATAGAAAACAAAAGAAAAAGAAAATTGGTTTGGTTGGTCATTTGATAGAAACTGTCAAATGACCAACATCTTTTTGGCAGCATGCTGTGTTTGGGGTGATCAATTGAAAAATTTGGAAAAAGAGCCAATCATTAAATAAGTTACTTCTCGTCTTTTGTTGGCCAGTTATCACTAAAAAGGTTAAGTTTTTAAAAACAAGAGCGTGAATACTGCCTGCCTAAAATAAAGAACCAATTTAGCATAAATTACTATAGTAAATTGAAACTCTCACAAAAAACCTGTCTCTTTCCTTCTAGACATAATAAGGAATATATGTCTAAATTTTCAGTCCCCTAGCTCTATTGGTGTAGCCTGGACATGTAAGAGATAGGTGGTCAGTCAGGCTCACTTAAATACCACAGAAACCTACATTGACGCTGACAGTTTAGGCTGACAGCTTCTAAAAACCAACAAAAAACTTAATCACTGTGAGTAGAGCTAAATATTACACAGCAAACAAAGGTGATCATCACCAGATTTGAAATTCATAATTGACAAAAATTTAACAAAAATGATCAGAAACAATTATTGCAGAAATTCTTATCACAAAAACCAAAGAATGACTGAGATTTTGATAATGATATTAATGATAATCATATTGCCAATAATGATGAAATAGTAGTAATGATGTTTGTTATAATAATGAGATGGTAATGAGTGTATAACTACTGTAATAATAAGGATAATGATGTAATAATGATTAATGATATAACACTAATGATAATTAAGATAATAAATAAACAAGGACAGAAAAAGGTTTAATTGAATGATTCACCTACCAGATGTAGATAAATCTGCTACTGGATAGGTTCTTGACTAAAACAAAGTAATCATAAGAAAGAAAGAAAAAAGAACCAAGAAAAATAAAAAACTGAACTAATTTTTTTTTCTGAGTTTTCCAGTTCAAAATTAACATCACTTCCCCTAAAATCACTTGTAGTTAAGTGATCCTCAGAGGGAGTAAATTACACATGGATATTCATCTGCATGTCTACTGGTAAACTTATGACAAACCACAAGTCACCACTACCAACAGACGACTTGGAATATTGTGTCAATGCCATATTTGATTACAAGGGAATACATCGGTCAACATAGGTACATTGGAATAGATAACAGTCAGTGAAGTCCACAGCTGACTGTGTAATAAGCTGGTGGCTAAGACGTTGGACTGAATTTTGGCCTATGAAGGTCTACAGCTTATTCCCCCCACCCCGTTTGATTCTTGTTACAGCTCCATTTTCTTTAAATGTTTATACTATTTATATTGTCTAGGCCAAGTGAAACATTAACCATATAACAACAGGAGATCATTTCAAATAAGAGTTTCTGTATGATATAATGCTATTTATAAACATTCTGTAGGATCATATATATCCATTTCTCAATGCATAACTGTCACGTTGAAAGAAACAAATGAACACAGAATAAACAAAATGAGAATTTGGAATGAAAACAGTTATTTAGGCCTTTGCATTACCGGAGGCTGTTTAGCTCAATGGTAAGAGCATCGATATATATATATGTAGATTGTTGATTCGCTATACAGACTAGCTCATGTTTCTGCCCTCTTCAGGATAAAACAACTCAACACCATGAGTAAAATGTTGTATGTATTGAGCACTCTATGAAATAAATCCAATACATTTCAGAAGTGGTTTTATATTATTGATATATAATTATATTATGTTATAGTGCTAGCCTGATTTGTACCACATATACTCAGTGTGTGTGTATGTGTATATATATATATATATATATATATACATGCATGTATAGGTGTGTGTAAGTCAGATTGTGAAACTAAAGATATTGTGAAATCTTTGAGCATTTCAGTAATTTCATGAAATCCCTAGTTTCACAATCAGTGTAGTAATGGTTAACAAGCTTCTGATGCTGACCATCACTACTGTGATGAATCTGATCCTCACTACAGAGGCATTATATCAAACTAAGATGAATAAACACCCAGTAAAGATTGAATTCATAACAGGAGTCATGGTCAACATCACAGGCTTGCAGACAATCACTACATTGATTGAGAAACAAGGTATTTCATAAAATTAATGAAATGTTCACAGATTTTACAAGATGTCTAAGGATTATGTTATATGGGAATATATGTAAACAGGAACATACAAACATGTGTATCTCAAAGGTAAGAGCAATGCTACATTGAAGTGGCCACCCTATCAGTCATAGCTTTGATTCCTGCAGCAGACTCATTTCTTTGATTGTTTATGCTATTTAACTTGTCTAGGCCAATTGATACATTCATTGCATAATAACAGGAGATCATTTCAAATAGAGTTTCAATATAACATAATACAACGTATAATCATTCTCTCGAAACATATATCCATTTCTCAATAACATATATATATAGATATATATATATATACATATATGTATGTGTGAGTATACAAGTATACCTTGAATAGTGTGATTAATCTGTTCTAAAATTTTCCGCACTGTTCATGGTCATATCATAATTCATTATTTTTTCCAGCTTATACTTAATTACATCAATTAGCATTGTAATACCTTAACCATAATACATTAAGACCTGCACTATTCAAGGTATTACAATAAAGATTAACGTGGATAAGAGAGAGGACCAGGGTGAAGGATATCATACAAGTAATTAAGCAATAAAAATGGATAAGGGTAGGGCACAAAGCAAGAAGAAAGGACAACCAATGGAATAGAGGCTAACTGATTGTTGGGTGTGGGTCAGTAAATGCAGTAGGAAAAGACCAGACACCAGATCAAGGGGTTTGCTGGTAAGACATGGCTGAGATTAGTGCAATCAGGCTCATCATGAAGGAACTGGGGAAAGGCCTCGGCCGCGGATTTATAAAAGGTAGATGATGATGTGTCTAAAATCAAGAGACAATCATTTAAAGACAATGGGGTGAAGAAGAAGAGAAGGGACAGAAGAAGAAGAAGAAGAGAAGGGACAGAAGAAGAAGAAGAAGAAGAAGAGGGACATGAAAAGAAGAAGAAGAAAAAGAGGAGTGACATAAGAAGAAGAAGAAGAAAAAGAGGAGGGACATAAGAAGAAGAAGAAAAAGAAGAAGAAGAAGAAAACTCATGTGGTGACTAGCAACAATAAGAATGGGAGGGATTTTAGATTCACAGCAAATGGGAAGGTGGAAAGAAAAGAAAGGCCAAGAGAATGAGGAGAAGAAAGAAAGGGAAAGGCCAAGAGAGTGAGAAGAAAGAAAAGAAAGGCCAAGAGAATGAGGAGAAGAAAGAAAGGGAAAGGCCAAGAGAGTGAGAAGAAAGAAAAGAAAGGCCAAGAGAATGAGGAGAAGAAAGAAAGGGAGAGGCCAAGAGAGCGAGAAGAAAGAAAAGGAAAGGCCAAGAGAGTGAGAAGAATGAAGAAAGGGAAGGGCTAAAAGAGTGAGGAGAAGAGAAAAAGTGAAGAGGAAGGTGAAAGAATGAGTAAAGTCAAGAAAATGAGAGAGCAAAGAAGAAAATTTTGAACTAATGTATGGACAAAAATAATTGAATGAATGAAAAACTAAATGAAAGAGATAATGGAATAATGAAGGCATAAAAAGAAAAGACAGAAGAAAGAAAAGAGGTAAAAGGGGAAAAAAAGATAGAAAAAGGAAACAAAGAAAGTCAAAAAAAGAAAAGGAATAAACTTCAAAGGTAAACAATATTTGGAAGGAAATAGGCATGACCTAAAAAAACAAGACAGAAAGACAAAGAAGAGGACAAAGAAAGAAAGAAAAAAAAAGCAGTTCTATCGGAAGAAATGAACAAAAAAAACAGAGTCTTGGAACCAGATAATATTTTTGGATGAAGTAAACAGAGACAGACAGTTCTTTTATGAAGACAAGTTTAGAGAAAAGATCAAGAACACAGAATAAAGCTTTGATTTCTGTTCAACAAAGCAAAATCAAATGGGTTGTTGAATATAGAACAAAAAGATTGACCCATCATTTGTCAGAATATTACAACAGCAATTATTTTTGCTATTTAACTGAAATGTACCACTTTCTATTCAGATTGTGAAAGCATCTATTCCAACTAAACATGTATCAGCAGAGACTTAATGAATAAAAGAGGCATGTCATTTGAATTCTCCAAACAATAGTATCCTAGCAATTATTTTTTTGTGATTCAAAATAGTCAAGAAAAGACCAAATAGGTCAATGCTCGGTACCAAGTTTCTTCTGAATCATACGCACAAAAGGTCAAACCTTGAAGAGGCAGTTGTGACAAACTGAAATCAATCTTCATCGAGAGATAATTAAATATGAAATGGCCAATCCCATTGGAAGAGTGGAGAGAGGGTAAGGCAAATCTTAATATGGAACAGAATTTCGAAAACCTTACAAAACCAGTCTGGTTAGTCATGTGATAGAAACTGTCATGTAACCAATGTCTTTTAGCTGTATGCCGTGTTGGGGCTGATCATTAACAAATTTGAAAACGGGATGATCATGAGTAAGTACTTTTGTTGAATCACTACAAAGTTGAAATTTTCAGAAAGCAAGCATGAGTGCAGCCGGGCACAAGCTGGGGACCAATTTAGCAAAAACTTCCATTGCAAATTGAACCTCTCTGCTAAAAACCCTTTTTGGGGGGGAGGATCAAACGAGAAAAAATAAATGTGTAAATTTCCAGCTCTCCCCTTCCATTGGTATTGCCAGTATGCATGATATAAACATATATACATAGCCAGCTAGACTGATTTAGAAACTGAAAAAACCTTTGATGACAGTTTTGGTTGACAGTTTATGATATTGCAAAGATAGAAAAGGATGAGAGAGGAGAGGGGAGAAATGGTCAAGAGAGGAGAGAATGAGGAAAGAAAAAAGAGAGGAAGAAAGAAAAAAAGAGGAGGAAAGGAGAGAGGAAGAAAGAAAAAAGAGAGGAGGAGAGAAAAAAGAGGGGAGGAGAGAAAAAAGAGGGGAGGAGAGAAAAAAGAGGGGAGGAGAGAAAAAAGAGAGGAGGAGAGAAAAAAAGAGGAGGAGAGAAAAAAAGAGGGGAAGAGAGAAAAAAGAGGGGAGGAGAGAAAAAAGAGGGGAGGAGAGAAAAAAGAGGGGAGGAGAGAAAAAAGAGGGGAGGAGAGAAAAAAGAGGGGGGAGAGAAAAGAGGGGAGGAGAGAAAAAAGAGGGGAGGAGAGAAAAAAGAGGGGAGGAAAGAGAGGCTAACAGAGAGTCATTTTGAATACAAAAAGAGCTCTATGATATGTCAGTGACTGATTATTTGTAAAAGCAACCATCATGGAGTCAGAGTGTGTGGATAGATCAGGAGATCACAAACCATTAAATTAACCAATCAGAATGTGGCACACTCACTGATGTGATTGGCTGATTAAGACATCAACTCAAAAAGTCCTACTCATCAAGTAATCTTTCATTGCATTAACATTTAGATATAAAACATATCTCATGTGTAACTAACTGTTAGGTACCTAAAAATATGTCGATAGACAACTGGAATTGATAGAAAAATCCTGAGAAACAAAAAGCAGGATCTTTGGAAATTCCATGGTGTTCATTTAGGATCTATCTACTAAAGAGAAGTGCGACCTTTCCTGTATCTTTGTTTCTCTGTTGGTAACAATAGATTCTTCCACTTAAAAGTAACAATTTTGCAGATAAAATTATTTCCTGTTGGGTTTTACAAACACATCATAGTTCACAGGATTGAAAAATTAGCCATTTACATAAATGCATTAATCACTTAATTAGACCTGAACTAAAAACTAAAAAAACTAATTTTAGATTTCTCGATTGAATCTAATACTTTTTGGAAAGTTACCTAATTTGGCCAAATACACCAGCAAAAAATTTTAATCTACTGCATCTTCATAATTGCAAATCAATTATAAACATTTCTGGCAAAAATTTACAAAAGTTTGACCCTGTATAGCTGTGAAAATCTGACTGAATCTTGAGTAACCTTCCATATGGCAAGAACATTCTGTAATACTTCTTAAATTTAAACTATACAGCATAAAACGTTTTTTTTTGTTTTTTTAAAATCTTTTTATTACTCGATTCATTTTCTAACTGGGACAAAAGAAAAAAATGAAAAAATATAGAATAACTTACAAAATCTCAATTTACATTTTGTGTCAACACTTAATTCTCTCTGTTAGATCGAATCAAAACTAATGTCAACACTTTCAACTGGTAAACATAAAAGTCAGTGATTTCTCAAGTTTGCACGGTAGCCATTTCCCAAATGTACTCCTTTTACTGATGTGGTGTAGGTGCTAACACTTATTTTATTGGTTGAGGTGAACTACTTTGACTCTTGAGTTCATACAAAAAAAATAGAATGTCATTTTTAAGAAGAGTTCTGTGATTTTTATACTATTCATTAAAGAGTTCCACTGTTAATTACAAGTGGTTTATGAATTTGAGAGTTAATGAGGAACAAAAGCATCTGGGGTTAGGAGAGAGACGCCCACAGGTGACCGAGGGAAAAAGAGACGGATGCGTAGAGCTGACTGGGGGGTAAGGAGTCAGGTGAGTGAAAAAAAAAAAAAAAAAAAAAATATTCATGGAGGGAAGTTAATACAAGATAACAAGCAAATGTGGGCGGGTAATCAACAGATGACTATAGATAAATGATGTGAAATCATCTGAAAACAAAGTGAGTCAAAGGCTTGATAAAAAGAGATAGACAAATCAGGGAAGCCTAAAGAAGATGAGGCAATTGTCAGAAGGATGCAGGAAATAGACATGTGTAGGCAGGAGCAGATAAGGAAAATAAAGAAAACTTCAAGAGAGACAGATGAAAAGTTTGAGAGATTTGGTGGTTAAGAGAGATAGACAACGAGACAGAGACGCATGTGTGGTGACATTTTATTGACAGCTCTCTAAAGCATCTCTGCTTTCCATGAAACCGTGATGTACTTATTATATCCTTCAAGTACCAACTGAACACCAGTTGCCTACCCACCCATCTTAAACCGTAGTACTTCTATTCCATATTTGCCCACCCACTCTTTTCCGTTCAGCCCACCACTAAAGGTGAGACGATGGACAGACACATGTTGAGTACTGAAAGCCTTTGAAGAATTTGTGGCATAAGAACAAGGTTTGTAGAAGGTGAGATTTGGTTATGCTCAAGTTTTCAGCCACAGTTATTTTGGGAACCGTGTCATCAAACAAAACCAATAGTTCCACAAGTAGGGAGAAAGCATTTCCTTCCAATATGCAGGGAAAGGAATTATATATATAAATACTAGTACACATATGTCACCAAGAATGATTCTATATATGAAATAAATGGATACACAGAGTGTTTTATACATTAATAATAGAAAAAAATCATGCAAGAGATGCAACTCTTCTACTTTATCACAAAGTAGATTACTTGGTTAGTAACAATATTTATTTAATTGATTTTGTTGTTACAGATAAAAAATAGTATACAATCATAGTATTTATATAGAGGGAGAAGTTATGGAGTGATAGCTACATTTCTGTCTAATTTTTTTCAGATGAGGGAATATCATCATGTAAAGTTCGAAGTGGACTTATGTCCTCACCTCAGTTCATTTTTTGAACACAACATTTTGGCTGTCTCCAGGTGATACAACGTCCAAAAAATTAATCAAGATGAAGACATAAGTCCATACAAAACTGTACATAATGATAGCTATGTATTGTACAAAAGACCAAGATTAAATTGAAACAGGAAGAAAAAGAAAGGGAAGTTTAATACTGCTGTTGCTAGTTATATTGTTGCAGTAATTATCCAGTATAGCTCTATGAAAAAAAAATGAAAAAACTAACAGTAGAAATATGAATGGACTCGGGCAGTTAAGGAAAGGCAACGACATAATAAGATGGCCTAGCAGGATTGCTAGATTGGGCTACAAGGGGAAATAATCAAAACTTTATCTTACACTTACCCAACATGGGCATTGGAATAGTGTTGAATTTTGAAATCGAGCATCTTAGGAGGCACAGGTTCAATACTAGCCTTGAAAAGTGATACAAGAATTGAAGCTGTTATTGATTCTCTGCCTTCAGACTTTCTTGATTTCCAGATTTAACGCAATTCCAATACCTGTATTGGATAAGTCTCAGAGATGACGTTCAAATTATCTCCCTTTGTAACCTAATCTGGCAGCCCTGTGGCCAAGAGGTAAGTATAAACTTACCAATTCCTTTGTTTTATCTGAACTCTGTAGCAGCGATATTTCTGCCTGCAGATCCTGATTGCTTTGTTCCAGTTCGGCCAGTTGTTTAATGGTCTGCTGGAGTTTGTCCTTCTGGACATCGAGAAACAGGTTCGTCTTTCCATTCTCACCATTCACTTCACAAGACGTAACCTAATAGCAACAAAATAAAAAACACAAAAACCAAAAAATAAAAAAAGGAAAAATAAAATCAAATTAAAATATTAAAAATACAACAAAAACTAAAAGCGAACAAAAATAATAAAAACCATACAAAAACAAGTAGAAACACGTATTGGTGTTCAACCAGCACACCAAGCTCTATAAGTTATACCGAGGTTCCAAAAGGTATATTTCTTAATTAAAAAGTATAATGAAACAAAATATTCATCAGAAATTGACGCAATAATGAAATCAAACACGTCTTTTGTTCTTTATCAGATCGATCGGAGCAAATTGATTTTAGGAAGTTTTGAAGGAGATATTTTACTGTATTCTGTACCTAGATGAATTCATAGTGTGCAATGTGTTGAAGAACTTTTGGTTTAATTCTGATGAATATAGCATTTATTTATACTTTTCAAGAAAAAAGTTATACTTTTTGGAGCCTTTTAATGACATTTGAAGTCTTTGTATGCTGCTCAAACATTGCCATAGGTTTATGTATATAGAGCCAAGGATTATCCAAGTTTTTATGTAAGAAGGCCTCCTCCTGTCTTGACAGATAATTGAATTACCCTCTCCAGGGTCTAAGCGTTGGTATAGAATACGGAAATCCTGGGTGGTTCAGTTGAAAAAATCCCCATCTCGGTTTCACTGATGCAGTCCAAAAGAAAGTCGAGCTATACGTTTTTGGATCAGCTTTACTGCAGGAGATACTGGAAGGAAGTCAAAGTTGGCATCAATTCACCTTAAAAAGAGACTCCATTAGGAGTTTCAGAATCAGAGTTGTACATCTCCTAGGTTGTTAAACATGGCTAGAGAACTTAGTCTTGTCCTTCTATTAACTCAAAGCTGCAGGCAAAGAGATGGATGCATGCCTTTCCCAAGGACATTAGAGTTAAGTGTGAATACAAACTTTGAACTCAGTTCATAGATTGCATTCTCCATGCTGTTAACCTTTAGGCCAACAGCACCTCCAAAAGAGAGAGACAACAAAGTTTTCATGTAAATGTTACAAAAAAAAAAAATGAAAAAGAAAAAAAAAAGAACTAAATAACAAAGAAGATCTTCAGAAATCAGAGGAAACTTTCTTTTATTGTTTTCCATATCTGTTTGTATGGAATACCAACAGTAGCAAGATTTAAAATATTTCCAAGTATATTTGTTATCTATTTGCTATTCAACAGCAAAAAGATATGTTGAGATTTATATCAAAATTCTCAATAAGTGCAAACAATTTAATTTAATGAAATGTCTTTGATGCATATTGTAGGAAGGGAAAATAAAGGTTTTACATTGACTATGTTAAAATGTCATATTTTAGCCTTATGTGTCACTAGAGAGACCCAGGCTGTAATCAATGATACAACGATAGGGTTAAAAGAAAGTAGCAATATTAAAGGAATTGCAATTAAGCTCTAGTGTATTTCTATAGAGGATCTAAGGGAAAATAAAGGTTTTACATTGACTATGTTAAAATGTCATATTTTAGCCTTATGTGATCATTTGAAAAAAAAAACTGAAACAGTGTTAGATTTTCAAGTCAGTTATATCATCAAGTTTTCATTGTTTTAAATGAGTTTAACACATCCATATTATTTTTGTTTTCAACAAAGCAAAATATGAGTGACTATTTCAAATAATTACAAACATTAAAATACAACTTTTTACTTATCACTTGAGAGTTAATTTCATCAAAAGAATGCATATATACATTTATACTAAAATTCATATCTATATAATTAATCTACAATATAACACAAACAGTCACATAATTTTTGATGGGTACTATACAAATATCTAATAATTCATCTTTAAAAATCTACTCTATAAATTTTACCTTGATTTTTCAGAGTTTACATATTTGTTTTTGTTATAATTTATAACACATCTGAAAACTGGTTTTCATCTTTAACTTGCAGTCTAGCATTAGAAATTATACACAAAGTGCTACCATAATATTTCAGGGCACCTAAAGAGTAAACTGACTCCCTCAAAGAAAGAGAAAATATGTGAAATGTCCACTGAGACACTGGAAATGCCGGGTGAGTTCACAGATGAATTTAAATCAGAATGGAATCCCAGTAAATGACACAAAGGTATTCCCTGGTTAAACACCCTCTCTTTTATCAACAGCCACAACAGATCACACAATAACTTTCACATATACAACATTCATATTCTTTATTTGAGCTTGATTTCTTTAAAATTTAAAACAAAAATTTCATCTTGCTTTTTCAAACAGCATTTTAAAAAAAACATTTCAAGATTTCAACTCCCTGGCTGTAAGTAAAACCACTTGAAGAGACAAATTCATAGCAAGGGGAGAGAATTCATGTAGTAGCACACACGTCAAAACAGACAATCTGATTTAAGTAGTGCCTTGGATGGTATGAAAATAAACCATTAGACTTTTGTTTCTGGCAAAATATTGTACAAAAATGTACAATGAAAAAAGATTCTTAGAACAAATGAAAAAGATACACACCAACACATATACATATGCAAAAACCAAACTCAGGCTTATGATAAGGGGTCCACAGAACTACGTATGAAATTAAAAAATATCTTAGAAGTTGGAATCACATAATAAGATCTCAAACAATCTGAATTGAAAAAGATTAAGAAAACCGGGAGTTAAATGTTGGATTTTCGAGCCCTAAAACAAAGCTTTCATTAAAAAACAATTTCATTTAGCAACCTGGTCGTTGGAACGGAACCTGGTCATTAACCAGGATACACCTATAAAGTTATTGAATAATTGATAATAACACATTTCCTCTAACTCCAGTTATATTTTATTGAAAACTTTTCATTATAAGAGAGATTTTTATGATGATGGTTTCATCTTGATAAAGGGAAATAACTCTATCATATCTATTTTCACCAGTGAATGCTCGATGAACTACAATGATATACAGTGAACCCTCATTAAAACAGACTAATAGAGGGTGAGGCTGTTTTAGCCGATGTCTGAGTTAATCAGTGGTATAGGTTAATATTGTATACTTATTTACTATCAGAAAGCATATACACAGTACATTGAACATGATACATCACATAACTATGTGAAAAACATATTTTATCAAATTATTTACCATAACAAGGTTAATTAGTTCAGGTCTAATTAATTAAGATCTGACTCCTCTCAGAATCCATAATCTATTATAAGATTGTTAACATCTAAATGAGTAAAAATTAGTAGCAATTTTCAAGTGGTCCAGTTATGATACTATGCTATGAATGATGATGATGATGATGATGATGATCCTTCTGGTTACTCTCCTAACTTAGTTCTCTCTGATATCAGTTTTAACAAAGGATCATTTCAAATAGAGGAATTCAGTTGGAGTCCCTAAAAAAATTTAAAAATTTAAAAAAGAAAAAGAAAAAAAAAACAGAGAGGTGCCTCTGCTTCCTATGTAGCCTAGTGGAACAGAAAAGTGTAAAAATGTGATCAAGCCATTAAGAAAAAACAAACAAACATGATTTTCTCATTTCAGGCTCAACACTGGATTAATCATGTAGTGAAACTAGCAAATGGTATAGGCCCTACAATTTTTAGGGCCCTGTGCTATAATGTTTACAAGCTATCTATACCAAATCAGTGAATCTGACCTTACTTCCAAATACACTCTAACATTTAAAATATAGTACAGAAAAAGAAGAAGAAGAAGAAATAATAATGATGATGATGATGATGGTGGTGGTGGTGGTGACCCAACAGAGGAAGAGAAATGAAAGTGGAAATGCAAACCACAGCACTGGCATGATAGGCGAAAGAGAGAGGAGACGTTAGCTGAAGACCTGAGGAGATTTATTGTCATTCAGCCTTCAGCAATAACCACTGGGCAACCGGTGTGAAACTGTAAACCGCAGTATTACTGTGACCTATGAGTACTAGGAGAGAAGGGCTGGAGACTCGAGACTTGCTGTCACTCAAACTCCAGCTGTTACCACCAGGCAATTGGTGTGAGATTGCAAAATAATAATAGCAATAATAATAGTAATATGTTGAACTGAAGAGAGGAAAAGTAATAGTAATAGAAAAAACAATTAAGATATAAAAAAAAAAAAAGGAAGAAAAAATCATCATTAAATATGATAGGCTTTATAGAAATCTGCGAGTAAATACAAGTAGTTCATAAGTCAGATGGTTTTGACCCAGGGACTTGGTGTAGCCCAAATAATGATCAAAGTAGCAATGTAATAATAGCTATTACTCATGCCAAAACTTCAGACAACACGAGGAAGCAAAAATAATGATCAAAGCAACTTTGAAGTGGATTCTCATCTGAATAATTAACAGTTCTGGTTAGTCACTCAACAGAAACCATCATGTAACCAATGTCTTTTGGCAGCATACATTGTTGGGGGTGATCAATTAAAAAAGTGAAAAAAGGATAATCAATGAATAAGTTACTTCTTTCGTCTTCTGTTGGACAGTGATCATAAAAATTCTGAATTCTCAAAAAACAAGCATGAATGCTGCCGGATAGAAACCAAGGGACCAATTTAGCATAAACTTACATTGCAAA
Organism: Thysanoteuthis rhombus; assembly: GCA_963457665.1. NCBI lineage: Eukaryota > Metazoa > Mollusca > Cephalopoda > Oegopsida > Thysanoteuthidae > Thysanoteuthis > Thysanoteuthis major. The sequence goes on along the minus strand of OY735242.1, from coordinate 25,137,239 downwards.
CTGAAACCTCTCACTAAAAAAACGATTAAGGGTGTTCAAAAAGGAAAAAAAAAATTCTTGACTTGAGGAGTAAATGTTCAAATTTCCAGCCTCCTAGCTCCATCAGAGTGGCCTATACATGCAATGCAGCCAGCCAGACCAGCTTAGAAACTGAAGAGATCCTGATTGTTTTTATTAATAGCAATACATACTTGATCTTGGAACTTTCAAAGAATAGGAAGAAAAAAATGAAATAATTTTTTACTTCTGCCAACAAAGTGTTCACCAATCCATCTCTCCATACAATATCTCCAAAAGTTCTCAATGAATTTCAATGGCAATTTCAGGGAGGGTGAGCAATAGAAAAAGTGAATAAATATGGGGAAGGGCCCAATAATTTTCTTCTGATTGAGAAATATTTCTTATTATTCTGCTGGAAAAGATGTTAAAAGCAAACAATTATTAAAAAGGCTATGCTATATTTAAACTGAAATGGAAGTAACTCAATATTTTAAGAAGTAAACTTCTTTCTTTTTAAAAAAATAATAATTCATTTTTATTCAGTTTTTTGTTAATTTACAGCATTGGCATAGATATGCACTCTCTGAGTGCTTTCTAATCTATAACAGAATTCAAAATAGGTCAATTACACCTGTAGTTGAGGATATTAATAGCTGGATTCATTTTTACTTTTACATGAAGCATTGTCAGCCATTATCAATTTTTGACCAGTATTTCTTTCATCTTAATTTTAGTGGCTTTTCATCTAGTAGTATTAGTAGTAATATCTTGATTTTATTTTTATTACATGAAATATAAGCTAACATGATTCATTTTTGACCAGTATTTCTTTCATCTTAATTTTAGTGGCTTTTCATTGCAAACACTCCAACCGTCAGTCTACATCTGTTAGTAAATGATGTGGATCTGAAATGAAGGAGGAGTACTCATTGAGACTCCCACACGCATCCATTTTATCCCAGGGAGCCTAGTTCTCCATAACAGCTGCTCTTCCGCTCCACTTCTACAGATGGCAGAAAGGGATGAGAGTTCAAGCCCCGTTGAGAGCCTATCCTTTATTTTCAATCTGTGCCATTTACTAACAGACGTAGACTATCAGCCAGGGTAATTGTAATGAAAAGCAACCAAAAGAAATACTAATCAAAATCAATAACAGTTGAGGATACTTTAATTGCACTTTATAAGAAGGGCCAGGAACAGTTAACACTTAGAAAGCACTCAGAGAGCGCACACCTCTGCCAACCCCATTGTCACTAAAATCTGAACAAAAATACATTATGATGTAGAGGAGGTAACCGTTAGAATTCCTGGATCCAACCTAAAATTTAATCAATTTTTTCCACGGCCCATGGTTAACCCTTTGACAAAATGTCATTGGAATTTATGGTGAACTTTTGGAGATAGTGTATAGATAAATATGAGTGAATACATGAATGTAAGTCTAAAAAATGAATAAGTATCCTTTAATCTCAGATAAATTCCTGGATCCACCCTCAAAATTCAACCAATTCTTCCTTTCACTTCAAAAATTTTAAAAATTCATTGAGGAATAATGGAGATATTGAGTGGACTTATAGCTACGATGCTGGGGAGGTGACTGTGAAAATTTAATCTCTTCCTCCATATCCCATTGCCCACACTTCCACAATATTTGATTTAAAAAATTTTTAAGATATTGTGCACACAAATGGAAAGGCAGACAAAAATGAATATATATATGTCTTCCATTTTCATTGGCAGAGGCAAATGAATGTATAATAGTAAAATGAATATTTTTTTAAAAAAAACTATTACAATTGTTTTCTTCAATCTTGCTTATCTTAATCAGAAAGAGAAATGAATTTTCTGTTAGGACAAGATGAGAGTCTTCAAAATAAGACAAGCCCAACTGCTGCAGGGTTACACTTCTACTTCTATTCTAACTGAGGATGATTACTGCAACTTTTGTATTGTATATATCAGGAATAAATCTGTGGATATGAAAGACTTGTCAGTTTGGCTCAGTCAGTAAAAGAGTGGCTACCAATGACAATTGTAATTTCAATTAAAGGGGAGGAAATGTCAATTTTTTTAAATGTATTTATCCATTAGAATGAAATAACCCCTTGCATATTTCTAACCTAAATCTACGTAGCTATGTGAGATTTGTCAATAAAGCTCAGTCAGTCTTGAGAGTTGCTTACTAATTGGTTGTGATTTCAAATCGCGGTGGAGGAATGTTAATTTTATAGATCAGTTTCATTTAATATAATGTTACAGACAGTAGAGGGTTTACTCCCTTAAATATGGTGAGACTTGGATAGGAGTTTGACTAGTTAAACAAAGTCCAATCTCAATTAAATGACCCAGAAAAACCAGGGCTGATTGTCAGGAAAATTGAGCCACCCACCTCAATCAAAGAGTTCCCATATAGTCGTGTCTACATATTCACACAGCTGAAATCTTCAGAGGGGAGATAATCCTCGTCAGATAGAGAAATACAAAAGCAAACAAAGGAACTGGGTTTAATCCATTAACTGAGATAGAACACTGCGACTGAGTTGCTCCAATCATTAAAAACCATAAGAAAACTCAAATGGTAATGGGCTGGTCGTGTGGCAAGAATATCAGTCAGAAAATGGCTGGACAGCACAATTCAAAATTTGGATTTCTAGAGATCAGATGCAAAACCATGGCTGACAAAAAAATAAGATGGTATGACGAACTAAACAAGTTCAGAAAGCACTGGTTCCACAACATCCAAGATTGAGAAGTCTGGTCAATGTTGGGAAAGTCTATGTTCAATGATGTACATTATGATGATGATGATGTTGATGAAACTTGGTGGTAACTTTGATTATAGAGGATGGTGCAAAATAAGCTGAACAGTTTGCTTTTTCTGTAAACAATGGACCCTTCCAAGTCAGAGACAGAGAAACATAGAAAGAAGAAGAAAAAGTAGTCCAGAACTCTAATTGGAAGGGTCCATTGCACAATTGATGGAAATTTCCGTTGTGTGAAGTTGATCCTTACCACCGTGATGATTGAAATTTCAGTCATCTGCAGGTAATGCATTGAAAAAAAGTTCATTAAACGAAGTGAGTGAGTCTTACACATAATAGATCAAATGTTTGTCAGTCAGTCAGTCAGTCTATCATGTTGCTGACATTCAATCATGAAACTCAATTTGTAGACACAAAGGGAATAAATAGTTAGTTAGTATGCACAACGGGACTAAATGAAGGCAGCATATCATATATATATATATATATATATATATATATATATACATACATATGCAAAAATATGTGCACACACCTATATACTCAAGCACATACACAACATACACATACATATATGGACAAAAACATACACACATATATCACAAAAATATGTACACACACACATACAAGGCGGATCAATACATTCAGAAGGCTGACAGGGTTGAAACATTGGCTCTGCACTGGGAATAAAACCCACAAAAACTAATACTACCCTTGTCCGATAATAGTCGTTAAACTTGTATATGTATTTCATATACTAAATACAGAAAATACTATAGGACAGGTAAAAATGCACAAACAGACCACATTATGTGCCGGAGACTGATTTATGCTTTTTCACATATATCACCTAGTAAGGCATCTGGACACATCATCAGAAATGTTTCCTGGGGGTCATTGTGTGTTCTCGGTCTTTCAGAAATCAGACACCTTCATTGTGTCCAGGTAGGGCGAGACCATCCACAGCTCTCCACTCTGGATTCAAAGCTATCTTCAAATAACTTCCGCTGCCTCGGTGGCCAACTTGATGACCCATAGGGCAGGAAAAAAAAAAAAAGATTATATATCAGAAACAGGTCTGGTTAGTCACTCAATAGAAACCATCATGTGACCGATGTCTCTTGTTGTGGGTGATCAATTGAAAAATTGGAAAAAGGGGTGATCAATGAATCAGTTACTTCATTCGCATTTTGTTGGGCAATGATCACTGAAAAAAAAGTCTGAATATTCAAAAACCAAGAATGATGAATGTTGCTAAACACAAATCAAGGGACCAATTTAGCATGAACTTACATTAAAGGCTATCCCCTCACACTAAAAACTTGTTTTGGGGGGAATTTCAAGATAAGAGAACATTTTTTTTCCCAGACATAATGAGTAAATATTTAAATTTTCAGCCCCCTAGCTCTGTTGGTATGGCTTGTATGCATAATACAAACATGGCCGGACCAACTTATTATGAGAAGAAACCTATGTTGACAGTTTCTGATCAGATATGAAAGTTTCCTTGATGTAAGTCAATCAATTTATTGATAAGACATTTTTGAGTAGCTGATATTGACAAGTTTGAAGTTTCAATCATTTAATCCCAAATCAGTAAATTAATTAAAAGGTGTCTTTGCACTGGTTATAGCATCACCCATCCCTGCATGGGCTCCTCATATCACATTGTTTGTTTAGCCCATCTGCAATATGTCAAGGTGACAAGCACCTAAAGTGGCATCACTCACTTCAGCCTGCACTATTATAATCATGCCTTTCCCAAGGACATTAATGTGAAGTGAACACAAACTCCATGTTGTTATTCCTTCAGCCATCCTGCATCCCGATGAATCAGGTGGAAAAAGTAATGAATTCAGGGTTCGGCTCATCATTCTTTCGAGGGTTTTATTGATTCTTCCTTGATGTAATACATAAAAGAGCAAGTTGCTTTATCTATCATTCAAATACTGCCACATTGGCCGACTTGGACGGTTAGAAATTTTCATGCTTCATTCTTTTTGTAAATAATTTTTTTTTCATTCAGCAATATTATGAGATAGTTCCTGGCACACAATGATGTCTCTTCAAGTGAGATTATTTCTTTCCGGAGCATATTTTCAATGCAAGGAGTGCTCAACCCCACACTTCCCAGCTTTTTGTTACTAAGCTTAAAGAATTCAGATATGCCGTCACCAAGCATCCTCCATATTCACCTGACCTTTCTTCTTTTCAAGGATTTTGAACTTTACATCCATAATAAAAAAGTTCAATAATGAGGAAGCCATAATTCGTGCTTTTACTGAATTTGGGACCACTAAAGTCAAAGAATTTCATGAATGCCATATTATTAGAAGATCATTTGTAAAAGGTTATCACTCCGATTGGGTCATATTTTGATTAAATATTTACTATTTTTCATTATTTAAATCATTCTCCATCTCACTATTCAAACAACATTATATACATAACAACAAAATACAATGCAAAATGGCTGCCTGCATTTAAAAACTAGAAAGCACTCGGAGAGCACATACCTCTGCCAGTGCCATACACAAAGTGAAAAATGAATGAAAATCAGTTCATAAATAGCTCTAATGGAGGGGAGATAAGTGTGTTCCGGTTTTCCATGTTTTGGACTATTGTTTACCTCATAAAAAATATATATCTCAATGGAAAACAATTCCTAGATCCGCCCCAAAATTTGATTGATTCTTCCTTGGCGTATGACATATCCTCCTCCAAAAATGGCTTTGAAATTCATTGAGAACTTTTGGAAATATTGCATGGACAGACAAATGTGAGTGAATACATATACCTCTCCTGACTTTGTTGGCAGAGGTAGATGACTTGACCGGAACAAAAATGTATAATGTCAGGTGCATGATTGATTAAATAGTCAAAGCTGACATTTAGTAATGCTTGCAAAATGGAAATGGAACTGATTGAGTCATAACTGTTCTTTCTACAACTTATTGAATGCAAATGGATGATCTATTGAGAAGGAATAACATGTTTTGACAAGAAAAGATCATATTTGAAATTGGATTTGAATGGTGTCTTTCATGCAATTAAGTGAATGAGATTTCAAGATGAATCTTTAATTTTGGACGGAAAGCTGGATTGAGAAAAGGAAAGAGAAAGGAATGTTGGGAAGAAAAAGAAATAGATACAGGAGAGGAGAGATAGGGAAGAGAGTGTAAAGGATACTGATAAAAATGCAGGGAGAGAGAGAGAGAACAGGATTGATGGAAAGAGAGGAAAGACAATGAGAGCAAAAGAGATACATAAAGTAAAACATAAGATAAGGAGGGGGAGAGCAAGAAAAAAAAAACTGAAAAAAACTCAAAACAATCACAGAAAGAGAGAGGGAAAAGAAAGGACAAGAGAGAGGGAAGGAAAGACAAGAGCAAAAAAAGAGAGAGAGAAAGACAAGAGCAAAAAAAAGAGAGAGAGAAAGACAAGAGCAAAAAAAAGAGAGAGAGAAAGACAAGAGCAAAAAAAAGAGAGAGAGAAAGACAAGAGCAAAAAAAAGAGAGAGAGAAAGACAAGAGCAAAAAAAAGAGAGAGAGAAAGACAAGAGCAAAAAAAAAGAAAGAGAAAGACAAGAGCAAAAAAAAGAGAGAGAGAAAGACAAGAGCAAAAAAAGAGAGAGAGAAAGACAAGAGCAAAAAAAAAAGAGAGAGAGAAAGACAAGAGCAAAAAAAAGAGAGAGAGAAAGACAAGAGCAAAAAAAAGAGAGAGAGAGAAAGACAAGAGCAAAAAAAAGAGAGAGAGAAAGACAAGAGCAAAAAAAAGAGAGAGAGAAAGACAAGAGCAAAAAAAAGAGAGAGAGAAAGACAAGAGCAAAAAAAAGAGAGAGAGAAAGACAAGAGCAAAAAAAAGAGAGAGAGAAAGACAAGAGCAAAAAAAAGAGAGAGAGAAAGACAAGAGCAAAAAAAAAGAAAGAGAAAGACAAGAGCAAAAAAAGAGAGAGAGAAAGACAAGAGCAAAAAAAAGAGAGAGAAAGACAAGAGCAAAAAAAAGAGAGAGAGAAAGACAAGAGCAAAAAAAAGAAAGAGAAAGACAAGAGCAAAAAAAAAGAAAGAGAAAGACAAGAGCAAAAAAAAGAGAGAGAGAAAGACAAGAGCAAAAAAAGAGAGAGAGAAAGACAAGAGCAAAAAAAGAGAGAGAGAAAGACAAGAGCAAAAAAAGAGAGAGAGAAAGACAAGAGCAAAAAAAGAGAGAGAGAAAGACAAGAGCAAAAAAAGAGAGAGAGAAAGACAAGAGCAAAAAAAGAGAGAGAGAAAGACAAGAGCAAAAAAAGAGAGAGAGAAAGACAAGAGCAAAAAAAAGAGAGAGAGAAAGACAAGAGCAAAAAAAAGAGAGAGAGAAAGACAAGAGCAAAAAAAAGAGAGAAAGAAAGAGAACAGCAAAAGAGAGAGAGAGAAAGAAAGAGAACAGCAAAAGAGAGAGAGAGAGAAAGAAAGAGAACAGCAAAAGAGACAGAGAAAGAGAACAGCAAAAGAGACAATGAGAGGAGAAGGTTAACAGAAAGAAGAAAGAAATGTAGAACACTCATAAAGAGAGAAGGTGGTGGTGACAAAAAAAAGAAGTCGGGAGGGACAGGCAACTTTCTTTTTTTTTTTTAAAGAGAGGGAAGCAAAGACAAGAAAGATAGACAGACAGATAAAGACAACGCAGCAGAGGGAACAGGAAATTATATCAAAAGAAAGAGGGAGAAAAACTTGGAAGAACAACGAGAGAGAGAGAGAGAGAGAGAGAAATACAGATGGGGAATGACAAGAAAGAAAGAAATTGATCGTAATAGGAAAAACTTGAAATGAGAAATTCAATAGGAATAAAGACAAATGCTATGCATAAAAACAGAAAGAGTTAGTTCCCTTGATAGTTTTTTTTTTTTTTAAACAATCTAACTTGGAAAAGAACTGAACATAAAACAAGACAACTAAATAGCCATTAATAATGAAAATTCAACAACAGAAAATGTTTGGCTTCCTCATTTTTTGACTGTACGTGTCGGCTTGTTAGTGTTTAAGGTCAATGTTTTCAGAAACGTTTCCGTTTATTTTTTTTTATTGATTAAATTGTCCCATTAATTTGTCAAAGAAACCCCAATTTATTATTTCTTCAATTACACAATTATGTTGGCGTTAGTCAGTGAGAATTTAAGAATCTGTTTCTTCATTACTCAAGATAATTCCTAACGAGATGACAGCAAATTAACACAATATTTGTTTCAACATTGAGGCCAGCAATGGACATTGTGGAGAGGAGGTGTTAAGGATCAGGTTCCAAGATTCAAGCGGCCATCTTGGAAAGGGAGAAAACTCCGACTACTCAAGGGTTCAAATTCCAAGATTACCATAATAAAATAACATAAAAATTAATTAAAAAACAGTTTTAGATGAAAACGACATTTACAAGTTATAAAATCAACTGAATTATTTATTGAACAACCATAGCCATCAAAAATGGCAATGGATTTATCTTTTTTTTCATGCTTGTTTGATTGGTAAGAAAAAGTCCCAGGAGCTGTAGTAAAAAATCTGATCTAATCTTCATGTGATTCTGATTTTTTTTTCAAGAGATTTTGTTTTTAGTTTCTACAGTCAAATTGCTCAGTGCTTGTTCATAAGGCTTAGATCTAGAAATATGGATACCAATAATAAACCATGCGGGAGGCCCTTAATGAGGAAAAATCATCAACAACAGAAGCCAATGGCCCACAAACAATGGTTTAAACACTTCATGGAGACTGTAGGATTCCAACTGTTATCACATTACATCATCTTAAAGCAATACAGAAGGCTGAATATTTGGAAAAATGGGTTTCATATGAACTGATTGAACTGCTAAAAGACAGTGTCTGACCCGGACTTTCCAGAATGTGTGAGACATACACATTTTGATACATTTTCACACTCACCTGTATGAGAGGAAAATTCTCGCGCATTCCGTAAAAAAATGTTAGATTTCTGAAAAAAGTCTCATCTTCAACAAGAGAGGTAATCTTTTAACCGACATTCAGTGACAGTATCGATTGGAGGAATAGGAATATGAAATGCCATCTTGGACACGTAATTTTCAAGTTCTTTTGAGGGGGAAACTTGGCAGATCTACTGACCCCACACTTCCCAGATGTCTAGTAGCATCCTCAGTATTCACCTGACATTTCTCCAAAGATTATCATCTTTTGAGACATTTTGAATTTCATATCCATAATAAAAAGTTCAATATTTGGGAGCTATAATTCATGCTTTCACTGAATTTGTAACCACTAAACCTAAAGAGTTTTATAGATAAAGCTCATCATTTGGGGAGCATTGGAAAAGGGTATTGCTTCAATATTGATTAAATTTTGATTAAATATTACTGTTTTTTATTGTTGTATTTTGTTTTTTGTTTTTTTACAGTTGAAACAGTGACATTTCATATGTAACAACCTGATAGCTTCACAGGTAGGCCAAAATAGAGGAGGATCAGCTGGGCCAGTTAGCATGGGCCACTGATTCTGAGCAGGGTGTATTCTCCCCTGGTAGAGACAAATACTATTGTATTTATTGCTTCTTATCACAATACAGTATTTTATTGTCATGTATATTTTGAATAAAATTGCCTGCCATCACTTTTTAAGAGGTGTCTCCGCCTCTCGATAAGAGGCCCTGTCTGTCCGTTGTTTCTTAGCTATTCTAGTTTAGATTTACTCGAAACTGGGTAGAAAGGTGTCCCTCAATAAGATGCTTCTTAAGTAAAATTATTTTCTACTCCAGGTCAGGTGATCAGATAATAATGATATTTAAACTTTATAGTGGACGTCTCATTGAACTTTTAGTTCGTGTTCATAAATGATTTTATTTTCTTGTACATAGCATTGATTATAGAAATACTAAATGAGCAGTTTGGAATAAGATGCACATTTCACATCTGGCCTTGGCTCACTACAGAGGCATAGCTAAAGATTTGGGGGCCCAGAGGATTAGCTCCTTGATGAGCCCCCGCCCTCAATATTTAGTGAGATTTGGTAGAAATGCAATAGGCAAACTAATATTTATGAAGCTCTTGGGGTCTTCACCTCCCTTTGCAGTTGAAGGAGGGGTCATTTTCAAATGCTTCCCCCACCTTCTCAACTAGCCTAATATCATTTAGTTCACGGAACTTCTTTTTAATTTTTGAAAAAATGTCTTCCTTTAATTCTTTACGATTATTTCTGAACTGAATGAAAAGCAATGTTTCAGGTTTCCCTAACTTATCGGAACAGAATGGTAACTAAAAAGGCAGCCAATCAGGCACAACTAAATAACTTTTATTGGTTTGGTGTCTTTTGCATAGAATGTAATTACCTTTTACACTGAAATGTTTTGAATCACTGTAGCTCAACAAATGGCCTGTCTGACCAACCAGCCAAATGGGCTACAGATTCTTCTCTTTTTGTCTATGTAGGAGTGTGCTTCTGGGCACTCCTGGTCATGTTTGGAGCTCCAACCTTGAAAACTTTCATGAGTATACCACTAAGCACCATCTAAAAATGGTGTTTTGGTTTTTTCAAAAGTGTTTTTCAGGGTCTCTATGGCCATTTTTAACAAACAATGACCAATTTTAGTACTGGTATTTCTCAAAGATCTTTTTAGATAATTAGTTCTGGTATGGACACGGGTGATCCACTTGTGCTAGGTATAGATATATTCAATATATTTATTCTTTACTATGATTCACCAAATGTCTGTCTATGATTGCATAAATCAAGAATGGCTAGAGCTACGGCCACTAAATTTTCTGTGGTTTCTAGTGAGACCCCAAAAGCATATTTCTAGCATATCGATTAAAAAGGAAATCCTTCTTCATTTCTGCCCAAATGACTGTTAAAAACCATCAACCATAACTCTCAAGATGTGCTTCCACAGTATTCAAGGCGTGGCTGGATAGCTTCATATGTATCATACATACAGGCCGTAACAATGGAGCTGGGAGGCTGAAATTTCCAACATCCACTCATGCTTAGAAAAAAACATTTTTTTCCCTTTAAATTCCCCCTCTGAATAGGTTTTTAGTGAGGGTTTCTATTCGCAATGTATGTTTATACCAGATTCTTACTTTGTATCCAGCAACATTCACACTTAGTTTTTGAAAATTTACACATTTTTAGTCATTGCTGACAAACAAGAGGCAAAAGATGTAAGTTAATAATTGAGCACCTCTTTTTCCAATTTTTTAATTGATCATCCTCAACATGGAATGCTGCCAAAAGATATTGGTCATGTAATGGTTTCTATTGAGTGACTAACCAGACTTGTTTCTTTAATGATTTCAATGGCTTTTGAGAATTGAGTAGTTACTACAAAGCAGCCATCAATCAGAATTAAATGACTCTTATGGATTTGGTGCCTTTTGTATGAAATGGTATTTCCTGTTGTACTGGAATGTTTTATTACAGATTAAGTGCTTTAAAAAGCATTCAGCAATTTGATACAATGTGTCTTGATGGATGGGAATATAAACACATACAGAGAAATAATCATACATATACATAAGTAGGATTATACAAATATGCCCATAAATATATTCACAATTACATAAGTACACATGAATATATAATACATTAATCTATCTAAATAAAAGCCATGTATTCACATTAGTTTGTTCAATAATATAACTGTATGTAATGTTCTATTCCTGTTATATCCTCAAAGTTATAATGGATTGGTCCAAGTCAAATTAAAGGGTTTCAAAATGAGGTAAGCTGTTGCTATGGCAGTAGACAAGTCACAGAGGCACCAGGTTAGACGGAAAAAAGAGAGACTTCATTTTCTTTCATCTTCCTTTGATATAACCAATTTGGTGACACGTCGCAGACAATGAGGTAGTTGCTAGATATTTAGATATGTTTCTGACAAAAAAACTTGCAAAAATGCTCAAGAATAGTCATGTGAAAAATAATAATAATGATTGTTAATGATCTCGGCACATACTAACAAAAAAGACAATTAAAAAAAAATACAATTGCAACAAAGTCAAAATGGCTAACCAATTAGATTAGGCCAAACGCCTTTGATCTGGTCTATTGACTATGCATATGACTTTTTGAATACTTTATGGGCACACATGGTACTGGTAAATATGACCAAACCAAAAGTATCATGGCCAAATGTTTTTTCTAAAAAAAACGGATTTGGCAAATTTTTTTCACCTTTCAACAACTTGAGTTGAGTCTAAGATAAGAGTGCGAATACTTGAATCATTAAAAATAAATTAGCTTTATGCTTCTTAGTGTCTATCCTTATGTAAATAACCTGTCATCATTGACAGGATATGTTAGTATTTTTTATAATATGTTTGATATGTACAAGCTTAAAACTAGTCTATAGGATGGGATTTTCAGCAGGTTCCTGTAGAAAGTTTAAATGAGGCTTTTGGTTCCATTAAGAAATCAAAACTGTTTTGTCTTTTGTTTTTTTAGAGGTACTTTGATTCAACACCTGTTCAACTGCTTTGAGGTCACATAAACATAATTAGACTCCTAGTGATAGATAGATAGATAGAAGGAAATCAGACCATTATTATTGGGTTAACCGCAACTTGTTTTCTTTTGGATTTTCAAAAACAATTTTTCAAAAAACATACTAGGGGTCAAATTAGAATACACTGAAAATTTTATATGATAAGTGGTTCCTGAGTTATACTGCCACATAAAGACATTTGATGAATTAAGGTAGGATATATATATATATATATATATATATATATATATATATATATATATATGATAATCAAAATGCTTGAAAAGACGCTGACCCGAAGGAGAAATGTCAGGTGGTTAAGGCAGATGTTGCAAGACTTCACATCCCAATTCTCAAGCATGTGTATTCAACACAAACTACTTGATTTTATTATTTCAATTTCATTTGCATCTGATTCATTCTTGAAAGTGAAAATGAATGCCAAAACATTGATAAAATCAATTCCTATTTTTTGTAAGTAAATTGTACGAGAATTTTTTCAGAATAAACTAACATCGCTTATGTCTGTACGAGTTTGACCATGCTGGCAGTATTCAAATAATTTTGCAATTGCACTATTCTCAAAGAACATCAAAAACATTTTGTTACTCAGCATTTTCTTGCTTTTTTGCATTTGCAAAAAAATAAATAAGGGAGATTACTTTATTATGATCATTTAATAGTTGTCTCTCTTGACAATGTTGCAGACAGAAAATATAGTGATTCTCATTGCTAATTGTATAAGTAGATAAATTTCAATAATGTTTACAAGACTTCCAAGAAAGACTTATACGGCTTTTTATAGATGATTTGAAAATCATAACAAAATATCTGCTCTTTGTTCTATGGATAATGATGAGGGGGGGGGGGAGAAGAATGGGGGAGGAGAACCAAAAAGAAAATGGCTGAATTGAAAATCAGTCAAAGGAATTTTCTGGGCCTTTTTGATGTCAAAAATCAGATTTAAACAGAAAATAAAAGTTTAGGAAAAATAATCACTCAATAGAATCTGTCTTGTGACTAATGTTTTTCTTGGTAGCACGCCAAGTTAGAGGCTGGAAAAAGACTAATCAATGAATGAATTACTTCTCGCACCTTTTGTTGGGCAGTGATCACTAGAAAAGTCTGATTTTCAAAAAACAAGTATGAATACTGCTAGACATAGATTGGGATATTTATTTGGCATAAACTTTGAATGCAAATTAAACCCCCTCTAAAAACCTATTTTGGGGGAATGTGCTAAAAACAAAATAGAATATTTTTTTTAGATATAATAAAGAGTAAATGTTGAAAATTTCAGCCCTCTATCACCATTAGCACACTGTGTAAGCACCATATCAACATAGCTAGGGGGACTGATTTGAAAACTGAAGAAACCTATGTTGACAGTTTTAGCCTATGGTTTCTAATAAAACTGAAATAAAAAAAAATGATAATGAGACAATCAAAGTGGTTTGAAGGATATGTTCACAAGATGAAAAGAGAAAATCTGTATTTAATGACTGGAAAATTGATATCTAAGTAGAAGCAATTGTTATCTGTTCCTACAAAAGAGATAACTGCATATTTGATGGACTTGAATAGCTACCTAAATATCCACTTGCGAAGTTATATATATATATATACATAACCGGAGGCCATAATGAATCTCATGGAAATATCATCCCATGTTTCAGTGGAGTTCATTCTTCACATTCTTTTATTTACTCTAAGACTCAGAAGTTCACCACTTCAAATCTCTTATAATGTAAATTAATGCCTACATTTAATCAATTTCAATTTCATCGGAGGTTTTATTAAAAGTGACTTGACTTGTTCAGGGAGAAGAGTCCATTTTTATGAACAAAGAACCATATAGAAAAAATCCCTGTTCATAATATATATTAGATACACACAGAGTCAAATCTCTCTCTTTTAGTGCCCCCCAGACTCGGATATTCTGTGATGGAATAGAGAAGGTTGATAGTAAAAAATAAAACAAACAGACATGGTAATTCAAGAAGGCCCTGATAATTTGAGGTAAAATCTGAACAAGAAAAAATGGTTTACTGAATATCTGAATATATAAACACACGCATCATTCACTCCCTACCAAAGGTAACTTGGTCCGAGCAAAAACTTAGTGCTCAAATCATCAATATTTCCATCATATATATATATATATATATATATATATGATGGAAATATTGACAATTTGGGAACTAATTTAGGAAGTATATATGTATATATATTAGAGAGATAGAATCATCTTTCTCTCTCTCTCTCTCTCTCTCTCTCTCTCTCTCTCTCCAGATTTCTATCAATTTCTCTCTCTTCCTCCAATTTTCATCAAACCTCAGGTTTCCTCTCATTTCCTCTCTTGCTCCACTTTTTGTCTTCCTTCCTTCTCCCCTGTCTCCCCACCCCTGTCTGCCAATATGTGTCAATGCCAGAATGCATCAACCTTGGAAATATTGATCCAGGACCCGCAAGCCTCCCCCCCAACCAAAGAGGAAGAACTCAGTTTGCCAAGAAAAAGTTCAATACTTTCTTGCTGATTCTCCTCTGGAAGGAAGTGAAAGAAAGAAAGAAAGATATACAGAGATCCGCAATTCATCTTGTACAGCCCTTAAAAACCAGTCATCATTATAAATACACACAGACATATGCAACTGTGCACAAATAGAATTCTCATAGATTTATTGTCACATCTGTCAAAGCCTATATACACATATATCTAGATCTATCTATCTATACTAGTTCACTCTAGCTGTAAAAAAATGATGCAAGATTCTACTGATTTTCCAATTGCAATTACATAAAAGCTTAGAATATAAAGGGAAGATTTGAGGCTAATTCAATTGAGAGAAGTTTGCAGGATTTAAAAATATTGTGTACAAACATTTTTCTCTTAAAACAAAATAATGGAGTAGTTTTCTAATTGATGTTATTCTTGTATAAAATATAAGTTATTTCCCTTTGCATGTTACAGGAAAAAACTAAATATACACACACACTTGGCCTATTATTATGGCAAACTGCAATTCTACATAATGTGTATATATATATATATATATATATATATATATATATATATATATATATATATATATATATATATATATATATGGAGGGGGAGTGAAAACTAATGACTTGGACTACAATGGTCACAAGCAAAACAAGTATTACACAATCAGTTATGGACTCTACAAGACCCCCAAAAGTTTTGTCAATGATCTGGTACCAGGATTTTAAAGGAAGGTCCTTTAACCATTGCAATTTTTACAGTGGAGGTTCTGAAGAGCAAACTTGTTAGTTCTACACATTCCATAAGTGAATGGGATTGAGATCTAGGGAGTTTGGTGGCCAGGGTAAGACACTGGAATCTTTTTCATGTTCCCTGAAACTATTCCTGTACAACTGGTGCTGTGCAGCAGAGTTCATTGACCTACAGAAACGTGCAACTGACACCATAGAATACAGCAGCAATGGTCTACCTGGTCATTGAAGTAAATGGTACACAGCAAAGTACCTTCCAAATTAATGATATAATCAAATGTTCCCCAGCAGAATGTTGCCCAAGCCATTACACTGCCGCCAGTACGTCCTGGTGCTAATGCTTTCTCAGTATAACAACACATACTACCTGGTCATCTATCTTATTCAGGAGGAATCAAAACTCATCAAACCAAATGACATTTGAATAAAGTCTAATTCCAATGCTTGTGCTCCAATTGAAAACGCTTCTGGTGATGGACATTGGTTAGTATTAGTACCCAACTGGCAAGTGGCTAACCAGCTTTATAAGCAATAATACCCAAATAATTTCAGCAAGGTTCATATTGTATATACAAAAATTGAAAATGCACACGTGTATACACACGTCAAGTTGAATGGAGTGAAACACAAGATCTCATTTTTTTTAAAGAGGCTAGCACCTTGGTCACATTATAATAAGGATTTTTGGCAGCATGTTTTGTTGGGCTTGATCAATCAAAAAAATTGGAAGAACGGGTGATCAATAAATAAATCACTTCTCTTGCCTTTTGTTGGGTATTGATCACTAAAAATCAATTAAACTGCATTAAAACATGAATTTACCTTGTAGATTGAACCTTCATAAAAAACCTGGGGCAGGGGGTTAAAAAATGAAAAAGTTTTTTGTAAAATGTTTGAATTTTCAGCTCTCTAGTTCCATCAGTGGGGCCTGTATGCGTGATACATAGATAGCCATCCAGATACACATAAAAACTGGAGAAACTTATGCTCACATTTTGGGTGACAGTTCTGGTTTATGGGATCTAATGATAATAATAGATAATAGGTAAAAGGAGGCGAAGAGTTTAATGGCATCATGCAGAGTCTGAGATCAGAAGAATTCCTTAATGAAGACGGCAGAATATCTCGTCTTTGCTTCCACGGGAAATAGATCCATTTAACAACTAGAATTGATTAGCAGTTAAATCCTCTCAGAATAAGATCCGGGATTGGATTGACGCTCTTACTGCCTCAAAAGAGAAAAGGCAATAATGAAGTGGAAGAGTCACTTTATATCAGTGAGGAAAAAGAATTAAGAGATTACGACGAAAAGCAAAACATCATATATTAATACATATATATATACATACACATAGATGTATATATTCACATATGTATATATCTACACATCCATATATAGATTAAAGAGACTATATGGAAAGCCAAAGTATATGATACATATGAGATTGTTTTTATTCAATTTAACATGTTTATTTATACAAAGTTAATATCTTCAGAAAAAAAAATACTATATCTAAATGCCCAATTTGCCAACTGTCAGACCAAAGTGCCATAAGACAACATACAAGTATACAAATCTTTAGAAATTACTACAAATTACTACAATACACGTAGATATCAGCCATATATTATACAATATACACTGTAGAAAAAAGATTCATGATTTTTGGAGGCTTAGTTATTAAAAAAAGTAATCTAACACTGAATGAAATCTTCAGCAAAAATCAGGGAGTTTTGAGTGTCTTTTGAAGCTGAAAGTCCTTCCAATCAAGAATTCACTTTTCCTACCACTCACCATGTCATATCAACACATTAATGATCAAGTCAAACACACCAATGTTAAAATAATTGTGGGATTGTCAAAGACCTTGAAAATGGCCAGTTGTTTAGCTAGAATCCCTAGATATGATAATACTTTTGGACAACTATGGCACTCTATGTATCCAAACATAATTTCACTTGTGTGGGAACAAGAAAAAATAAATTAAAAATCAACAAGATGTTCCTAGTCTGCCATATTTAACCAGACACTTATAAACGAAGGATTGCTGCCAAAGTAATACATATATACATATATATATATATATGAATATATATATAAATGAAAGAACATCAATGAATCTGTAGCCCAATGAAATGAAAAAAGCATGTATTTATTTTACACAAGTACCTATTTTTCAGAAAAATCTTCCTTCATTGGTGAATATTAACCACATAGATTAAACATTCCACAATGAAAATTTCAGATTAAAATTCAGCTGTTAACTTTGTCAGGCTATGGATGTATTGATCCACTACACACAATATATATATATATATATATATATATATATATATATATATATATATATTACATCAACATATATGTTATTTATTCATGAACTATCAGGAATGAAAATTTCCTGGTTATGAGTTAAGCATGTCTGTTTTGTGCAATGTATATATTATTTCCTGATCCACCAATCACCTCTTTCCTCTGTTGATAAACAATGGCAAATCTGTCGACATGTTTGAAGACACTAAGCCAATCAGATTAGAAAAATGTCAATTCGTGACATTTAGCTTATTCTATATTTTCACACCAACTCCATCATGCTTTTGCTAATTATTCCCGTGTTTTTCTTAATTTTCTTCCTCTCACCTGAAAAATATGATACCATTCACATTCATTTAATTTCTTTCATTGTTCTGCTCATTTTGAATGCTGCATTTGGCATTGGATAGATATATATAGATTTTAATCTTTTTATCAAATTTATTCTTGGATGAAGTAATGCAACATTTTCATTATAAATTAAAAATACTGTAATACTAAAAGACTCCGGGGTCTCAATTGTGAACATCAACAAGCATTGGATATAAGGAATTAAGTTTAAGGCATAAAACAGCTTCTGATTAATTATCAAGTACATGTGGTTGAATGATTGATAATGGTATGGTGTATACTGGACCCCCTCAGGCCAGAAGGTGTGAGTTTGCTTTTCATTGTGGGCTTGCTTTTTATTCTCTGATTGTGCTGTTTAATCATTGCTGTAAAGTTATGGTGTAACTCAAAGTTGTTATAAGAATTGATTGAAAGTTAGGATGAAGGTGAAAAGAAAGTCAAAATTGATAATAATGATATATATATATTTACATATATATGTGTGTGTTTTTTATGTATATTTGTTGGATATATAGAGTGCTGCATACTTTAGAAAAGAATCAGTAAATAAATTATATATATATGTTTATATATAATTATTAATTGTGTCATCCAGAGACAGCTGTTTCGTTTGCTTCAGACCCAGAGACAGACGTTTTACCCCTGCCCTATGCGGAACTGGATGATCAGTAGGACCGAACTAAGGATTCAATATTTACTTACACATAATTCCCCATCTACCAAAGTGCTCTATTCCAGAGGTGGAAAAACAATATATATATATATATATATATATATATATATATATATATATATATATATATACATACATACACACACACACACGCACAAGAAATGTAGGACGTAAGTTTGCTAAAGAAAATATATCATTGCTGTACCTTTTAGTATTGCATAATGAGCTACCAAGGGAAGTGATGCAGCAGCTAAAAGGTAGAAGCCGTGATTTGTGTGTCTGCGGTAAGGGTAAAAAGTTGCAAAGACAAAAAAGAAGAAAAATACTGCAGTTACAGTTTAGTGTCTTCTTCATTTCTCCTCTGTATTGTACAACTTCAGGGTTCGTCAACATACAAAAGATGTCAGAAAATGCAACATGGTAGATACAAGGTACAGGACAAGGAAATCGGACGGAGAACAGGAAAGTTGGTTGGGATACGAAAGAAAGTGGATGTCATTTCCTCTCCAGTTGAAAGTGAAAACTACTGCACTCAGCATACTCTGTTGACCACAGGCTGTGAATAGCTTTTTCAGGAAAGACCCCTTGATTAGAAGCTAAATAACATATGCTGCATACCTAAGAGAGAGCTCTGCCTTAACTGAACTATCATCATCATCATCATCAGTCTTTTGGCGTCCGTCGTTGAACATAGACCTTCCCCAGGATTTGCCACACTTCTCTATCATGGGCGTTACGGAGCCAGTACTTCCTGAACCTGTCTAGCTCGTCTCTCCATCTAACATTTTGCCGGCCTCGGTTGCGCATGTGGTCTCGGGGAATCCACGTTGTGAGTCGTGATCTCCATCGATTGTCTGCCATTCTTGCAACATGGCCAGCCCACCGCCATTTAAGATTGTTTATGTGAACAAACGTTTTTCCAGCAACAAACACCACTTGGAGACACTCTAAAGAAATTTGTGGGTCAGCAAAATCACTTCATTTCCTCAGAACCTGTCTTCATCGATTTTTTTGAAACTATGCAAGTTGTTCTCTAGCAACAAATACCACTTGAGTTTTGCAGTCCACAAAAACATTCATCATTCCTTAAGGACCTGTCATTGTTGACCACCCTGGGTCCACGCAGAGCACACCCACATTTTCCAACATTAGAAGTCTGGACAAATAAGAAGACAAATCAAATAGGCTCAACTAAACTTAATCTGATCAGACATCGTCCATACATTAATCTTCAATGAAGTTTACATCTTCATAAATGAAATGACCATTGCTAAATCCTCGAGCATTACCAATGGATAAACTCTCATAACATATGGCTCTAATGAAAAACAAAAAGAAAGGCAGATTTGGTTTGATACTCAATAGAAACCCTCACATGACCAACATCTATTGGCAGCATACTGTGTTGGGGACTATCAATTAAAAAGCTGGAAAAGGAAGTTATTAACGAATAATTTACTTCTCTCACTTTTCTTGGCTCAAAATGTTCGATTTTAAAAAGAAGCAAGTGTGAATGATGCCAGACCTAACCTAATAAACCAATTTAGCTAAAACTTACATGGTTACATGGTTAATTGAACCCACCCAATCAAAACCTATTTGGGTGGAATTTTCATAAAACAAAAAAAAAAGTTTTTTTTCAAGATATGATAAGGAGATGTTAAAATTTTCAGCCTTGTAACTCCATTGATATGGCCTGTACATATTCAACCAAACCAACTTAAAAACCAAAGGAACCTATGATGACAGCTCTAGTTGAAGCCTGAAGAGGGATAGGCTCCAAGACATCTCTATGAAGGGTGCCTCAATCACATAGTAGAGGGGGAGATAAACCTTGGACTGAGTTACAGAACCATGGAGAAAATCACGTTTAGATTCAGAACAGCTTTCAACATCCCAACTTGAATATGGAAAAGTTTTGATTTAATAAAAGAACTAGGATTCTGAGGGAAATTATGAATCACAGCAACCCATATATGCTTACTCTGTACCTCGTAAGTTAAGCAGTGATAGTGGTGGTAAAATTAAGTTACCTTGATGAAAATAGTACCAGAATGGTTTGAATCAATAATTTATGATTTTTATTTCTCAAGTAGTCTGGTTAGTCACTCAGTAGAGTGATCAATTGAAAAATTTGAAAAAAAAAATAATTGTTACTTTTCTTGCTTTTTGGGGGCTGTGATCATTAAGAAGTGATTTTTTTTTCAAAAGACAAGCTTGAATGCTGCTGGACACAAACTAAGGGATCAATTTAGCATAAACTTATTTTTAGATTGAAACCTCCAATAAAAAAACCTGGGGTGGGGGGTGAAAAAACAAAACAAATGAAAACAACTTCTCTACTCTTTGTGAGAGTTGTGTCTATGAATGGTCAGGGCTGGGCAAGGTCAGAATAAGTAGATAAATTGAGGAAATTTTTTTCAGAGATAATGAGGAAAACACAAATTGGATGAATAGGTATTTAATCACAAACGTTTCAAATGAAGTGACCCTCCCCTCCATCAGCAAGATGGAGAAATGATGATTTGGGGGTCACCCCCAATAAAACCTTGGAGAATAAATGCCTATTCACCTAATCTGTATTTTCCTTATTGTCTATATAAACCTATTTATTCAATAATTATAGATAGATACATATAAATGTCAGAACTCATGAATGATCTGAACCCAGCAACAGTGATTAAACTGGTCTGTTGTGGGTAGCAGTAATTAATTGTTTTCTTCAACCTTTAAATAATGTTCAACATCTTTTGGCCTTTCTTTTGCAAGAAGTAGGTTAGTTCTGAAAAGGTTAATGAGAACCCAGACAGGTATATCGGTATGAAACAAAAATGATTTACCCTGGAGGACATAATGGTACAGTCTCAGGAAGAAATTAATGAAGCTTGCAGAGTTTTTGTTCTTTTCCGAAATGATCAATTCACTGCTCTAACAAGAAGAGGTAGTTATACTCCATTGAGATCTGAAATGATTTGAACTTTGCAATCGGCCACAAGGCATTTAAACATAGAAATGAATATTTATTTTTGAGCAAAACTAAAATAGTAGAAGAATCGTAATGTCAACAAGCTGACGGCTAAATTCAAGCAGAGAGGAAAAATGGATCCATAATTTGATTTATAGAAAGCAGGAAAAAATTTATACATGTATATATTGTTTATAAATATATGTTTTTGATATTGGTTCAGTGTAGATTTACAAAAATGAGTATTTCACAAGTAATGCCCCAGGTGAGATATTTTGGATTCCATAATGCATTCGGTAGAAATATGTCTGTATTTCTATGGAAATCAAGCAGATTCTTCACATTCTCATACTTACCTTAGGACTCAATAGTTCATTACTTCAAGGTTGTTAATAGTGTAAATAAAGGTTTATGTCTCAACAATTTCAATTGAGATTTTATTGAAAAGTGACTGAACTAGTTTGAATGGAAATGTCATTGTTTCAAAAGGTGGATCGAAGATATTTTATCAGCAAAATTGTTACCTTCAAGTGGATGAATCCATTGCTAGAGACAGAAACAAACTGAAAAAGTCACCTTGTTCATTCTCACAGATATCTCTACATATGTAGACGTATGTGTGTGCATATGTATATACATATATCATCAACAGCCATTATTAGTCTACTGCTGGACAAAAATCATTTCCATCTCCTTCCTTATCTTATCAGTAACCCTTTCTATCTTGTCCCTACATCTTGAGTCTGGTCTTTTTCTTCTATGTTTACTGTCCCATGGACACCAATCAGTTAGTATTTGGCTCCATCTGTTGTCTCTTGTTAAGTACCCTGCCCATTTCCGTTTTTGTTGCTTAATTATTTGTATAATGTCCTTCGCTCTAGTCCTCTCTCTAATCCATATCTATCTTTTTCTATTTTAGAGTTATCCCTAACATTGCTCTTTCCATGGCTCTCTGTACAATTTTAAGTTAGTTCTCAGTTCGTTTCGTTAATTTCTAAGTTTTGCATCAGTAAGTAGTAGTGGCTATCATGCATCAAGAGTACACTTCACACTTTTTGCACATTGGTAAGGTGCTCTTCAATAGGTCACTATTCATACCAAATGATATACAACAAATCATTATGCAGGGTTTCATTTTGCTCTCATGGTCTTTCTCTAATTCCATCATCTGTCCTAGGTAAATATATTTTCGTCAACCTCTTTGGAGCCTCACCTCAATTTTTATGATCTTTATAGAAAGTTAAAAAGAATTAATTCTTCTACTTCTAACTCATGTTATTAGCCAGATAACCCATCCATTGGACATGCATTCAGCAAGTATATATAAGACAGTTTGTATATAAATGTATGTAAAGGTTTTTATTAGTGTGGTATGTATGAATATATAATCTCACAGAGACTTATAAACCTATATAGATAGAAAACTTCAACTTAACCAGGAGTAAATATGGGTCACAGAACAAAGCATGTCTAATAACATTCACAGCATGAGGAGTTGTACAATTGGTGAAGATGAGCACAAAAAGCTGTTGCTAAAAGAATAAGGCACAGGTCTGGTTAGTCACTCAATAGGAACCATCATGAGACCAACAACTTTTGGCAACATGCCGTTATGGTGTGATCAATGGAAAATTGGGGAAAAAAAGCAGTATATTAGCTGCTGGAAACAAACTGACCAATTTAGCATAAACTTACATTACTGTTAAAAACTCATTAATGGGAAATATCCAGAAAACATAAGGAGTAAATATTGAAATGTTCAGCCCATCATCTATCATGATATATATATAGCCTACCAGTCAGCAAGCCAGCCAGATCAACTTGAAAACTAAAGAAACCTATGTTGACAGTTTTAGTTGATGGTTTCTAAACAGAAAAAAAAAGAAATCCTACAAGTTGCTCTACTGTCATGATAAGCCTGCATGATTTTGAGAGATAAAAACAGTCATAAGCCAAGAGAGTTGATGTGATTTTTTCACTTCCACAAGAGCAAGAACCATCATCTTGGCCCTGTGGTAAATTGCTTGTCTCCAGCTCAATAGGCCATTGTTCAATCACTACAAAGTCATACTAAAGACTCAAAAATAGTACTCAATGCCTCTCCACTGGGCACTCAGCACAAGGATTAGGATTTTGGAACCTCTCCCCAAGGCAAAGTGATTCTTGGCCAAAGATATAATGGTTCTTATAAGATCACTGATGTTAAGCAAAGTCAAGCATGGTCAGTGCTTATATGGGTACCCAATAGGGAATACCAGGTGCTGTAAGCAGAACAAATCTTTGACAAACTGTAAGCGGTTCTTACTACCCATTGCCTATGTGTATCTAATCCTCAGATATCCCCAATGAGAATATAAGCAGAAAATGATGATACATATATATGCCAACTAAGATTTTTGTATTAGAGGAATGCACAAGTTCGGCATAAGCAGCAAAGGGTACCCAGTGTTTGCTCAGACAAGAAAAATAGGAATGGGAGAAAAAAAAAGAAATCAACAATTTCTTCTATGTATACAAGGTGCCACATAAGTAACGCCCGATTCCAGTTCTCTGGGCCATATCAGTAAGGTTGAGAAAGGGATTCTTATGGCTTGGCATCGGCAAGGTCTCAAGCATGCACTTGGGGGGACAGAGGTCACTCATTATGAACATGAGCCAGGTCTGTACCTAGTTACATCTCTTAGAACTGGAAAATAGAGCATTACTTTTGTGGCACTCCGTTTTTTATCATTCTCCTCTTTTCATAAAATATGTGTACCTCATTCTTAAGACTCTTCTGACAAGCCTTCTCAGCCTCATCACTATTATATTATCTCTGGACTTTGGACAAGATGTAGAAGGCTCAAGAATGTATTGGCCAAAATGTTGTGTGACAGTAATAAGTGTATGCATGTATGTGTATGTGAGTATATATATATATATATATTATATATATATATATATATATATTATATATATATATAGAGAGAGAGAGAGAGAGAGAGAGAGAGAGAGAGAGAGAGAGAGAGAGAGAGAGAGAGAGAGAGAGAGAGAGAGAGAGAGAGAGAGAGAGAGAGAAATGGATACATAATCCAA
The DNA here is from genome assembly GCA_963457665.1 of Thysanoteuthis rhombus. NCBI lineage: Eukaryota > Metazoa > Mollusca > Cephalopoda > Oegopsida > Thysanoteuthidae > Thysanoteuthis > Thysanoteuthis major. The sequence goes on along the minus strand of OY735242.1, from coordinate 25,112,365 downwards.
CAGAATAATCATGGGTGCTATGTATTATTTGAACGTCCATTTGAAATTACCCCCTGTTATTACATGGAGAATGTGTCACTTGGTCTAGACGATGTAAATAGAATAAACAATTAAAGAAAATGAGGTTGCTGCAGGAATT
>OY735242.1:25106478-25112026 GCA_963457665.1 Thysanoteuthis rhombus | reverse complement strand
GAGAGAGAGAGATGGAGTGATGGGAGGGAGAGAAGGAGAGTGATGGGAGGAGAGAGAGGACGGAGTGGATGGGGAATGAAAGAGGAGAGAAGGAGTGATGGGAGAGAGAGGAGAGTGATGGAGAGAGAGAGACGGAGTGATGGGAGAGAGAGAGAGAGGAGTGATGGGAGAGAGAGAAGGAGTGATGGGAGAGAGAGAAGGAGTGATGGGAGAGAGGGAGTGATGGGAGAGAGAGAGAGGGAGTGATGGAGAGAGAGGAGGAGGAGAGAGAGAGGGAGTGATGGGAGAGAGAGAGGGAGGATGGGAGAGAGAGAGGGAGTGATGGGAGAGAGAGAGGGAGTGATGGGAGAGAGAGGGAGTGATGGGAGAGAGGAGGGAGTGATGGGAGAGAGAGGGATGATGGGAGAGAGAGGGAGTGATGGGAGAGAGAGGAGTGATGGGAGAGAGAGGGAGTGATGGAGAGAGAGGGAGTGATGGGAGAGAGAGAAGGAGTGATGGGAGAAATTGATAGAAAGAAGAGGCATAGAGAAAGAGACTAGGGGGAAGGGGCTAAGGGGAAGACGGAGGGAAAGAGAGAGGGGGAAGGGGCAAAGGGGGAAGAGAGAGACAGAGATGGGGCAAAGGGAGAAAGAGAGAGATAGGATAGGGCAAAGGAGGAGAGAGAGTGAGTGAAATAGAGAAAAATAATGAAGAAAAGAAAAAAAACAAAAATAACAACAGAAAAAATAGAAAAGCAAACAAAACTCAAAACACTGAGAAAATTTTAAAAAACAAAACACAACATTGAATAAAAAAACCACAGAGTATCAAGAAAAAAAAACAAAAAAAAACATGAATGATTAAAAAAAAAGAAAAATATCTGCCAAGGTCAGAATGGATATCTAAGAATTGTTTTGGGATTTTCTGTAGAATTTACTTTGGAAGCCACAGGAAGTTGCTTCCATCCTGTAAAGACTGACAAATGTCAAGTCTGATATTTTGAATTGATGGTTTTTTTTTCTCTGTATTTTGAATAGCATCCTCCTCCCCAACACATGCCAAAAATGGTTGTTTTTTTTTTACTTTTTATGATAAAAAAATGATGATACACAATTACATTGCATTTTATGTGGTTTCTATAGATAACTATTCGCAAATAATCTATGCATTTGCAAAAACATCAGGTGCATAAGTACATATGAATCTGTTCGGGTGTTATATATATATATATATATATATATATATTATTCAATAAGCAATGTGTGATGCTTTTATTTCACAAAGTACTCTATAAATAGAATAAGACAGCGTTTTTCCATCCAGAAAATAGACCCCTTCATTATGTACTAAATGTGGATCAGAATAAATCGAATCATTTGCCTAAAGAAGACCAAAAGGGCAGAAACATAAGGGTTTTTACATAGCAAATCCATTATTTCACTATATATATATATTCTAATGATAACCATATAAAGTAGTTTATAATGAAAGTACTCAATATTTCCATAAAGGGGAGCTAGAGAGCTAGTATGATGAATACTCATGGAATCCTAACTAAAAATTCTCTATGCTTCTCTGCATTAACTCACTTGATGATAGTGAAGAAGGGAGACAGAATTTGTGGGAAGGTTTCCATAAGTGTGTATGTATATATATATATATATATATACAGTATATGTGGTACAGATCAGGCTAGCAGTATAACATAATATAATAATATATCATTAGTATAAAGCCACTTCTGAAATGCAATGGATTTATTTCATAGAGTGTTCAATACATACATTAGCTACTTTGTGTAGCGAATCCACAATCTACTATTTATATATATATATATATATATATATATATATATATATATATAAGTATAGTAGACTCCTGTTAATATAGCACCATTGGGGAGTGCCATTATAATAGGTGGATTAAAAAATATGACATGCAAATTAAAGAATACCGCAAACAAATTATTTACTTCTCAATTTGTTAAGGAAAAGATAAAATCTCTGACAATAGCCTTGCAAGGGTATAAAAATAAACATGCTATAAGAATGTGTGCATAATTTGATAATTACAAATACCATCACAATGAGACTGTTTATAGTACAAGTACATAAAGTGAGTGTATTTAGGCTTCAATCTTCCTTTGATGCTAGTTTGATTAAAGACGACAGACAAGGAATGTCTTTGATTTTTTAGTCAACTTTTATTATTTACATACAAGGGAACATATATATGGTCCTAGTGAGTGTAAATATGGTTCAAAAGAGATCAGCACTTTCTACCACACTCCTGGTCATTATCAAGATTGGGAAAAACAATTATAGTTAAATTATTAATTTTTCAACTTTCCAATTCAGCCTTTGCTGTTCGACCATGGCGCCTCTGGATCAAGATCGGTGAAAATTGTCAACATTGTAAATTTTTGAACTAAGTCTACTCAGTTAGCAAATGCAGATGGATTTGAGTTCAATTCCAAGTATAAGCGAAGAGAACTTAGAACTCAGCAGCTAACAGAGTACAACCTAAGCTGTGTGATTAGGGTTGAATAAATTGAGTTGCCCCCTCCCCTTTAGGAAGTACTGAGTTGAAAGAGAAGATTTTGAGTTGCCTCCAATTGCCAACACAATATGGTCTCTGACAATGACTCAACTTGGCATTTGCCGTTTGATCATTGTGATTTAAAATTTGACTTCTACAATTGGCATGAAACCAGATCTCTGGCTTTGACCCACGAATCTATCAATTGTTAAATACAGTAAGAATCCCAGTTTTCAGTCTAAAGGACATATTATTTCACTCTTGATTTTATGAATTGTTCAATAATGCTCATAACTGCAGAAATCTTTTGCGAATAGAATGAAAATTAATAGAACTCTAGTGAATAGAATTTTTTACAAAACATTAACACAATTTATCAAAATGTGCAAGGGAGGTAACTTTCTCTAGTGTTTATTTCCCATGATAATATTTAATTTTCTGATATGAATTCGAGAGTTTTTTATGATAAGTAATTCAAGAATCTGAAGTCGTTTTTGTAGTTAATGTTATATATGTGTATTATTTACAAGTATAAGACGTATTCTAGCATGGATATCATGATATATATAATTGTGAGAAAGTGAAATAAGTTGCATTTGATAAAAATCAGCCCATAGTCAAGCGGGAAGCCAAAGAAAGCAAGTTCATTGAGTAAATCTGAAAAACAGTTTTCTAATTTACTAAAAAAAAGAAATGAAATAGAAATATTATTTGAGCTTTAGGTAAAAAGCATGGGAAGATAGGAAATTGAATACATTTTGCGTACAGCTAAGTAGCAGAGAAAGAAGGGGGGAAAGAGATTGAAGAGCGTGCTTTCAGGAAAAATAAAGAAAAATTATAGAAACCGTGGCTTCTAATAGAACAAACTTTTTTAAAATAAAAAAACATCTCACAGATTGGATAATTTGCTGGAATATACGTGTGTATTGTGTATAGAAAGAGATGAGCCTGGCTGCTCCAGGGTCAAACTCCACCCCTACTTCTGTTCTGACTGAAGATGATTACTCTAACTTTTGTATTGTACATATAAATTCTTACATATGAATGACTTGTCAGTTCTGCTTAGTCTGCAAGAGAGCTGCCTACTGATCACAGGGAAATGTAAATTTTATGTAAGAGTTTCTGCAAAATAAAGAACTTCATCATCATCAACCTTTTAGTGTCTGTCGTTGTTCATAGACCTTCCTATGGGCCTTGCAGAGCCAATACTTTCTGAACTTGTCTAGTTTGTCTGTCCATCTTATATTCTGCTGGCCACAGTTTCACATATGATCTCTGGGGATCCACGTTGTGAGTCGTGATGTCCAGCAGTTGTCTGCCATTCCTGTAACATGACAAACCTATTGCTACTTAGTTTTTCTAATGGATTCTACGATGTCTTGGATTCCTATCTTTACCTTAATATACTGCGCTGTCTTGTGATCTCTCCATGTGAGGTTGAGCATGATTCTTTCAGGTGCACATTGCACAGTTACTTCCCTAAATTGGGTGAAGATTGTTCCAGTTACAGTGAAAAAAACAAAGTCAACTCCAGCCTCTGACTCAGAAAACAGTTTGATGAAAAAGATATATATATATATATATATATATAGGTCTATTTAGTCATTTACTCTAAACCATCACGTGACCAATGTCTTTTAGCAGTATGTTGGACCAGATCAACTACAAAAAGGGGCTATTAAGGAATAAGTTACTCCTTCCACCAGTTGTTGGGCAGTGATCATTACGAAAAGTCCAATTTTTCCAAAAACTAGTTGTGAATGCTGTCGGACACAAACCAAGGGATTGATTTAGCATAAATGTACACTGCAAATTGATCTCCCATTAAAAACCCATCCAGGGTTATACTGAGAAAAAAAACCCAGAAAAAACACCTTTTTTTCTAAGGAGGAAATCTTGAAATTTTTAGCCCTTTGGCTCCATTGGTGCAACCTGTACACATGCCAGATAAATAACCAGACCAATTTAAAAACTGAAGAAAGCTATGGGTGATTGGAGGTTTCTAAAATATATATTTCTGCACTGCTTCATTTAATTTCACCCAAATTCTCTAGATCCCTCCAGCAATATTACTGAACAACTGCAGAAAGGTATGTTGACAGGTTGAATGATTGATGCTTTCTAATACATCTGTTATTTGGACCTTATCCCAGAAGGACTAGGAAATTTAGAACTTCCATTTTAGAGAGGAAAAAAGTATACAAATTATACATCTAAGAACACATCATAATATATTTACACAATATCTAGAGCCTCAAACACTTGTGGTGAAGTAATAAGCATAATTCTCCGTAAAATCGTTTAAATTTGTAGGAAGCACTACATATTCTGGTAATCTATTCCGAATTCCCATCACTCCCAAAAGAGAATTTTCTGATATTCAGTCAACATCTATTTATTTCTACTCTATACGTGTGGCCTCTCGGTCCCTATTACTTCCTCTAAGTGAAAGATATGTGAATGTTGACTTATTCTGAACAATCCATAATCTTTAATATTTCTATTGTATCTACCCAATCTTTCCTACTTTTTCACAATGTTTACCCTATTCTATCTTCATGATTAATACTTTTTAATTCTGAAACTAACAGATGCTCTTAGGTCCATCCAGGATTTTTCTTCAAGATTTTTACCTTACTCTGAGTACGGTGTCTAGGCCTGTACACAGTACTCAAGGTGTGGACAAACAATATATGGTATAAAGACTACAAAAAAGGATGCTTAATCAGTCAAAATACCCAGTTTCCTATAGCAGCATTACTTGGAAAATAATAGTGTGATCTCTTCTCCCTCTAGATATATATAGTCTGCCAGATTTCTTTGGAAATGGCTTTATATTAGTCAAGTCTGACTGAAGACAAAAGATAACAAAAAAACAATACACAATCTCAGATTCAGCAGCTCCTGTGCTTTGCAACACGTGTGGCAATGACTGTCTTATGTGCCGTGCAACACACAAGGCGATGACTGTCTCATTTGCCGTGTGACACCTGAGGCAAAGACTTGTGCTGTGCAACAACCAAGGTAAAGA
>OY735242.1:25056478-25101478 GCA_963457665.1 Thysanoteuthis rhombus | reverse complement strand
CATTATGATCAAATTTCAGCAAAATCGGTCAACATTGTGAAGAAGAACGTTTTTGATTATAAAATGTAAACAAACAATAAGATTGGCCGTAACTCACCACCCACCAAGTAGAATCTCTCCACTAGCCTATAAACAAAATTTCGTTGGAATATATTGAGGAATAACAAAATCATAGATTTGAAAGAAAGGACACAAGGACACCGATGACAAAAAAACTTTGAGGTCGACTGGCACCTGTAATTCTGCTGGGAGAGAAAATCTCCAAAAAAAACAAAAAAAAAACGAATCCCAATCAATGTGTAACATAAGTGGCAAGATGCTGCCATGGATTGTTCAAATGGAGACACAACCATTGCTCAAAATGCCTTGTCGTATAAGAGGATCTATTATTTTATTATATGACTTGCAGGAGAAATAATGTAGCCTCAAACAATATAAAAGATTCTAAGCCTTGCTCCAATTGGGTGAAAGAATTTTTTGACATCAACATCTGAGAGAAAAAGATGGAAAACATTTGTCAGCTGCCTTAAGAAAATTTTATTTTGGTATTAGATGGAATCAGGAGTAGGGAAATAAATACGCACAGCATCTCCCCAACACCCAAATTCCTTCTTCATCGTATCATCACTGGCATTCATTTGGTATGCTATCTCTCATCTAGAATTAGAACCCTTGCTTCAGCGAGAATTTACTATTTTGTACTTCTTATAAGCAGTGCTTAATAGTTGTAAATATAGTTTCCTCTGTGTGCATATGCATGCGAATTCACTTTTTGGAACAAGTGCACAAAGGAAATTAATGCATGCACAAAAGGTCAGTTACCTAAAATAATGGAGTAACAAATGAGTTGAATGAGTTTTGATTCAACCCTTTCCACTAACTTTAATATTAAATCTATGAACTGATTGATGTTATTGTTATTCATTTATTTTGACATTGCATCGCGCAGAACAAGAAATTCTTTTTAATGTTCATTTAACGAAATAAGAATCTGAACAACTTAGTGCAAAGTATTAAAAAAATTTAAATTGGCCATCAGTCAATAATTGAACAGCAGTAGCATCAAAATTTAAAGTCATGTAAAAATATTCCATCAAAGAATAAATATGGTCAGAATTATATCTCTGAATTTTTGAGATGAGGTATTATTATTATTTCTATTGATATTCGGACCATCCTCATCTTGGTTGTTTTTCATACAACGTTTCGGCCGTTGCACTCCATGTGGAGACATAGCGCAGTGGTTACAGCATCAGACAAATTACTGTAAAGTAATCTGATGGTTCTAGGTTCAATCCCAGTGTGAGACAATATAACAATACTACTAATGCTAAGAGGGGAGTATGGTCAATATATCTCCCGTCGGATAAATAAAGGGTTCGGTTCGTTACTTCCCCGCGCCTACCGGATGATACCTGATGAAGGCCGTAGAGTACAATGGCCAAAATATTGTATGAAAAACAACCAAGATGAGGATGCTCCGAATATCAATAGAAATAAATGGTCAGAATTATTTCTATTCATGACATCACTGACATTTCCCACAGGAAAAAATCTAAAACAGACTAAAGAAGAATCTAAATATTATTAATAAACCTGTCAAAATAAGGCCTAAAAAAGGTTGAAAATCAAAATAAGCATTTTTTGAAGGGATCTGGTTAAATACTGATACCAATTTACAAGTCTATTTCAAATAAGGCAATGAGTACTGGAACACACACACTCACATAAAAAAAAAGGACATAACTTTTTACCATCTTTGGTGGCTATGGTTGTTTGGCAAATGCAATACTTACATAATATTGAAACATGCCAATACATTAGTCATGAGAGATACACTGTGCCAAAATCATGTGGAAACATTGCATACACATCCAGTGTACACATACTTTTGTCACGTGAAGAAAGTTTGCACAACAGAAGATTTTTGTGCACATTGACTACAAAAGATTAGATGGAATTTCAATTATAATATTGAAATTTTTAAAAATCATAAGGTCTAGTGTTGTCTGAAACCCTCAGGAAAAACCATTTTTATTTTTCAATGAATTATTCTAATAAGTATTGTCATTTTTATCAATTCATTCGGCTGATATCCTCCCAAGTCATTCTCAATATTGTAATCAAGTATCGTCATTTTTCAGTGAATTATTTGGAATAGTATCATCTTTTTCATTTTGATCACTATATATTGATTGATGTCTTACCAATATTCTGAATATTGTGATGAAGCATAGTGAATATTCAATTATTTGAACTAGTATCTTCATCTTTGTTATTTTGATTACTGCAGGTTTTAAACTGTCATAAATTTACTTCGATCACGCCATGATTGATGTCTGCGAAAATAAAAATCTAAACTCTGTAATTAAAAATCTCCCCACTCACACAAGTAAAGTGCATATAAAAGTATGAGATTCAACAAAAATTAGTAAATTTAATGATTTCTTAAAAATGTATTTTGAATAGATTTTACTTACATCCTATTTAAAATATAGTGAGAAAATTTGTTCACAGTGATCATCTGTCACCTGTCAACTTAGTTCAAAGGTCGAGTGGATGTTGAGTCAGCTTTCATTCTTCATACGTGATGAAAGCCTTCCTAAATTTATGATCACATCATGGACAGTTGAAGAATGAATGACAAAATCTGATATTACCCACAAAACACTGTTATATAATGGGCAACACTCTAGTGCAAATATATTTATATAATTTACTTATACCAAAAAATTTGGAAGATGTGTATGAATTCCGACGTGTCTGTCCATCCAAACAATATCTCCAAAAGTGCTCAATGAATTTCGGTGGACTACAGGAGATGTGATTAAATTTGGGGACAAATCCAAGAATTTGTTTTTTATTCTGCATGAAAAGCGGTTAAAAACGATCAGTTAATAAAAGAGCTAAATTTCAATTTCAAGAGAAGTGACTCAATATTTTCACATTCAAAGTTCTCTTGTGTTTTTCAATATTCAGTCTCTAGTTATTGTATATCAGCAGAGGTAGGTGCTCTCTCAGTACTTTCTCATCTTTTCATAAATGCTTCAGGGAAATCAGGTTTCGGTGATTATTCATGTGGTTGGAAAGCAACAATAGCACAATTGAAACAGTCAGAAATAGATTCCATATCAGACGAGCAAATCAAACAATTATTAACCATTCATCAATCGGAAGAAATAGGAAATAAAAGTTCCCCAGTGAAATAAGCAAAATTAGATTAACAACAAGGAAATTAATAATTTGGTAGCAATATTTCATCGCTGTTGCTCACATCTTCATCAGCACATCTTATTTTTCTAGTTTGTAATCCCAGTCTTTATTTCGAAACAGACTTTGTCATATCAAATACCTGTTGTGTAATCACATTATTGTATTAGCTGGAGAGAACTGTGTTGAGTCTACAAGAGTCCATTTCCAAGAATAAAGGTACAACTGAGAATAAGGGGTCATTGACAAAAATATATGTTATGAAACCAATTACACATATCCACTTATGTACATCGATAAGTCTATAGCCCAAATGAAAAATATTTATCTTTCAACATAAACTCTTTCCTTGTCAACAAACTTACCCCAATGCTTCTCCCTTAATGATAGATTGAATTTTATGGTGAAAATTTTGTATCAAAATTCAGCTCATAACTGTCTTACGCTCATTTATCCAACCTTATATATATACACACACACACACTCCTCTATTCAGGGTTGAGCACTCTTTGAGTGAGGTAACTCATCCATTGTAAGCTTATGCAATGCTCTTCCATAGGAATAGAGCACTCTGGTGGATGAGGATTTTCTGCGTAAATGAATATATCACTTAAATTCAGCCTTACTCACAATTCAGTTCCGTAGTCCAGAGGTAGGATATCGGTCTCCGGGTCCAATGTGAGGGTTTCAATTCTGCCTCGCGGTACTGGATGGGATAAAAGTCTATTGCTACACTGAAGAGATGTAATACATCAAAACAGCTGTCTATGGATGACACAATAACATATATATATATATATATAAATAGAATGTGGTTCATTTCACTGCTACTATTTGTGAACAGTAATATCACTATATATGTCCAAAATGGCCAAATCATGTTGGATACACCGGTTCTTGTATGATCACCATAGTTGAGCAACATCGGGACTAGGATGAGTGAGCAACTGGGTATCTCAGGTGTTGTAAGCAGGTGGAGACTGTCTGTGGCGATCCTGTTAATTATCCAGACTGATCTCTACAGCACACTCAATAATGCAAGTCAAAGACATACCTTCCCCTTCAATCCTCTGACTCACCTGAATGAATAACTATATATGCCTGAGGAGAGTACTTCAAAGGAATTGGTATAAACCAGTGCTTCTCAAACCATCAAAATGTCACACTTTCCCAAGTCAGATCACAAGATTTTATTAATTCATAACAGAATCCCCTTTCGTTTTTGATCATTCAAAGAATTTCCATAACATTTAGTGCTAGCCTGAGGCATTGGGCTTTGGGCAGAAACCAAGAATTTTTTTTCCAATTGAGAGATATTTTATTTCAATAGTCTGAAAAAGTGAAACTCACACACTTAACTCCCTTGCATTGTAGCTGTATGAGAATTGATTTTCATTCAGTTTTTAGCTACAATATGGCATTGACAGAGGTATATGCTCTCTGAGTGCTTCCTAGTTTTATACATAATTCATTCTTTATAGTAAGCAAAAAAAAATTATATAATTTCTGGAATGTTCATTTAATTCATGCCGTTTTAAAATCCTAAAAAAAATAAAGAAAACTCGGAGAGACAAAAGAATTAACAGTTAATTTCTTCCAGTTTATCCGAATATGTGAGAAATAACAATTGGTATAGTTTTTCTGTATTGCTGGTGCTTCTGAAGATGCCGATCGGAACATGGCGAAATGCATCAAGCCTTATAGATTTTATCTTTTTGATGAAAAATTATACTCAACCATTATTTACTTCAAAAGGTTCATTCAGACCAAAAAAATTCTCATTCGCCACTGACACTTAAAAAAATGAATAAATAGTCGCCATCACAGACAATAATTGAAAAACCATAGCATCAAATTTTGAAGTCATGTGAAAAAATTAAATTGAAAAACAAATATGATCTAGGGGAGTACTGCTACCAACTTTGTAGACAAAATAGTATGACCAGGAGTGCTGGAACACATAAACAAACACATATACATATAGAAAAAGGTTAGAGCCCTTTGCCACCTTTGATGGCTATGCTTATTTAATTCAATTGCACTCAATACACTTGTATAATTGATGTAAGGCTTCAAGTAATTTGAGCTGTACAACCTAGGAATTGCATCTAATGTTTGTGCAGAGAAGAGAGAGGGCAAATGAACACTTGGGAAAACCACTCTCCCATAACTACCAAACTGGCCTAGGCAGCAGCAAAATGTTGTCATCTGCATTTGTCAACTTTAACAGAGTCCAGTCATCATGTCATATAGCTATATCTATAACAGTTTTTTTGTGACTGTGTATCTCTTGGGCAAACCACTCACTGACAACTCTTTCCCTTTAGCAGCAAAAATCTGTTACTCATGTTTTCAGCCTTGACCGGGATCAGATCAAAGACGCAGAGTATTCACTGCCAAACAGCACAGATGTGTGGCTTATGACATGCGGTCTATCACCTCCGTTGCATATGTGGGCCCATTCAACAGTTTTATTCAAAACAAGATGAATAGTTTTCGGCAACGTGCTAAACTCAGTTTCTGCCTTGCGGCACTGAGCAAACAACGTTGTGCTGCATATTGCGCTATCAAAAGTAGCAGGGAATGATATTGATCCAGATGTTAATTTCAAAACAACATATCACATAGATTAAATAATGAAGCATGAATATTTTCTGAGTGGCCAATCATATATATATATATATATATATATATATATGTGTGTGTGTGTATGTGCACAATGCTACACATGTATTTTTATGGTGTTCATAGATATATATATATATATATATATATATATATATATATATATATATATATATACATAGATACACACTAACACAATGTATTTTCAAGGAAGCAAATACATATATACACACACATTTAATCTCTGATAATCTGAGAAAGCAGCACCTGATGTAAGATAATATCTTAAATAAATCCATACTCTCTTTGGGTTTGAGGAAAACAATGAATACTTCATGTGCTTTATGGAATATGTGGAAACTTGCATAAATACACAAAAGTAAAAAAAAATATATATATATATATATATATATATATATATATATATGCACACACAGAGGAATACCTTGCCTAGTGCAGGTTTTAATGGGGTAGGATTAAAGTAATGGTGTGGAAATTAATGTTATTGAGAAAAAAATCACTAAATTATCAGAAGATCTTAAACAGTGCCATTTTGAACAATATGGAAAATCTCAGAACAAAATTAATCACACTAATCAATATATATATGTATATATGTAATTTAGATTTACTCAAATAAATATGGGAATCCTTGAAATAATTATTGAAGTGTTAATAGCTGTAGAGAAATTGATATTTATCAAAATGATTACAAATACAGATATTGGAACAAATATAAACAAACAAGTAAGTGAGTGTATATATGGCTACTTATATAATATACCACGAGTATTATCTATATTTTTGCCTGTAACATTTGTCAGGGGAGATAACTATTAGAAGCAAATGGAGTAATCATTTTTTTTCCCTTTTTTTTTTGCAAATGCATAAAAAAATCAGGGTTCATTCTAGTTGAATATCAATAAAAAAAATGGAGAGCAGCAATGTTTTTAATACTTTTTTTTCTTTTACATAGAATGCAACTGCAAAATCATTTAAATACTGCTGTCATTTTTGATGGCATTGGTCAACTAGTTTTCATATAAAGGATTACATATATTCATATTAGGACAAATATAACCAATCAAGCATGTAAGTATATATTATATATAAACACTGTGAAGCATAAAGAGCATGGTGTAACATGCTGAACATCCTGGTCATTCACTGCATCTGTCTCCAGCTGTCCCAACTACGCAGGGGGTTGGCCAGGAATTTGACCGCTCACTGCTTCTAAAGGTTCAGGAAGTTTTCTGTTGTCCACATTTTTGTATTTATTTTGTATTTTTACAAAAAAAAAAAAAAAAAAATAGTCAAAAGGACACCAAAAATGGTCAAAAACACACAGCTTAATTAGGAAATTGGAATTTTGTTTCTATCGGGAATTAGCCATTAAACAGCTAGTGAGATTGCTGACCAACGCCCTGCTATGTCTTGCCACAGGGCCCAGGACAAGGGAGTGAAGCTGATGAGGTGTGCCACTCTCCCTCACTATAATGTCATGACTTCAAATCCTGCAGTGCACCATAGCTACTGTATCACCCAGAACTGAAGCCATGTCCATCTTCTGTCACTAAGGACAAACACGATGGTGATGACATTATATAAATATATATATACCTACAGCTATGAAAATATTGATTTGCAAATAGAGACCAAACCGGAAACAACTATATTATTTATAAACACCTAGACTAAACAGTGGATAATAGACCTAAGAAACTTTACAAACATTTATTCTCTGTATGTGTATCTGATAACAAGAAACCCCTGCACACACAAACATCTTTCTTTTGCTTGCCTTTCTCTCTCTCTAGAGAGAGAAAGAGAGAGAAAGATGCAGCAGAGTTGTAACTATAAACCAGTGCATACACACCTATACAGACATGTGTATGAACATATCTGTCTTCCTCTCCCTCTCTCGAATATATATATATACATATATATATATATATACATATATATATATATATATATATATGAAAATGTACAATTTATATCCGACAGAACATGATATTTATAAAGACATGTAGGCAAGTTTCAGTGGCAAATTGAGCAACCTCCAATCATTTTAAGAAATTTTGAAATGTTTGTTGTGCAGGGATCGAACCTGTGTCCACCAGGAAGCAGTCTATATGTGGCTCTACACTTACCAACTGAGCTAATGACACCCTTGACAAGGCAGGAGTTCGAAAGGTACACTTATATCATCCCTTTCTCTATTTCACAATTGAAAGCATAAATATTCATTCATACATACATATGTATGTATGCGTGTGTGTGTTCTCTATATCAACATTATGAAGAATCAGAAGATGGACAATTTACACACAAAAATTTTATATATTATTACTATAATATCAAATTCTATGTAAAACATAAAAACCACTGAAGAAAATTTTATAAATGATAGATATTAGGGAATAATTGACTGAAATGTGTGTGTATATGTGTGTGCATTGAGCTTTGCCTAGTCAGGTAAAGGCAAAAGTCTTGTGCATACAGTTAGGATTGAACTCACTGTAAAGTTGTACTGGTCTGTTGAACTAGCTTTCTAACCATTACCTGATGATGAGGCATTCATTTCTCCCTCTCTATCTCTCACACACACATACTCAGCTAGAAGAAAAACACAAACACAGATTCAGGCAGAGACTGCAGCTTTCTTCAGATGTTCTTCAAAATGCAGTTAATGCACCAAGAATAAATGCTGACTCAAAAGATGCCGTGTTTCATCACAAAAGAACATAACAAAACAAATAGATAAAAACTTCCTATTTTGAGGATGTTCTTGATATTTGATGTAAAGGCAAGTGCTTAGTCAAATAATTCATTTTATTTACTCATATAGAATCATAGAGAAAAACATGCACGTATATATATATATATATATATATATATATATATATATATATATACATACATATATGCACACGCACACACAGAGCCCTGAGAAAAAAATCAAAAAACAAAACACACACATAGAGCTCTGGAAATAAAACACACACACACACACACACACACAGCTCTGGAAAGAAAATGCACACACACAGAGCTCTGGAAAGAAAATGCACACACACACACACACACACAGAGCTCTGGAAAGAAAACACACACACACGCACACACAGAGCTCTGGAAAGAAAACACACACACACGCACACACAGAGCTCTGGAAAGAAAACACACGCACACACAGAGCTCTGGAAAGAAAACACACGCACACACAGAGCTCTGGAAAGAAAACACACGCACACACAGAGCTCTAGAAAGAAAACACACATATATATGTATATATATATATATATATATATATATGTATAAAAATAAGAATGACAAGGATATATACCCGCTAAATGTTAACATTTTGTGCATATTGCACTCATCAGCAACTGGTAATAGTTTTTTTCCTGTAATTATGAAAATTTGTTAAAAGGGATACATATCCTTGTGATTCATATTTTTGTACATTAATAGCTCTATTTAATGTGTTAAATATTAAACACTGTGATTAAATATCTACAATGGATAAAATCTGTTTTATATTTTTGTATGTTTCCAAACTGAAAATAAATTAAGTACTATATATATATATGTATATATATATATGAAATGAAAAAATAGAGATAAATCAATGTGTACAGAGACAGTTTTATGTATGTAAAACTATCAGCAATTGTATACCCAGAGATTATATATACAAATATATCATGTAGATAAGAGACAGTGCAATAAAAAATGATATTTAAGATATTTACTTGTATATCTGGTTCCGGGCAGACACATCCTGAACTGAGGCTGGACTTTTTTCTTCTCTCTTTCTTAACTTTTTTCCACATGTTTACAGATTTTTAAAACTTTTTTATATTCCAATCGAAATCGTAAATTCCATCAAAAAGGGCAAAGAGTCCAAATTTTTATCTTTCCATCATCCAATTTTTTTCCTCAGGATAAGGGCGTCTTTCTTCCTTTACTTCCAAAACTGTTTCTTCTTCAATGTATATATATATATATATATATATATATATATATATATATAGTGGTAACTATATTGGTAAAGAAATCCTGGAAGTCTTGGACTTACTCAATCAGCATTCCCTAACACAGCTTACAGAAATGTTTTTTTTTTAGCCAAAATTAGTGAAAACAAAAAAGATTTTTCAAATTTATCAGTACTCATAATATATATACATTATATGTATGTATATACATGCATACAAATATAAATGCATCCATGTACATATATATAATGTATATGATGATTTATATGTAGTGCTTGTTAAGCCATTTCCTTAGCAGATGTATAACATATGCTTTTAAACAGCTATATTAAGGGTATCAAAAATAGTTTCTCCTCGGAATTGTTTATATATATAAATATATATATGTATATATTTTATATAAAATGACAGCTGTCTGATGTTAACATTGTTTCTTCTTGTTCATTGCTTTGTACCGTGAGCAGACTATAAGCAAAATCTTTTCCGACAGATAAAAAAGTCCTTGTCTGATAAAGTTTATCAATATTTTTTCATCGCCCGCTTCATATTTTCATTTATATTGACAACACATTTCACACTGTGACCATCATTTGTCCCTGCTCAACTTTCCACAAGTATCAACTGCTCAGATACCGTCAATCGACCCACAGATTTTGAATTCGTTGAACCAGTTTATCCATATTCTTCGAGAGAAAAAAATGTATAAACATTTTTTTTTGTAAATTGAGAAATTCCATGGCAAAAGAAGTCTATAATCTTTTTCTTAGTGAAGCAAGTGTTGGGAGAACACCCCCATGTAAAGTTTGGAATCGTCTGTGAGCTTGGTCGGTCGTTATGGACCTACT
Organism: Thysanoteuthis rhombus; assembly: GCA_963457665.1. Taxonomy (NCBI): domain Eukaryota; kingdom Metazoa; phylum Mollusca; class Cephalopoda; order Oegopsida; family Thysanoteuthidae; genus Thysanoteuthis; species Thysanoteuthis major. Next base: position 25,090,797 of record OY735242.1, on the reverse strand, counting down.
TGTGTACCTGGCGCAGCTATAATGGATTGATCCGGTTGGTATATTAATGACCACATTATTTCTTAGCCGTAAGAAAAAAGGTTGGCTACTTCTCTTCAATTATACACCGGACGAAGGCTGGAGAACGGACCAGCCGAAATGATGTGTAGACAACTTAGAGGATAGAAATGAAAGATTTGATTGTCCGAACCAAAGTTGGAATCTTCATAACCTGCTCCAGTTTTTGTGGAACTTGGTAAACTGATGTATTAACAATGTATCAAGATGACTTTTTTTTGCCTTCAATTTTGTAGATAGCAGAAGTTAAGGTATCTAGACTTCGAGGGCTAGATTCAAATGCATGAAGAAAGAGAGATTACTTCATATTTTGAGTAGACGGGGCAGTGCTGGATTTAGGCATGAGCTAACGGCCTGACATACCACAGGGGCCTAAAAGATATATGTTCCCTGAGTTTTCTGAGACCTGAGAATTTTTCAACAAGAGGTCTTGAAGCCTTACATAGTTTCCGGCCTCACCAAGTCTATATCTGACACTGAGATGGGGCTCTTAAAAAAATATTCTGCACACAAAATCCAATCATTAATTCTTGCTTTCTCCCCAGAATTTCAATTGAATACTTGGAAAATGAAAAACCCCCAAAAGTTTTTTTTTATATTATTCCCAAATTGATCAAAATCACACAAAATTTCCTGGGCCTGAATTGCAAGAAATTTCAGCACTTTTTTTGTACATGAAAAAATATGCAAACATTAAAACTGTTTCTATCTTTTTTTTTCTCTTTTTTTTTATTGTACAAATTTCAAATTAAATATCTTGCAAACATTCCAAGAACCCTGGATGAAAATGTTAGAATTGAGCAGGTATAAAAAGCTGCAACCTCCTGTGTGAATAAATATTACTAGTAACAAGACCAGAAAGGATTTTGAGGTGGGGAATTGATTTGAAAATAGCTGTGTGTCAAGTTCATATGTCCTCAAATAACAAGCATGTGTTGAGCACTGAAGTTGAAAATTGCCACTGATATATTTTTTCCCCTTCAAGTTAAGAAATATCAGCTGTAGCAAAACGGAGGGTCCTTTCTCAACAGCATTAACTGTTAACTCAACACAAACTATGGAAGCTGACAACGACAGAAACGATTGTGGTACTGACTGATTGTGATGAAGGAGAGAAAAAATAGAGATTAAAGCAAAAGAAAGAGAAATAAAGTATATCCGGGCCTTGGTTATATCGACAGAGATTTTTTTGGCATCTATTTTATACGTTACGAAAGAAGAACCATGGCAGCTGTACTGATGTTGTTTTGTTCTTTTTATGCTGTTTTTATATTTTCTTTTTTGGGGGAGGGATTGATGGGTGGGACCGGGGGTGGAGAAAGTCTTTTCCCTACCCTTGTTGCCCTTCTTTTTCCCCCTCACTTACATCGCCGATTATTGGTTTTTGTTTAGGAAGCACACATGTTCCTACAAGTGACGCGTGTATGGTCTCTCGGTTGGTAATGCAGAAATAGTGACAATACTATTTTCCTGGTTTATAGAGTACAAGAGAGAAACGGCAACACCAAGACAAAATAAGGAGAAGATTTTCACTTAGGCATCTTTAAAATTAATAACATGAATCTGTTTCTCAACTCTTATCTTTCTTATTTCTTTAGATTTTTTTTACATTTGATCAAATTCAATGGTTCGTAAGCAGGAACTAATAAAGTGCCCCAGGTGAGACTTGATCTGACGCACGCATAACAGCAACTACTTTTTTTTGGCTTACACTGTATGCAAAGAAAAAAAAGTCGATGATATAAATTTTCGTTTCCTACTTGTAGCTTACAAATGAATAAATAAAACAAAAATATTTCCTTTTAAATTTAAAAAAATAATGAGAAATATAACTCTGGGAAAGAATTATTTTATATACACCTCACGATTTCATAAGTTCAAAAAATAAGAAATACACAATATGAATAAATTATTCGATTTTTCAAGGATTTGTTTTTTTATCCAAAATGTATTTTTGAGATTAAGGGATTTTCATAAAAAGACAAAAATTAATCTGATCGTTTAAAACCTTTGTATATTTAAACATCTGAGAAAAGTATTTTCTGAATAATTTTATCTTTTGAAGGATCAAGAATGAATTTGAAATATAGAATATATAGTTTTCTTTCTTTCAAGACAAATTGTAGTTAAAAATATCCTCAAATCTGTGCACTCACTATGAAATTATTACATTGTGATGAGGTATTCTTAGGTTGGATCTTCTTTTTAAGCTATGGCTCAAGTTAGGTTCTCTGTACCAGGAACAGTGTGAGTGTCAAGAATAATTTTTGCATTGAAGAAATCTTCAGTTTCAGATTAACTATTAGCAAACCAGTGTATTCTAAAGGCCCCACAATTTCAAGGGCTAAATGTCTGCAAGCTATCAATTTTAATTCAATGTTGGGCAATTGCTCAATTACTATAGTACTATACAGCCCTCAACTCTCATGAGCGATTGAGGGTTTGAGATGAGCAATTTGAGTCAATCACCACCATTGATTGGAGTTAATTTAATACACTTATTATTGGAAGTGTTGTATTTTTGTGATACATACACAACACAAATATATCTGTAAAGCAAACAGAAAAGTTGCAAGCAAAAAATGATTTTGCAAGCAAGAAAACCTACGTGGTTTATTATTTATGAGTATTTTATTATTTTTGTGGTCCCTTTATAACATACGCAACAGGCCCTAGCCTAATGTGTCCCTAGATATCATCCATCACAAAATATCCTCACAGAAATGTTTATACAAACAAAAAGCTATCTATCAATTCAGTTGTTTTTCAAGATTTTTTCTCACACGTCCTCTTTTTTTATCTAGTTAGATTTTTGATAGACTTTTTCTGTTTTCGTCTGTGTCAGTATAAAGATGCAAGGGAAGTATCAATTTTTATTTTTTTACTAAAAAAAAGTTTCTTTTGAAAGTTATGAGAAAAATTTGGTAATTTTCAAAAGCATAAAACCTAACTGTATACAAAAAACACAAATAATTGCTTTGCAATTTGGGGGGAAAACTTTTTCCTTTTCTTTTTTTACAGTCGCAAAGGAAATCGGGTTTTCTGCAGTTTAATCAAAAAAATCCATAAAGTGTATTTAATAAAAATAAATATTCTGTTTAAGGGTATTGATATGACATGAAATGGGAGAAGTGAAAATGGAGAGGAGAGAGAGAAACCTGAGTAAAGAGAGAAAAGAAGGGGAGAGACAGGAAGGATAGAAAAAGAGGGGGGTGGGATATTGGAGAGAGAGAGAGAGAGATATGTGAAAGTAGATGAAGGGAGGGATGAAAGACAAAGAAAGGGGAGAGAGAGGGGATAAGAAAGGAGGAGAGAAAGGAAAGAAAAGAAGAAAGAGAAAAGGAGAGAGTGAGAGAGAAAAAAGGGAACAGAATAGGAGAGAGATAGCAGGACTGATAGAAATAGAAGGGGGAAGAAATGAGAGAGAGATGGAAGAGGAAAAGAGTAAAGAAGGGGGAGAGAAAGATAGAGAGACAGAAAAGGAGAGAGAGACAGAGAGAGAGAGAAAAACAGAGAAAGACAGGGAGAGAGAAAGACAGAGAGACAGATAAAAGGAGAGAGAGAGAACGACGGAGAGAGAGAGAGAGAAAGGCTGGTAGAGATGAACAGAGAGAAATAGAAGGAGATAGACAGAGAGAGAGAAGAAATGAGGAGAGAGCAAGTAAGAAAGAGAGAAGAAGGGAGAGAGGAGGGGAGAGAGAGAAAAGATGAGAGAAGAAATGAGGAGAGAGCGAGAAAGAAAGAGAGAGTGAAGAAGGGAGAGAGAGGAAAGGAGACAGAGAGAGAAAAGACGAGAGAGAGAGAAAAGACGAGAGAGAGAGAGAGAGAGAGAGAGAAAAGACGAGGATAGATAGAGAAAAGAGAAGGAGACAGTGGAAAGTGAGAGACAAGGAGGATACACCCAATAAAAAGAAGAGGACACAGACAGAGAAAAAGACGAGGGTTTCAAAGGAAGAAAAAATTTTCAGTCAAATAAATTCAAATGTTTTTCACGAAAAGAAGCTCCAAAGTAAAGGGAAAGAAATTCATTTTTTTCTCAATCAGTACATAAACACTTTTTGTCAAACAAAATTCACCTATAATTTAGAATAATTCCCGTCTGTGATAAATAACTGACTAAGCTCTCGACCCAGCCAAAAAGAAGACAATCTTGGGTAAGAGGGAAGGTGATACACTTTGTTCACTCAAACACACATGATCATGATTGAGTGTGAGAGAAAAAAGAATACTTTGATGAATGAACAAGTGAATGAATCAGTTCTATCAAAGTCCGATAACTCTATGCTTCACAATACTAAACCTCAGGCCTGATGGTGGGGAGAAGTCGGGTTGTAAATTAAAGATTTCTTCCTAGGTTAACAGGAAAAAATTTCTTTGAAATGTAACAAATAGAAAAAAAATATACAGAGTTATTTTTGTTGAAAGGGATAAATCTTTCCAATACTATATCATTACCAATTGCAGAACGTTTGATTTTGAAGTACAACCTATTAATTCAAACCTTAATTCCTATCTAGATTCATCAATTTTAATCAATATGAATCAATAAAAGCATTTTAGCAACTAGTATCTCCAACAAAAAATGAATAACGAATATCAAAACACTGAAATTCTGAAATGGAAGTAGGTCTTTATCCTAAAACTTATATTTTGTTTATAATAAAATTCTTTTATCATCTATTATTAGATGAAGGAATGTAATCTACTATTTTATTAAGATGATGAAGGTAAAAAGTAAAAAAATTATCAAGATATTTTTCAAAACTTTCAAGTCTGAAATCACTAAGAATATGTTATCAAAATTTTATCTAAAAAACAGCTGATTGTTTAAGCATTTCAGATAAGGGTTTTTCTTAAAATAACCTCAAAGTGCTCTTAGATTAAAAAATGTTTGAATCTAAAAATAAAGGAAATATCTATTTTCTTTATTTCCTGATATCAATTTTTTTTAAGCTTTCATATAATAAAAACAAGTAGGCTTTGGAATACCTGAGAAAAAAAAAAAAGAACTTGAAATTGTTCAAAACTTCTTTTTTTTTTCACTAGAATTTTGAAAAAAGAAATCCTGACAAAAAAAAAATTCCCATCAAAATCTAAGTTACCTAGTATTTGCTTGATTGAGGAAAAATCTTGATTAATCTTAAATAATAAAAGCTACAGAACCCCAACAGTAGCACTACTTCGTGCTTTGCTAAACACCTAGAATTTAAATATTTTTATTAATGCTGCAAAATTTAGGAGTCATAGCTGGTCCCAAGCCTGGGTAAGGATGAGGGTTAGAAATAAGGCTAGCAACTCGACCCCATAAAAAAAATGTGCAAATGAAACCCAAACTGTGACTTAGAGGTTGTAGTCCTATGCTCTACAAGGAGTCTACAAAGGAATAAGTCAAGTTTTTTTTTTTAAATTTACCCTAAAAAATCAAATAAATATTTATTCAATAACTAACATGTTGACAGGATGAGCTACATACCTAACTTCGTATATAATAAATATCAGCAGAGTACAAGAAAGGGAAAGAAAGAGTCGTCTATGGCTTTCCTCAGTGCAAACGTTTTTATCAACTATGAATTTACTTCTGCCAACAAAGTTGGAAGATGTGTATGTATTGACACAAAAAAATTCTCGATGGAATTTCGTGGGAGGAATTTCGTGGGCTAAGGAAGAATCGATTAAATTTTGGAGTGGATCCAGGAATTTGTTTCCAATTGAAAGATTTTTTTTCATTTATAAAACAAAGAGGTTAAACAATAATGGAAAATCGGAAAATACAGTTAGCTCCCCTCTAATGTAACTATATATGAGCTGATTTTTATTCAGTTTTTAGCTAGCAAATGGCATTTGCACAGGTTTGCACTCTCCAAGTGCTTTCTAGTTGACAAAAAAAAGTTTGTAAAACTGAACTAGTCAAGAGAAGAGAATGGTCATGGTGGGTGGGGTTTAAAACAATTGAATATTGAAAAAGATATTGTTATCGTTGTTGTCAACTGAAAACTAACAAGTAGTATTAAAGAATAAAAGTCATTCAGGTTTTATTATCCACTAAGTGTGACTAAGGTGACAGTGGGTTATTATTTTCCTTGACCGCGGTTTTTCCAAATTGAAATTGGAGGAGAAAAAGAGAGTGTAATAATAATTATTACTTGAGTACTACTTCATTAGTGACTGATAGCTTTCACTGAAGATCAGATGACAGCAAGCCTCATTAATACACCAGGACTCTCCACAGTATTCAGTAGTCCTATTGTTAGGATAGTCTCAGCTTTTCAGATTATCATTATCAGGAGGATAGTGTGTGTGGATGATGATGATGCAAAAATTAATTATTTGAAACGTGTGTTCATGTATGTGTGTGTATATATAAGTGAAGCCACAGATTAATTTTATCAAACGGTTATTTTTCATCAAAATCAGTCGGTATCAAACACTTTGAAGTGATCACAATAAGCAGCTTTCTCTATATTCTATGCTCAGTGTTATCAACCAGTTATTGTGAAGACCTTAGCGCAATAAGCGGCTTCCTATGCTCCACAAATGATACTGACTCCTCTGAATGAGAGAAGCAGGAGCTTAAATATAATGTTTGTTTTTTCAATTAATCAACCAGTGGAAAGATAATTCAAAACAGCCAGCTTAGTCACTCAATATTGATGTCTTTTAGCAGCAGGCCACATTGGGGGAGATAAATTTAAAAAAGCTGGAAATCAGGATGATCAAGGGATAAGTTACTTTTCTCAACTTTAGTTGGGCAGTGATCACTAAAAAAGTCTGAATTTTTAAAAAATAAAACGAGAATGTTCCTGGACACAAACTAATGTATCAGTTTAGCATAAACTTACATTGCAAATTGAACCCTCCACTAAAAACCTATTTAGGAAGGGAATTCTCAAAAAAACAAAAAAATAGTTTTTGTAGACGTAATAAGGAGTAAATGTAGAGAATTTCAACCCTTTAGCTCTATTGGTGCAGCTTGTATGAGTGATACATAGGTACATAGCCAGCCAGACTGACTCAAAAACTGAAGAACCCTATGTTGACAGTTTTGGTTGACACTTTCTAATTTTAATGAACCAATCACTAATTAATTAGCATCGTTATTAATGCTACTGATTTGTTGGAATTATTTTGGACATGATGATCTCTTTGTCTCGTCAAACGGTTTTAATTCTAATTTTTGATTAATTTTTCTTTTATTGGTGATTTGGTCAACCAATTTGACCTTGAACCTCACCAGTACTTTTGGTGGGTTTTTATCTCTATGTAGGTTGTGAGAAACGTGTCTGAGATAAGTCGCTTTTTTCAGAGAGTTTAGTCGTCTTAACATCGAAACCTGGGAGGCGGAAAGCAGTTTTCCTCATTTTCTTTAAAATCAATTTTTAATGACAGGTTTCTCCATAATCTGAAAGTAGAGCATTCCCAGATGGAATAAAGCAAAGAAACAATTACCATTTATTTTGTAGAGAGGAAATTATTGAGCATTCCCAGACCCAAAAGATGGTGATCTTACTAGGATAGCATAGAGATACTACACTCTGATTCTAGGCAGAGCTGTGGCTATGTTAGTCATTTAGATATTTCAATATATTGAGTTTTTTTATTCCTTCAAAGTTTACGATTAGTTAAAACTGACATACGTCAATCGGTCAAGAAGTTTACCAAATTTATTCCATTGTGGATAACCAAGGTTTATCTTTTCTAATTACCCTCCAAATATATAGATATCACACTGGGGGTGCAGCATGTAAGAAGAAAGCTACAATAATAGACAGATTAATTTTTTCACTTATAATGAATTCATTTGGATAGAGAAATCAACATCATAATAGGGTTGTCATAGGTCAGTATTTTCCCAGACATGTCCTCCATACAGGTCTCAAAATGAATCTCCATCTTCATCCATGTTATCAGCTAGTTATTGTTATCTAAAAACAAAAACACATCTGAAGGACCCAAGCTCTGGGGACTCAATATATCTCTGAGAAATCCGAGTAAATAATCTAAAAAATTCTTTATAATTTTAAAAGATCCCAAATCTAATCAAACAAAATTTGCAGGGGGCACAGTTGGACCTAATGCCCACCACTGCTAAAAAACCCTTTCTTAAAGTGATCAGAATAAGTCACTTCTGCTGTATTTAAATCATTATATTTGTTCCTAAAAATGCTTGATATCTTACATCAGTTAAACGTACACATGTTTGGATGTGTGTATTTTTATTTTCCAAATCCAGCAGGCTTTTCAAGATTTGATTGTGCCTCTATCTAAGAATTTTTTTTCTTTCCCTCCTCACTTGAAGTGAATAACACCATTTTAGATGCTTGTTGCCTCTACGTCTATTTCACAAATCACGAGCTGAGACAATAGAAACTTGTAATATGGGAAGCCCAAGCAGGGGTCGGCTGATGCCATAGTCAGCACAAGAGCACTACCAAGCTAGTCTTTTCACTCCTCCCTAAAAAATAAAGTAGCAAAATTTTTTCAAAATGACTCCTCTTTCCAAATTTTAAAACATTAAAAATTCCATGAAATTCACACATTTACTGATTTTTAAATATCTTTAATTTCCAAGCATTTGAACTACAAAATTCACCCTAAATTGGTTTATTTCATTGTAAAACTTTTTCTTTGAATCAAATGACCGCCTTTTGTTGGAAAACTTGAAAAATACTCCCCAATATGACTGCCTCTCTTTAAATGATTATTACAAATCCATCAAGTACATCCATTTTTTTTCACAACCTCGGATCTCATCAGATATTAGATAGTAAGGGGTTGTTTTTGTTTTTTTTTTTTTATTCAAGGTTAGGTAGATCTAGTAGTCTAGTGAAGTGCTGTGGGAATGGTATGTTCTGGAGGGGAGACAGCTTCCCCTAATTTCTCTATACTACAGAAATTCTCATTCTGTTTATCTGTTAGTATCCTCAAATTACTCAAAATGCTGCATTGTAGCTTTGTATTTTGAATGAAGGCACCCCTTAAATGCATCCCCTTGAACCCACCTAGTTGTGGAGGATTGCTTCATTCAACATGCTACACTCATTAGAACTAGCAGCCCTGCTTTCCCTCATTTTTCTTAGCACTACACCACTAGGTAGATCTTTGGGTGGGAAAAAGTGTTTTTATCATTAAATTCTTTTCTTAGTAATACATTTTTGTAATATTTAACAATATGAAAAATGAATCTATAATGAAAATATTATTCAATAACAAAGACATTCCACAAAAATAGACGTATGTATAAATATTCTTTTCATATGTATGTGTGTGAGTTTGGTTTTTTTTATCAAAAATATGTTTCAAGACATTACCAGTGCCTTCATCATGAGAATAGGCCCTTTAACATAAAGAACAGACTTTTTTCTTAACCCTCCAGATATGAATAAATGAAATGTATCCATTCATTTGAACAACTACTATACAAGACTAAAATAGCCTTGGAAATATTTTTTTTATCGAAGATGCACAACTCTCAATAGTTAAATAAGGCCATGTGAAGACAATATAGACCTTTTTCTTCAATCGCCAGAATATGCATGCAAATTTTTTGAAGAATAATCCAAATTGACAACCTCAAAACTTTTTTCCAGAGGGGGAAAACCAGTTTCAGTATTTTCCTTTCTATAAAGCAAAAAGTTTTAGACAATATCACAATCTTGTTTTGAATATTTTTTTTTTTTGTCAGGTGGACAAAGTTTTTTTTAAATTTCAGACCGTATAATTTTTTCAAGGCATAGATTGACTGCTCATTGTAGCAGTTCCCAACCTGGAGGTCCACAAATGTATAGCTGGGGGTCCGTGAGATTGTTAGGTGGGAAAACCTTTTCTAAAGCTTGGGGGCTGTGAGAAAATTCATTCAAATAAAAGTGATCCTGTGTAAGGAGAATGTTGGGAATAAATGGCTTTTTCTTTGAAAGTAAAACCCAATATTTATTTATTCATTTATTTTTCCACTTACTTAGATAACAAAAACGACCGAATTCTATTATGCTTGACTTTGATGGTCAAGTAAATAATCAAGGAACTCCGAATATGATGAAGATTTCCCAGTGAATAATAAAGCTTTCTAACAATAGTCCGTACCTGAAAAACGTTTTTGTTTGTTTTTTATATTTTTCCAGAGGGCACTGTAGATTCTTCTTTTTATTTCCCGTTTCTTAGTTTTATAAAGCTCTTCACCGAAAAAAAATTATCCAGTGTATAATGTACACAATTTAAGAGCAAAAAAAATTATTATCTCCGTCCGTAATGAGCTTTTTGGAGTTTAAGATGACATTATTCCGTTCCTGATCAAAATATTTTAGCGATTATCCTCAACCAATCGGGAGATGAAGGTTTGCTTCAAAATCTATCCGCTTGTAAACACTAGAGAAATTCGATGACGATCACAACGGCAACATCCTTGTATTTGTCGCTTCTTTCTCTATTTCTTTTTTTGAGGATGGACAGGGTAGGGTGTGTATGATAGTCTCCTTTTTTTCATCTTGGTCTTCTTCCTGGGTTGTGCTGGTAAACGAGCTGGCAAGAGGCACGAATCAGCTGCCCGTCAAAGGGAAAGGAAGCCCGTCGTCTATTCCACTATGTATCGTATGAAATCGACGAGTAGCTGTCGGGAGAGCAGGTTGAGAAACGAGCGCGGAATAAAGATTGTCAACAAGTCCATGTGGTTTGCTTTCATCGACCCCGCCCTTCCTTTCCTCAACCCCCCACGGACCGACTCATTCAGTTGGAGCTGAATTCAGAGTCACGGTCAGTAGGGGAACGAGGGTCTACGTGAGGGCAGGGAGGTCGGGAAGTGGGTGGGTTAGTGTACGTGTGTGTATGTGTGTGTGTACGTGTGAGAGACAGAGACAGAGAGAGAGAGAGAGAGCCTGCATTGTAGGGAGTGAGAGAGTGAGTGAGACGTATGTATTTGTACTTATGAATGTAGACAGAACCGAACTTGAGAAGCGTGTGTATTGTGCAGGATTCGTGCTGTCAAATATGGCGTAATGATCGAGTGATTGTTGATTAAAGTACATGAACATTAATTTCATAACAGTTCATTTCTTTTAGGATTAAATAGCTGAATATTCGCTCTCTAACAAGGATTTTAAATTGCTGTCCAAAAAAGAATTACTATAATATATACATTGAAATCAGACAATAGTTCATTTTAATTTGTTTCTAAAAAGTGAATTCGTACGATATTGGAAAAAATGTTTAATCTACATACACAGCCATTCTTCCTTTTGCTCTCAACCCCTTTCTACGAACGATAGCAAAGTACCCACTCTTAGCAAGGTAGAGAATTTCCAAGAACTGGCATCTTTCTCTTACTCTACCCCCCCCCCCCTGAACGGTACAGAGTCCCCACTCACTCTGCAATAAAGCAGTTTTTCATCACCCAACCAGTTGGAAAGCAGGCACAAAAAAAAGAAGAGTATTATAGTATGAATTTACATTGTACCCCCCAACCTGAAAAAACGACTTACATATTTTGGGGATTGATTTTCAAAAACCAATGTACTAAAAACATTCACTGGGGTGATATTGGTACACACAGAAAGCATCATGGGATTATGTTGTGTGGTTTATGAGGTAGGCTGTCTCATACAGACAGATGGAGGGACACAAGATGAAAATTTGAAAGCAGAATTAGCATTCAGCATTTGTTTTATAATGGATTGCCATAGAAGCAGCGTGCACCCACCTCCTCTCTCTCTCTCTCTCTCTCTCTCTCCTTCCTCCAAGTCTCCTGTATCTCCAACCACTCTAACATCCGATGACTCAGCCTGAAATATCATTAATACCATTTTGGGCATCTACAAAAGCCCCAAAAAATTTACCATGAAAATTAATGGTGATTACTTCTTCGCATTACACCATTTCAGTATCCAAAAGGAAAAGCTATACTTATACTGAAACCTGTACCTAGTTTCATAAAGTAGAATTAAATTAACACTAATTCCAAAACTATGAAAGAGAGAAGTGGGTCTAATTGAAGGTAAGGGTTGGGAGGAGGAGTAGTGAAGGTTTTGTCGTTTTTTTTTGTTTGAGCGTGAGTGTGTGTGTGTGTGTGTGCAAATATAGACACACACACATCATGAAGTTGGGGTAAGAAAGCTAATCTTGCCGATCATTATTATCAAGCGAGATCGATTCTCATTGGGTGCTCCATACTTGTAGCCTTGAACCATCTTGAACCAAGTTAAATTCAGTGAAACCTTGGTGCCTCAGTGTATAGTAATGGATAACAAACTAGCCTTGCAGATCATTTGTAACTTTGATCCACTTTGAATGCCCCATATTTGTGGCCTTGTGCCAGACAAACCTGGTAACCTCTTTATACAGTAAAGGTTTACAAACTATTTTCACAAAACACTATAGTGGGGTTATTACTATTTATTTTTTGCTACTACCTTCTCAATCTTCATTGTTTTTTCTCACAAGTAAACTCAAGCTGGGTTCCCTTTGGCAGTAATATATTAACAACACCAATTTGAATAAAGAATAAATTCCCAGTGAGAATTAAATTCCAATTTGAGCTGTTAATTCATTAACTCACTGCCAAAGGGAAACCGGCCTGAGTTTAGTTGTGATAAAAAGTAACGAAAAAGGTAAATTAAAGGAAAATAGTAGAAAAAAAATTAATAAGGATTAACAATACTTCATCAAATGAAATGGATGAATAAATTGGGTTGTAGTGAAGTGTTCTGTATTTGCAGCCTTGTGCCAGACTAAGGTAAGTCCTGCAACTAGGTGCTTTACCATAGTAATGGTTAGCAAGTTAGTTTTACAAACCATTTACTACTATAACTCGGGTGGCCATTTACCAAATTTCCGAAAAGGACAATGAAACTGAAAAGAAAATTTGGGCAGAGTGACCCTCGTTTACAACACATTCACAATTTGACTAATGCACTACAGACTATCAGTGTTGTCAACGACAACTGCACATGATGACAATACGTTAACGCTTGTTTTAATCCGAAAAGGAGGACTAATCGATGTACGGCTTGAGGTGGCGCTGAACCGAAGACAAAGTACTCAAAATCCTGACGTCAGACCTCTTTAACCGTATTACAGCCTTGTACCAGACTAAGATACGATACCCTTACGCAGGTAAATGATAGAAAGAAAGAAATGGTTCTATTGCTGCTTGGAGAAGACAGACAAAGAGACGGGAGTGTCTCCATTTCTTTTTTTCAATGTAAATATCGTTATAGACAGGAGTGTCTTATGACGTGTGGACAAGATGTCATTTTTGGAACACATCCAAGATTAAAAAGATTGTTTTACAAGTTCATAATTGTGCCAATGACGAACATACAGTGCTTGATTTTATTATTGGCAAAATTAATGTTACTTGTAAAAGCATTTAATGCCTGCCACTGTGTCAGGGAGCTTACTCACTCAGAGTACGCAGCTGAAGTAGGGTACAAAAATTTCATGCACTGTAATTTTGGTGTTATCTCCTTTGATGATGGAACACTGTGTGCACCCCCCACACCCTACTAGTAACACTATTGATTATGTGTGAGTTTGTGTGTGTGTTTATAACATTGTGTGTGCGCTAGTCAAATTGCCAGATTTTAACATCGATATCATTAGGATCACGTTTTATTAAATAACAGGGAGAGGTAAGAGACTAAGTACTACTAAGAGGATAAAATGTACCGTGGGGTTGCCCTAAGTAAGCATGGTCCTGTCGAGTCATAACATGGGGAGGGTTGAGAAAACACGAGGCAGAATGTCCAAGAGGAAGCCGTTTGGCAGAGTGTCCATGGTGGGAGTTGAAAAAGCGATCTGCCAAGTGTGAAGAGAGTGAGGCAGAGCACCTGTGTGGCAGACGGGGATGTCAGAAGGAAAGGTTCAAGCAGAGCAGGTCTGCGTGACAAGGTGGGGACAGCGTTAAGCAGTACCTGTATGGTTGATGAGGTTGAACATGAGATAGAACACCTGAATAGCTGAGGTGGGTAATATGGGAGGGAAGGGGGCATGCCAAGAAAGAGAGAGTCAGGCAGAACATTTATTGTGGTAAAAAGAGTGTTTGTGTGGTGGTGAGAGGGAGAGCATCTGTAAGGAGTCAGGAAGAGAGCAGAGCTGTTATTGACATTGCCAACCTCGACAGAGTTCAATCATCAAGTCATATAGCTATATCTATCTCAGTGTTTAAGAATCACTGTCTTTTTGTATCTATGTATCTCTCAAGCAAACAATTGAAAAGCTGATTTGACAATCGATCAGTTTGAAATTCGAATACTTCCCAATTTTTGATTTCAAGAATTCTATTAACTTATTTGAATGATTTAATCATGACTTAAATAAATTCATTGTGAAACAACAAAACTTACCATTGAACTTCAAACAGATCTACAGAATAATCATCTTTTCGGACAAACGACTTTACAAGTTGGAGGAATCAAAACAGCACATCCCAACTGTATGAATCAAGATATGTTGGTGCAATATGATGAATGCTAATGCATGTTCTGTCAAGTCCAGTGCACAATACTATAAATACAATCTTTCCTGAGGCTCGGCCTCAATTAGTACGTGTGTCTTTGTCGATTTTGTATAGTATTGATTTGTTAGGTGTGAAATTTGACTGACTCCAAAAGTTGTATTTCAAAATAACAACAATTACAAATAGTAGCGTCATACAGGAAATTTAATAGTCAAATACTTTTAGATACTTTTGTATTATTACAATTTGGTACTAAAATAGATGCTCAAATTCAAAAGAAAAGTATTAAAGGGGATGGTAGTCTGCAAAAGATAGGGAAACATTGCATTAGAGAGATAGAATACAACTCTAAAATCACCAATGAAGACAGTGTCCAAAAATAACATCACTGGTTTCATTTCCCATTACCAATGAAGTGTCTATTCTTTCCTATTAGTATCACTTGTACACAAATAGCCATAATGTAATTTAGCAAAAGTATAAATAAGTTAGACGACCATTGTTCTAAAAGGCTGAGTAATTTTCATGGATACATTACAATTTCTTCTTTTCCTGTCCATAAACACATTATTTATTGAAAATTTTGTTACAGAATTGATATAATGCTTGTCCTTTGGGTCTGAAAAAGACTTTTGCTTTATATACATCAATGAACTGTTGAATGGCTCTGCTATCTGACTCTGGAGGCACAGAGTCGAGAGCAGTGTGGACACTGGAAGCTGGTTATTGTAATCACTGTGAATATCGCTATCCAGTGAGGTTGTTCTTTTGCAGTGATGGGTCTTTGATGTCAAGACTTAGCAGAGTTATGATGAACTATGGCTTGCCAGCATGAATGATTTTTGGCAGCCTCGTTGAGCTCTTTTGGTTTGATCTTGCACCATTGTAAGTTGGTTATGAAGAGGTTTTTGTAGCGTTGTTTTGGTCAGCCAGTGTGTCTTCTATCACATGGCAACACACCATATAGCCGGCATCTTAGCATGCGGGGCTTCTCCATGCAGATAGTATGCCACTGCCCCTATCTACAAGAGTTGGGTTTTGATGAGCACAGTTTCAATGTTGGTGACAGAATCAATATAGTCCTTATCAAATAAATACTTCAAAGCTGATCCTGTCAAAAGTTGTGACAGACAGACAAACATATCTGCATAAGATGTGATATAAATAATAAATTAGTGAAGCAACTGCAGTATCTCATTTACTGGGATTAAATATGGAGATATACACTTACATGGTTGGAATAAATGAGTGAGTGTGGAGGGATACTTACATATTATGATCTTCATTATGATTTGCGAGCTATCAGTTTGTCTGTGACATAGAGAGAAAGAGCTGTGTGTGTGTATGTATGTTTGTTCACTAACTGCTGGTAATATAACTACAAGTATAACTACTGCTGCTAATGAGTGAATTCAATTTTTTATCCAAGATGAATACATGAGTTTTAGTCAATAATACCAAGTATTAACCATTCAAATTACTGCGTAAAAATAATGACATGAAAAACAGCTTCAGGCATAATGTTAGCAAAGTTATGGGAATTTAGTAATTTTATATACATATATATATATATATATATATATATATATATATATATATATATATGTGTGTGTGTGTGTGTATATATATATATATATATATATATATATATATATAAAATAACTTTCCAAGTATTATCAAGACTTGCATCCATACCCAAAGCCTCAAATACCTATCAGTAACTTCATATTTTGTATATTGGTCAATTGTTTGTTTTTGACTGATTTTGTAGCTTAAAAAGTTGACTTATTCACCAACATATTCAGTATCAGACTTCAAAAACGAGGGAAAAATATTCTTTGTCTTTGAGATAAGACTTTACGGACGTAAACATTCAATGCCTCACCAAAAAAAAAAAAAATCAATATCCCATACATCTACAATTCACATAACCCACTTTCTTAGTTTTCTCCTGGAATTATGTTTTCTCTTGACCATCCATATGTACGCATCGATGTTTGTGTGAGCGCGTGTGTATATATATATATATTTATATATATACATATATATGAGAACACAACAAAAAGCAAAAAACCCAAGCAAAACAGGCATTGCTATTAAGACCGCATAAAACCACAAGTTGAAGACAACATGAAACCTACAAGTTTCCATTATTGCAAAACTTGTTCCATCTGCTGGTACAGCCAAGTGGTTATGTAATGTTTATACCTATGGTAAAAGATCCAGTCGCAGAGAAGCCTAATTCATATTACAAAATTCATGACCACAAAACCTAGAGCATTTTATAGAGATTTTATATCATATTTAGATGCTATTCAGGAAGAGGTTATTGCTTCAAATGGGTCAGATTTTGATTAAATAAATACCACATTTTCCCATTTTTATTAGATGAAGTATTATAAATCATTATTTTTCATCTTTATGATTTTCATCTGGAATTCATTATAAGCTTTTTATCGCAACGTTTTGTTCAGGCCCATTACCCTCCAGCAGTGAGTAAATCTCATTAATCTGAAGATAAAGAATAAGCCTTAGATTGGATTTGAACCCACATCCCTATAGCCAGATAGAGTACCATTTTTTTCTATATCAGCCTTCATCTTACTAGTCATATGTCAACACGTCTGATCACAGATATGTTCTAAAACCTATCAACTGCAGATAATCGGAATTTCTGTCATTGCTGTTCTATAGTACAGCTGCAAACGATGAAAATTTCTATCACGTTTTTGTTAACTTGTTAAAGAGGAGACACGTTTGTTTCAAGTTCTCCAGACAGAGAAAGTGAAAAGGAAAAGGTGAAACAGCAAACATCTTGGATTGAGCTGACAACTTAGTGAAAGAAATGTAATAAATGACATTTGTTCTTTTCTCTCTGTTCAATATAAAAGTTCAAGTAAATATGTACTTGTCATGGTATCTCATATTGTACAGTGTATACATTTGTCTTTACCCTATAATGGTCAACTTACGCCCAGGTCAAGTTTCATCCATACTACCAGAAGTTGACCTGGATGCAAATCAATGCATGGCCTGAAAGTCAGACCATAAAAGCACTAGTTTGTTCTTTGGTGCCTTTGGAGGCCCATTCCTTTCAAAGCTCCTACTTTTAAAAACTCTTTTACCTGAAAGCATCTTCATTTAACATGATCACAGTGAAACAGTATTTCATTCATGCAACTGACACATGTTTGTATTCTACAGTTGCAAAATAAATTCCCAAGTTCTGATAATATAATAAAATGTCACTTAAGTGACATCAGATTCATAGGAGTGGGAGGGAACTCTTTGTGGAAATGGTGTGAGGCGTTTGCTAGGTCAATTTGTCAGTCAGTCATATTGATCACTGCCATAGATGCTAGTGCATCTAAAAATGACGTTTCATAAGTAACAACCCAAAAATAACAACATTGTCATGTTTTCAAAGCAGGAAGAGAACAAAGAATGAAAAGGGGAAAAGTACAGTTGGTAAGTGTGTGTGTGTGTGTGTGTGTACGTACGTACAAATGTGAATGTGCTTGCCTGTATGTCCAAAAGGGCATAAATTGTCTGCATCTTTCATAAGTCGATAAAAAATAAATACATCAATGTTGTGATGGGGGGAGGGGGGAAGATGAGAGGGAGAGATAGAAAACCTGCACTGGATCAGTCGATTGTGAGCATTCATAAAAGACAGATGCTTATAGTGGTAAACACTCAATAGAAACAGTCATATAACTAATGTCATTTGGCAGCATGCGGCATTGGGGGTGATCAATTAAAAAAGTGGAAGGACGACTGATCAATGAATAAGTTATTTTTCTTACATTTTGTTTGGCAGTGATCACTAAAAAGCCTGATTTTTCAAAAAACAAGCACGAACAATGCCAGACACAAGAGATCAAATTAGCACCAACTTGCATTATAAATTGAACCCCCTCCCACTAAAAAAAACATTAAAGGGTGAATTTTAAGAAAACAAACAAAATGTTTTTACAAGATATGATAACAAGTATATGTTTCAATCTTCAGCCCTTTAGCTCCTTTAGTGCAGCGTGTATGCTTCGTACAAACATACATACATATACAGCCAGCCAGACCAACTTTGAAATTGAAGAAACCTATCTTTCTAATTATTATGCAAAACCTTGTTCATTATGAAAAAAAAGAAGAGTTTTATGGCTAAAATAAAAAATATAGAAGGATCATGTTGCTATTGACAAAATTAGGTAGATCAGAAGATGCCATTGAGTGAGCTTGTGTACTGGGTGACTGTCTCATTCACAATGACCAAGCTATTCTAAACATTTCTTTCAGGAGGATTTCTTTGGTTTCCGAAAGAGATTTCAGATCATGGATGAGATTAAGGTGAGTACCACAGAGTAGCTAATGGTGATCCTGAAAGAAACCTTCATAAACGGTTTTGAAAAGTTGAAGGGACACTGGGATGAATGTCTGGGGTTCCAAGAGGAGTACTTTGAAATGTATCAAGGCAGCATTGCCCTCGGCAGGCTATTATTCAATTGTTGATATCAAATGGTGGGATATTTTCTACAGAAGATTTGTATCAGATGAAGCAATATAAACTGGAAAGTATTCAAAAAGTATAAACCTCTGCCAACACAATTTCCACTAAAAACCAAATGAAAATCACTTCATATAAAACTATGATGCAGGAGAGATCACTGTAGAAAATTCCTGGATCCACATCAAAATGTAATTACTTCTTCTGTAACCTATTGCCTACCCTGTCACAGAATTTCATACAAATTCATTGAGAACTTACGGAGATATTGTGTAATGTGAACATACAGGAATAACTTAAATAGTGCTGGTTCTGATGTAGTATGTTTCATATTTCTGTACAAATGTAAGTAAGAATCAGCTGAAAACAAAATACATTAAATAATAATGAGGCCTTAAATAGTGCAGTTTCAAACAGTAGAGAAAATTTTGGAATGAATTAACCACACTAATCTATGTATACCTGTATACCTATGATACAGGGGATGTAATTTAATCACTTCTTCCTGAGCCCAGGGTCCATCCTCTCACAAAATTCCATTGAAATTCATCGAGAACTTTTTGGAGATATCATATGGACAGACAGACAGACAGAAGGACAGAGTGATTGACGAACACGAGTGAATACATATAGCTCTCCAACTTCGTTAGCAGAGAGAACAAAGTTTTATTCCTTTTTTTGCTGTTTTGTCTTTCTTTCCTTCTTTGAAAAAGGAAAAAATACATAATTGTCAAAGATAATGTCACCAAGTTGCTAGAAATAGATTATCTTTCTTTGCCTTCAAGCGATGTGTACTTTCTTTTCAGTCTTCTTTTTTCTTTCTTTTTATTCCTTTCTCGGAACGAAATTAGATAAAACTGAACAAAATAGACAGAAGAAGAACTAGAACGCCTGCACATGAGCCCTGTCATCTTTTTTTCATCAACCAACATTTTCCTTCCCCTAAACTGCATGTAAAGTAAATCCGCCATCTTAAATTTTCACACAAAGCCATTTCGTTTACAGTGAATGTAATGTTTAAAATGTTAATATTGGTTTTCTTGATCGTAATAATAATGAACATGATAATAACCTATTAACACCAGATAATGGAAATCTCAGTCATTGCAGTTCTATGACTCGACTGCAAATGATGAAAATTTCTGTCACAAGATCCTCCCAGTTAGACAATTTTTTCAGCTCTTTTCTATGTTTCTCTATCCATAACTTCAAGTGGAAAGGTCAATTGTTTACAAATAAAACAAACAGTTCAGCTTATTTAGTGCCACCCTTCATAATCAAAGTTATCACCACATTTAAAACATGGCAAGTAAGCTGCTCCTCAATAATAACAGCAATATGTTGGATTGTAGTTGTTACTTTTTCAATGATGTCAAACCTATGAGGTGTGTCAGCAGTGATAAACCACACATTTTTAGGTGATACCCGATGGACTGAGAAAAATATCCTTGCAATACCATGATATAAAAAGCTTGCCAAATTAGACAAAAAATTAAAGTTCAACATATCAGTCCAAGAAATTATATTTTTCAGCGATAACTAATGATACAGCATATCATATTGAGTCCTGCCAGATTAGCAACAAGCCGTACACGCTATCAGTATGGTCAATTTAGATGTCATTTATTTTGTTTCCTTCTATCTGTGGGTCCAGGGTTGACAATATTTAGATGCCCATTTTTGTCTTTTTTCATGATTTAAAGTCCAGTGTTATCAATCGAGATGATTTTTTTTTTTTCCGAAACCAAGTGACTTTGAGAATTGAAAAATCATATCCAGTTCGGAAACACGGATGTTTTATGTGAGAGATTTAGTAGGCAGTCTTCTGGTACTCAGCAATAAAAAAAATCATTGAAGTTAAGGTAACAGTTAAATTTCATTTTATTATTCAAGTTCCTATATATAGTATATTCAAAAATTTTAAATTATATTCTATCAAACATCCAGTTTTATAAATATATTAGAAAAATACGCTCCTTGTCTATCAGTATTTACATAAGGATTATTTTTAAAAATTCGAATCTTGACACTCTGAGTTGAAAAGATTCGTCATTCCTATGTTATTCCAACAGACCAAAAATAGAAAAACTCGATAAATGTCTAGAGAACTAGAGAAAGAAAAAAAAGAAAAAGCAGGTCAGGTTAGTCATTCAATAGAAACCATGCATGCCATGTTGGAGGTGATCAACTAAAAATTGTAAAAAAGGGGGGGATCAATGAATGAGTTACTTCTCTCACATTCTGTTGGACAGTGATCACTAAAAAAAGTCTGAATTTTCAAAAAACAAGCATGAATGCTACCAGACACAAACTGAGAGACAAATTTAGCATAAACTCACATTGTAAAATTGACTCCCAGTAAAAACCTATTTCGCAGGGAATTTTCAAAAAACAAAAAAAGAATTAACAGGATATATCAAGCTCCATTTTATACAGACCAACTGAAAAAACTGAAGAAACCTTATGTCGACAGTTTTCGTAGGCGGTTTAAAAAAAAAACTGAAGGAAGAATTGAAACTATTCAGTGCCAAAACAAATTCACTACTGAACGAGGTGTTGTTTTCATCACAAAATCAAAGAATTTATGTATAATACACCACATGATTAAGTGTTGATTGAAAATTGAAGAAATTTAATAATTTAGTCAAATAAAGTCTTGATAAAATTCCGTTTTTATTCGAGGTTTTCAGAATGAGTGAGTATTAATATAGGCAACACATTTATACACATACAAATATGAAATGAAAATAATTCATTTGAAACCATACGCACACACACATATATATATATATATATATATATATATATATTACACACACATCTCCACGATTCTACCTGTCTCCTCTCTCTTTTATTCTTCCTCTGTGTTTGATAAGTGTGTGTGTGTGTGTGTGTGTGTGCATGCATATTCAAACAAAATAATGCAATTGTTAGGAATAGAAACTCTGTATGTATGCACACATGAACACGCAATGGAAGCATCTATCTATCTATATATATATATATATATACATACATGAACACACACACATAACAAAATCTAATGAAATATTACAAGTAGCAATAATAACAAGACTCTTTTCATAAAAGAAATAGAGATAATGATTAATGATCAGAAATGGAAAATAATTCTATTCCTCTACAAAACATATTAAATTATTCTATTTTGATTTCTAATCAGAAGTCACCCGGTCTGCCTCTGAACATATTATGACAGACATACTTATAATTCTTTCTCAATCTATCTGAATTGAAACTCACACAAAAATCATGGAAATTTCATACCTGCAAAGACTACAAATAATATTTTATTGATAGAAGACCAAAACCAACCAATAAATGAGCTATCACCATCAGTCAGGTATGTCAATGTCTCTTTGATAGTCAATAAAATCAGTCGTAATAAATAACTAATTAATTTTGTTGCAATAATTATCCATCGTTATATTTCAGCTGAAGTATCTCTTTTTTCCTTCAGTCTCTTCCAGACTTGTTAACAACACAATAAAATGAGCATGAAATGATTGACAGAAAAAAAACTCTACATTATATATATATATATATATATATATATATATATATATATATATATATATATACATACATGGTGATATCACAGTAGTATTAGATAGGCTGACCCAAAATTTTAAAAGCAGTTTTTCATCCTTAATTTCCAAGCAACAGACAGATATTTTCTTAATTACTAGTTGACTTAGAGCAGAACCTCTACCAACATGATAAATTTCTACATCCAAGGAAAACTTCAAACAAACAGAGAGTTCACTATAGTTACTGAAATGGGAGGTATTTGGCTCCCAGAAGAGAAATTTCAACCAGGAACATATAATAGAAGATATGATGGTGAAGAAATACAAAATGGAGGAGGAATTGAGGACACCTGAGATGACAAGGGGAGGAATGTGACTTGGGATTCTAAAAATCACTGCTATAAATGGACTGACAAATTATCCCCCTTAAACCTTGCCTGATAAATTTTTTTGCATCAAAAATGATTTCAAAGGTATAATCACATTATTAGATATCTGATAGAATGATCTTTTGGGGGCAAAGCATAAAATTTTTGAAAATCATTCACAGAAGTTGGTAGTGATCTATTGGTGAACAATGGAATCTGGTAAGAATTCAAACAACAATTGTTTACATTCACTTTGCACTAATGCCCTTAGGAAAGACATAAATCCATCTCTTTTCCCCCATAGCCATAGGTAAAATAGCAGGGCAGACTTTGCTCTCTCGCCTCAGGAAGACAACCAGTCTAAGAGAAGAAAAAAAATGAAAACCATCAAGTAAAGCCCCTAAAGGCTGTTGGATGCTGACTTTGACATCCTTCCAACAGCTACTGCTTCCAAGCTACTGCAAAACATATTGCGCTCCACTTTCCTTTGAACTACATCAAAAGAAGGATCTGTCAACTAAGCATCCCATGATGCTTTGCCCAGTCATGCATCAGGAGAGGTCACCAGCATCGTTCCATTGTATATGGAAACAAGGATACCTTCTTGTACATTACCCATTTAATATTGAAATGTCACAATTTTGCTCAAATTTGGAAATTGAAGAACATGAATATTTTTTTTTCATCGAAGACAGGGATTATAAAACAACTGGGATCAGTAATCAAAAAGACACTTCTTACCACAAGTCATTTGTTCCCAAGTTTAGAGTAAGTAAAAAACCATGTACCTGGACAAAAAAAAACAAAAAACAATTAGGACAATGCTCAAGATATTTTTTTCAGCAAAACAAAAACAAATTCTAAAAAATTTTCTGGTACCTAATAGTAAATATATATATATATATATATAAATATATATATATATATATATATATATAGATAGATAGATAGATAAAGAGAGAGAAAATAGTCATATTGTACCATAATAAGTTTATATAAAACAGATAAAAAACACTGAAGAAAATACATGAATTGTATTGACAGATATTTGGAAATAAGTGACAGAAGTGATACAAAATATATTCTGAAAAACTTTTTTAATGTTTAGTGAAAAGCTTTCTAAACTATATATATATATATATATATATATATATATATATATATATATATATATATACATTATACACTGCATAGGCAAAATTGCGTCATTGGTAAAATTTTAACTATTTTTACAAAAAATAAATACATAGGTTTAATTTGATCAAAAGTGTATTTAATCAAAACAAAGATAAAAAAAAACTATTTTCATGATCAAAAATTTAATCAAACTCTTTTCAAAATGAAGTGAATTTTACCAATTACATGTATTACATACACACACTCATATATATATATATATATATATATATATAATGTGTACTGTAGAGAGTGAGACAGACTCAGGAGTGAGGTGTTTGGAGGTAAGGTTTATTAATCCTTATAAGTAAATTGTCCAGACATGTTTTGGGATTCTTCCCATCATCAGTGGTGTGTACTGTGTGAGTGTGTATCAAAATTTCCCATATATATATATATATATATATATATATATATATATATATATATATATATATATATATATATATATATACATACACAAGGTACAACCTAAAAGTTCTAGACACTTAAGATTTGAAATAGCTTCCATAACAAAAGCAAAAATTGATGGAAAATGAGGATATTTCCTTGTGAAATATGAGATATGAATCCACTGAGCCATATGTTCGAATTATCAGAACTTTTGGAAAGCATCTCATACACACATACATACATACATACATACATACATGCATAATACACAATGATCAGTGGGGTGCTGACATTTATATGTATAGTTTCATTTTCACAAAGTATATAAAAGGTCTGTCCAGAAACTACCCAGCCATTTTGATAATCTCAGGAATCGGTTGCACAGACTTGATGTAACTTGGCCATTGATCAGAGACATGTGAACATACACTCCCCCATGGGGTTACTCAGTTGTCAGCAACACATCTGTGTGTATATATATGTATATGTTATTAAGAAATGGATATATATGATCAGAGAGGATGATTATAAATTTGGTTACATTTCCTACGTCAAATGGTACATTCACTGTGTTATAAATATGAGATTCTATAATATAACTCTCTCTATATATACATACACGTGGGTGTATGTGTGTGTATATATATGCATACACAAGGATACATCCAACAGTCTGTAGCATATTTTTTACCTAAATTTGCATCTAAAATGTTCACTGAACAAGATTTGATAAATGATTACAATTCCCCACTGAATCAAATGCAGGAGAATTTGAACTAAGATATTTTTTGCGTAAGATAACTGTTTTTTCAATTGTTGGTCTAAAAACTCATTGAGGTACCTATATATATATGTATATATAATGTATACATACATACATATATATATGTACCATATATTTATCAGCAGATAAGACAACATTTGAAGCATCCCAAAAAATAAAAACCTTTAAACTGTGTCATACAATCGGCCAGATATAAAAACAATGACTAAACAATAAGCTGAACCCCGGAATTTTTTATCTTGTCTTATCAGCTGAAATATATGGTATATTTATATGTACACACACACTTCATCACTGTTGCCTTGCACTCAAGGTAGGCTGCGATAATAATACACCATGTGTATTTGTATATCTATTCTCTATCAGTTACATCCAAATCAATTAAATGAATATTGTTACTAAAGGGATGTAATATATTTATACATTCCTAATTCGGCCCATTATTCTCATATATATAAAACACAATGTGTATCTATATATTTCATAAATGTCGTCATTTTTGATGGCAAAGGTCCACTAGTGCTTATATGAATCTAGTTGGAAGGCAATCGAGACAGACATACAAATTATGCAGACCTATCAGAGAAATGCTTCCTTCCCATGTTGAGATATAGATATATGCATAATATATCCATATATTTACATACACGGAATGTCAATTGCCAATGCTACCAATATCTGCACATGGAAATTTTCCATTCTGACAGCACTTTCGAAAGAAATTTGTCTTCTTGGTCAACTGGCACCACAAATGGATTGGCCGTCATTCTCTGTTCAAACAGTCAAAATATTAAAAGAGAGCCTTTCACCTTGGATAGAGTTTGATTTGACAGATTGGAATCATGTGGGTTTCCTAATGCCAAGCCTACTTTGCTATAACAATATTTTGATGTATATACATACTGTGTGTGTGTGAGTGTATAATTGAAGATATATCATTATATGTATGTGTAAATAACTCAAGATATATCAACACTTGCATTTACATAATTGAAGATATGTGAGAGTGTATTCAACTGAAGATATATCAACATTTGTGTATATAACTAAAGTGATATATGTGTGCATATATATATATATATATATATATATATATATATATATATATATATATATATATATATATATATACATATATATATATATATATATACACACATATATATATATATACACACATATATATGTATTATACTTTAAAGACTATCAAATATTTGTTTGTTTTTTTCTTTCTTTGTAAATTTATTTTTATAGACTCCCAAATGGTTGCACCTAATGAGCTGAAAATTTGTACATAAGGGGAACTTGATCCTCGGATGAACATACGATATGACCTCTGAAGGTCAATTTTGCCATTTTCAAATCTAACAGAGATGACTATATGTAGAGGCTACAAATTTGTGTACAAAGGTAACTTGACCCAAGGATGAACTTAAGATAGGCAGTGCTGATCTCTGGAGACCTACAAAGAACAATTTAGGGTCAGGTAAATTTGGGCATTTTTTAGAGGTAGAAATGATAAAGAAAGAGAGACTGGAGAGATTGAAGAGACAAAGTGAGAGGGGAGATCAGAAAGAGAAGGAAAGGTAGAATAGAAAAAAGCTAAGAAAGAATGGTGAAAAAAGGAAAAGAATGATAGAGAAATTGCAATAAAGAGAAAGAGAGTGTCTCTCTCCAATACGATGTGCTTATACCTTGAAAAGGCAAAAAAATAAAGAATCCTTAATATCAGATCAAAAAAGAAAAAAAAAATTCCCCGTTACACAACTCAAAGCAAAATCAGATTCCAGAAAAAAAGATAAGATAAGTCAAGATGAGATGTGAAGACAGAAACCCAAGAAGATATTCTATTAAATAAGCATACATATACTTTTATATCTGTTCAAATACACACACAGTAGTATTTATTTATATATACATGCACTGACAGCCAGGAGATTACAACCCAGAGCTTTGCCTCTCAGTCAAAAGAACTCTGAGCCTTGTAATGACATAGTAGTAAAAAGCTTTACCTAGTTTGGTGCAAGGTCAACACAGTTGGGGGCCTAATGATGAGTGGTTAATGTATTTGAAGACTTACTTGTTGATATTCATTCACCAACAAGCCCCCACCCCCAGCTACAATGCAGTACATGGCTGATCATGAAAGGACCTAGGCTGTTTTAGGACTCTGGTTAGGGGCTTACCTAGGAAGTAAATTGTAGAAATTCCGAAGGACAGATAGTAACAGACCAAAAAAAGTTCTGTCTGGGAAATATCCAGCCACTTGATATTAACAAAAAGACATACCAAAAAGACTACAAGATACAATTAGACGTACCAAACTCGAAGACGAACAACCCAGACAGAACAAATTGAAAACAGTGAACATGACAGGAACAATAAAACATATTTTGTAAATGAGAAAAGTATCAACGTGAAGGCAAAACCCCCACAATGGTCATACATTATGATTCAGATTATCATTTATATTTCACATAATTCATATCATCAATTTCCACAGATATCAGCAAACATCAATCATGCAACATTCTTTCAATCAGAACAGGACAATGATACATACTGACTGCAATGTGCAGGACAGGGCAGACTGGTCTCTCTAGCCTTTGGAAGGCAACCAGTCTAGGAGAAGGAGAACTCTGATCCAAAACCTGAGATTGGAACCCCCAACCCTCAAATCTGTTGGATACCACCTTTGACATCATTCTGGCAGCCAAGCTGATGACAAATGTATTGGATTCAGTTTAATTCTTAACTACATCAGTAAGGCTGAAAGAGAGTTTTTTTTGACTTGGCATCCTAGGATCTCCATGCACTTCACCCAGGCTCAAACCCAAGTGGAGCTACAAACGTCATTTCATTGTCTATTGAGATAGAAAGAGGCATTCTTATTCAATGTGCTGCAGTGTCAGAAAGTTGATGAGGGAAGATATAGAAATTTAAACTCTCTCCTCTTTGAGGCATGCAGTTGCTTATCAATAGGAGACAAATAATCTCACAAAAGAAAGCAACTCAGAAAAAGACACTTTGGACCCCGAAATGATGAATGGGGATCCTGCTCTTCTGGAGCATATGGTAAGATAATACATACAATATGGCTCTTTCCATCTTGGCAGCTAAGAGCCGCTATAACTGGCCACTTAGGAGGGACGAACTTCCACTTTCCAACTCTCAATAGAGCAGAAGGAAAGTACTGCTCCATATGTTTAGAGACCTGATATTCCCAGACTGTCACCCATCTAAGTACTAACCAAGTTCAATGCTATTCAACTTGGGTGATTGTACAAGAACTGGTGTATCCAATACGATTTGGCCATAACAAGATACACTGATTCATTTAATAACACACAATTAACAGCTTTTTATAATATTCTATCGAAATATAAAACATCATTCTCTCTCTCACTCTACTCACATTTTTAAAATTAATTACTAATCTCCGTATTGCATACAAGGCAAAATAACTTTTGCCTCATTCAGAATACAGTTCAATAACACTGAATACAACAAATCTCCTTCAATCCTCCAAGTTAAGCAGCATCAAGCCTGATCAGTACTTAGATGGGTGAGCGCTTTGAGACATCTGGTATCGTGAGCATATGCTGTCCACATGTATGTGTGGAGAAGCACATCAACATCTTTTTATCACATTCTGTCCCCATGGGGAGGTAGTTAAATAATTAAGGTGCTAATTTTTACCAACACTTCAGATATTTACAAAGGTATGTATAGGGAAACTAATTTTCATCAGTGTTTTTGTTTTTTTTACAAATTCTTCCAACTATAATTCACCAAATGCACCATTTGCACGTGACAACATGACTTAGAAACCACACAACATTTTCCCATGAAAATTTCTGAGTGTACAAATGGGACCCCTAGGCATGTTTTTATCAAGTTAGTTGAAAATTCCACAAGAAAAATTTGGAGGGTACTAGGGTCTGCATTCACGCTCACACAGATAATGATCTATTTTCCATCTATCTATCTTATCAGAATTCATCTATCTTTAGTGAAATCCACCAAGATATTGAAATTAAATGTGATCCAAGAGTTCATGACGGTGATGTTTTCAAATAAGATACGACTAAATAAGTTCATAGTTTAAATCCATAATCTCTGATAAGGGCCAAACGCACCATATA
Organism: Thysanoteuthis rhombus; assembly: GCA_963457665.1. Taxonomy (NCBI): domain Eukaryota; kingdom Metazoa; phylum Mollusca; class Cephalopoda; order Oegopsida; family Thysanoteuthidae; genus Thysanoteuthis; species Thysanoteuthis major. The sequence goes on along the minus strand of OY735242.1, from coordinate 25,061,376 downwards.
GACCACCTATAGGAACTATCTAAAACTTCTGCCATTAGGAATGGACTTTTAGCTAGTAGAGTAAAATTTCCACTTGAATACAATGTAATGCATAAATAATCTTAATTAAATAAATAATGTAATAACTGTAAAGACATCACTTTTCAATGGTCATGCATTTTTATTAGATTAATTCAGATTCCCCACTGATATTAAGAATCAATAACACAACATTTCCCCGTATGAAATAAAAGGTTATGTAGCCAACTAAATGAAGCAAAGAAGAGAGACTGCTATTATTTCTACTAATTCTTTTAACATTCATACAAACACTCATATTAATTAATTGGTACATTTCAAGGTAGACTATATTTTGAAGCTATTCAAGTTTTAAAGCTCTAGAGACGATGAAAAATTCAATAAATATAAAATGAAAACATTGAATGCACTGGCTAAAAAATTTTGTGAAGTTCATTCAGTGCCAAGGATGAAGCTAATTGAAATAATCAAGATTTAATTAAAGTATTTTCAAAGGAAGGTTTTATTGATTAAAACATTATTATCATCATTAATGATGATAATAATGGTAATAATGATTATAATAATGGTAATAATAATAGTAATAATAATCATAAGCAGAGGTGGATTAAAAAGGAAATTAGACAACGTAACTATAATAATTACTATCATGTTATTACACATGAAGTTTTTTAATAGCAAGATAAAGGATAAAGTCTATATACAAATTTCTGATTAGGAATTTAGTTTTATGGCACATTGATTTTATATATTGGTCATGTTGTACCAAATAGTTTGTTCTTTTTTTATTTAAGTTGATTTTTTGACTTATATCTACTCAATGTCTATGAATGAATCTTTGTTCCTTTTGGTATGTTGGTTAAGAATAGAACATTATGACCCATGTTGATGTCAATGTGTGTGAGTATTGAATTCTTGTTCTTGGAACCAGATTGATTATAACCAAGTTTCAGTTTAGATATACAAAGGATTTGGTCTAAAAGGAGGTAAGGGTTGCTGGAGGCATAGAGAATGAGATTGGCAAACTTGGGTTCAAATCCCATAGTTCACTATGTACTAATGCCCTTTGTAAAGACATGTAGCCATCTTTTATCTACTGCCAAAGCAGGGTGAGGCCCCCGCCCCCACTGTCTCTTCACTTGGGGATGAAAGGCCTAGGTCCATCACTTTCCTAGTCCTGAGAAGCTGGAAGTGGATTATGGGAGATTTTTTCAAGCCAAATAAAGAAGAGTGGATGCAGTGAGATGAAAGTAATGTGAATGCCATCTTCACCTCTCCATGTTTCTTGTTGAAAGTGAAATTCACAAAATCATTCCACCACCTTCCTTTGTCAGGATGTCCAAGAAGATTTCATTTTCAGGCAGAAACCCCGTACGCATTGGAGGGGGGGTCAATGAAGCCAAGCACAGACCAAATGCAACTACATTGGCACTGTTCACCATTCCTACAGACTATTACTGAGATCTTTGTCTTCTTTAGAAGTGCAAGTGAAAGAACTCTTTCAGTGGATGGGGAAAATTGTTTCCAACTTCATATCTAGAATTACCGAACCTAAATTAATTGGAATTCACTGCATAGAATTCATCAAGAATCTCTTAACTCTTAAATTCATTAACAAATAATTGATTATTATAGTCAAAGACATAAATTATCTCCCTTTGACAATTAGGCAAATTTTCTTTTTTATTTCAATTCACCGAAGAGTTCTATTATTTCTAATTCTACTCAATGTAGAATTCCAAGCAGTCCGTAAAATGAAAAGTTTAATAACTGTGCATCTGAAATAACTACAGGATTAATCATTTTCCTAGGATTTAATTTGAAATTTTTGCTAAGTGACTTTTGTATATCAAGACATATCCTAGATTAAACATCATAATTTCTAAATTGGTAAAGAAATTACTTCTTACCTTTTGTTGGGAAGTGATCACTAAAAAGGTCTGAATTTTCAAAAACCACCATGAACACTGCTAGACATGAACTAAGGGATTAATTCAGCAGCAGCTTACCTTGCAAATTAAACCCCAACTAAAATCTTTTTCAGGGTGGGGGTAGGGGTAAAAAAAGTTTGAAGAAAACTTGTAGATATAATAAGGAGTAAATGTTTCAATTTTCAGCCCTGTAGCTTCACTGCTGCAGCCTGTACACATGATTCACAGCCAGCCAGCCAGACCAACTTAGAAAATAAAGAAACCTTGGATAACAGTTTTTTAATTACTTGGACGATGTAGCAATGAAATAACTTGAAAGAAATAACAATGCTGAATTGTTATGGGCTTTGTTATTGTTCGTTTTTTAATAATGTTTTCTCCAATCACAATTTCAAGTAATTTTTCATCGCTGCTGCTGAAGTCGTGTGCCAATAGCTGAGTGAACAGATCAGATTAGAAATAAAGGATAAGCACTTGGTTTGACTCAAAATCCCATCCATTTTTGCCTCCAGGAAACTTGATTATCAGCTGCTCTTACCGACTGAGCTACAAGAACATTATGATTAGCAGAAAATCTTATCTGACCTTTAAACCTTCCCTTCATTTTTTCACCAGATCTCTTGGTACCATATCTGTTATTGTTTCTACACTAGTAATACTAGTATCATTAATATTACCCTGATTTATTTTTTTTATTAAACAAAGTGTTGTTAACCAACTTAAACAGTGCAGATTGAAATCAAAGAGTAAGCACTCAGTGAGACTCAAACTCACATCTCCCCCCCCCCCACACACACACAGAAAACTATAGTTATCCATATCAGCTACTCTTACAAACTGATTGGGAAAAAAGCTGGAAAGATTTTCAGCAATTTTTCAGAATAATAAGCATCGGTAACTATTGTCTGACTGAAGCAATTGAGGCTAGGGGCAATGAATGACAGAGTTACAGAGCAAGAAAAAAGGATAAAAGCTCCACTAAAGGCGTGAATTGAGAGAGGGAAAAGGAACAGTGAGAGAGAGAGAGAGAGTTTGAAAGAAAAACAGTGAGAGAGAGAGGGGAATGAAAAATAGTAAGAGAGAGAGGGGGAAAGAAAAACAGCGAGAGACAGAAAGGGGAAAGAAAAACAGTGAGAGAGAGTTTGACAGAAAAACAGTGAGAGAGAGAGGAGGGGAAAGAAAAACAGTGAGAGAGAGGGGGGGGAAGAAAAACAGTGAGAGAGAGAGGGGGGAAGAAAAAACAGTTAGAAAGAGAGGGGGAAAAGAAAAAACAGTGAGAGAGAGGGAAAGAAAAAAATAGTGAGAGAGAAGGGGGAAAGAAAAAACAGTGAGAGAGAGGGGGGAAAGAAAAACAGTGAGAAGAAATTGATTAAATGAAATAATAGGGATAAAAAAAACAAATTAATATAATAAAACAAATATAAAGAAAAAGAAAAACTCAATACAATTGGAAAACAAATATTTTAGTACTATAGTAATTGAAGCCCATCTACACCTACCCACACAAAACAGGATGGGAATAGAATCTCTTTCTCAAAAAGCATTCCCAATCAATTTTTCACTCAGAGTGTATTCCACCATATTTCCCAAATTGCATCAAGCTTTCTTGCTTAATTCATAGTCTGAGACCAACATCATGTTGTAGAGGAAAAAGAAAAGTCTTTCAACAATCATTTTCACGGTACTCACTGGGAATTTCCGCTGAGCTCAAAGTAAGAAAAGATTTCTCTATAGCCATCAATGAAAATGAAACACACAATCGTCATTGGAACCAAAAAGGAAAGAAAAAATTAAATTGAAAGAGGAGGAAATAGAAAATATTAATGAAAATTTCAACAGAATTTCTATTTTGTCTGCATTAAGAGATTATTTGCATCTTAATCACCAGTCGAGCCTGGAGAAGTCAAGCCTGGCTTTGATGCTTTTGGAAGGGGGACAGTGGATGAGAGATGAGGGATGGACAATGGAAGAGAGAAAGTGGAGACAAAAAAAGGGTGGCAATGGGAGACAGACGAGGAAGGGTGGCAATGGGAGACAGACGAGGAAGGGTGGCAATGGGAGACAGACGAGGAAGGGTGGCAATGGGAGACAGACGAGGAAGGGTGGCAATGGGAGACAGACGAGGAAGGGTGGCAATGGGAGACAGACGAGGAAGGGTGGCAAAGGGAGACAGACGAGGAAGGGTGGCAATGGGAGACAGACGAGGAAAGTGACGGGAGACAAAGAAAGGGTGACAATACAAGATGAAGACTGAAAATGGGATGGAAAAGGTATGAAGATGGAAAGAAATAACCCGAAAGAAAAAAAACGGAGAAAACCTAATGCTTAAGAATTTAAAAAGAAAAAAAGACATTCAACGCTTTTTGAGAAAGTGTGTCTGTACAAGACACAAAGAGTAATTAAACTTCAATTTTTCTCCAAAGTATTCATAAGTGAATCTTCGAAGCATTGAAAGTAGGAGGAATTTACTTTTCTTTTAAAATGAAACAAAAAACTAATCCAAAGATTTCATATCCAATTCATTCAGAAAAATTTCATAACTATGACTAATGGGAATACATTATTGTTAGTATATTTTTATATTATCTATCATTAGATACAGCCACACCCAATCACTCAAAGCATACATGTTGGTGTTTGTACAGAATATTTGATCACACATCCATCAACACTTACATATGAACATAATAAACTTCAGTTTGTACAAATGTGTGAACATAAATTAATATGCACATACACACACACACACACACATATATACACACACACACACATATATATATACACACACACATCACACAAACACATATATATACACACACACAACACACACACACATATATATACACACACACAACACACACACATATATACACACATAATGCACACACTTTTACATACACACACATAACACACATTTTTACATACACACACACACACAACACACAC
>OY735242.1:24956478-25053978 GCA_963457665.1 Thysanoteuthis rhombus | reverse complement strand
GCTATCCTATTGGTCACAGGTTTAATTACTGCAGCAGCCCATTTTCTTTAATTGGTCATTCAATTTATATAGTCTAGGCCAAGTGATATATTAACCGTGTAAGGATGTAAGATCATTTTAAATAGGATTTTCTATATAATATAATGCAATTCATAATCATTCGGTCGGATGATAAATATCCATTTCTTGATAAATACGTGTCATATTGAAAAGAAATGAATAAAGCAAGATTATTTTGATGAGGTTGAGTTATCTATTAGTAAAGAGGGTTCAATATCAGAAATAAAGCATATGTAAATGGTTATACACAGAAAATTCAGTGCTTCATGGTGACTAGTACAAACAACTGACCATCTGCAACTCATGTTGAGAGTGGCAGATGGTCTATTGATTGACCATAAAGCACTGAATTTTCTGTCCATACTCATTTGCACATATATATATATATATATATATATATATATATATAGAGAGAGAGAGAGAGAGAGAGAGAGAGGTCAAGTCAATTGAGTGAATTTGCTCTTCAATGTACTTCATTACAGTACCAGACTTAGTTGTGCTTTGTAAATATAAACGCACCAGTAAGTATTCATTCACCTGCATGACCTTGCCCTTAGTCATTTATTTACTAAAGTATATTTCCTCATTTATATCAAAGGGAGGATGGTAATGATTGGTAGAAACAGTCAACCAAAACTGTCATTATAGGTTTCTTTAGTTTTCAAGCTGTTCTGGCTGTGTGTGTACGTATGTATTATAGCAAAGAGCTAAAAGACTGAACATTTTGACATTTACTCCTTATTATGTCAAGAAAAAAAAAATTATTTTTTTTTATATTTTTGAAAATTTCCCCCCTTAGTAGGTTTCAGTGGGGGTTCCAATATGCAATGTAAGTGTATGCTAAATTGGTCCCTTGGGTTGCATCCAGCAACATTCACACTTTCTAATGATCACGGACAAACAAAAAGCAGCAGTAGTAACTTATTTATTGATCACCCCCAACATGGCATGCTGCTAAAAGATAATGATCACGTGACAGTTTCTATTGATTGACTAACCTGATCCGTTATCAGTAATCTATTTACCTCACATTTTCCTTCGTATGAACTTACAAAACACACACACACACACACAAAGTCTTATTAATTTTCATTCTTAATCATTGACTCAAACACACACTTTTTTCCTGTTGCTTAGCAACAAAAGGCATTTAAAAATTTAAAGCATGTTTTTAAAGATATAGATAATCAAGGTTAGGGAAGAAAAACATTTCAAGGCTTTTATCAAGAGGAACATTTTACTGAGAAAATCATAAACAGTATCATCTTCTCGGAAGCGACTTGCAGAGAAAGCTAATGCTTAATTGATACAATAATGCAGCACATGACGTTGGAAAACCTCTGAGGAGCAATTTTCAGTTTGTTTTGGTTCCTGCATTTTTTGAGGGGGAGGGGGACGACAACAGAGTCGGGTCGGGTGGGGGGGGGGGAATTCAAATCTACCGGTACTGGAATTCAACAAAAGATTCCAAAACCTCTGAGAAACAAAGATAAGATTGAAATATTTCAAATTGAAAAAACAAATCATACTTGAGAAACAAGAACAAAAAGAAAATCCTGTAAAGCAGGGATTTTCAATCTTTTTGGTGTCACTGTTCACTTTCATGTGGAATTTCTTTTTCCACCACCCACCTTAACGTAAATATTCAAAATCATTCCAAAACATTTTCAACCCTTACAAAATGAACAGTTTAGGCATTCCAAGATCCTTTAATAAAAGTGATGTAATGTAATGACATAGAATATTTAGCAGACATTATTTTCAGATATCATTAATGTAATCCTCTAGTTTAGAGTCAGGTAATTTCCAAGAGTGTTACATATATATATGTACCCCATACCTATCTATAGAGAGTGTAGTACAGACGTGTACACACCTCTACAAACATTTACACATTTCTCTACGCACCTGCATAATGAGCAATATCAAGGTAGTTTGGTAAATCAATAATAGAAAATTTTGCTGTTGCCTCATTTTTTATTTTGTTAATTACGGACTTCCATACTCAAAAATCATATACCACCCACCAAAGTTCCCAAATATCCATCATTTTCTACAAAGTTGCCCAGCACCCTACCAAGAGTTGAAATTGCCAATCAAAGGGCAATATCTTAAAAAATCCCATGGTGTTCAGTACAAGGGCTCTAAATCTCAATCTTCCATCCCCCTCTACCATTACCATTCATCACAGTACTGGGCCCCCTTCATCCCTTTCCCTTTACCAATGCAGGTCTCTTTTCATCACCACAGTGCTTGATCTTATGTCATCACCACAGAACAGGGTCTATCTCAGCTACACCACCACCCTTAGAGCTGGGTCTCACTTCATTACAATGTGTAGACTCATAATGCCCTTCCTACCACCACTTCTTGGTATGTCAATCCCACTCACTGGCTCAATACATCACTCCAATCACATTTCCTTGTTAATCAAACCTCACTTTTCTTGGCATCATTCCAACCCAATGTTCATGAAGAAACTTCAGCTTTCAGCTCGTTAATTCTTAGATTAATGTAAAATAATCCGAAGTTTAGAATAAAGGGGATGACTTCTGATTAAAGTTACCTCACTTGGATCTTGAGGTATTCTTAGAAACTTTTTTCATTCTATTCACTGAACAGTCTTATTATGTTTTATTCTATTCACTGAAGAGTTCTATGGTAAAAAAAAGTTCCCCTGTAACTTGGAGCAATATCCATGGATTCATGAAATTAAGAGTCTATCTAACTATAAAGCCAAACTCTATTTTTCTGGGCAGAATGTCAATCTTGTGTTCATAAAGAATCCACAGCCTCCAATTTGTTATTCTAACCACTGAACCAAAACATTATGTAATAGACTGTCGATTCTTGGTGAATGATTCTAAATTGGAAATTTGACAGCCTCAGAATGGAAAGCCTAGTGAAAGGGGGAAATCCTAACAACGATGAACCAGCATTTAATTAATTACAATATATTTAATGAAGCTAACGAAGAAACAAATAAATATCAAAGCCTTTCAAGTTCAATGAAGTACAGAAGCAACAGATAATGAGTCAGAGAGATCAGTGCAATTGGTTTTGCTTCCTGCTTTAATTTGAGGTAATTACAGCTGGAGGAAACCATCAAATATGGTGGGATAGGGATAACCAACAAAGAAAGAGAGAGAGAGAAAAAAAGGGACTGATAGACAGAGAGATATAGAGTTGAGAGGGATAGAAAATGAGGCTAACTAGCAACCCCCACAGACAAAAAAAACAATAATGATAACAAATCAATTGTATCCGAGTCAATATTTTAAGAGGAGAAACAAACTACGGAAACAATTATATTCCCCCAAGACCACGTCAGCTCCAATCAAAATTAATATGATTCATAAGAAATTACCAAGGTGACTTCAACCGACTTCCCTCCATTAATATGAAAATTAATTGACCTACTCTATTTTCTACCCAAAAGAGACGCACAATATCATGTCAGAATGAGAGTGAGTGTCCTTCCAGGCCAGTTTTAGTGAGACCATTTCAAACAGGGTAAACATGACAGTCCACCAAATTGATATATTTTGCAACCAAGTTCTCTGAGGTAGGGGGTACATCTTACTGGGGCTCAAAACGCAAAAGGAGCCTAAGAGTTTCTTGGATAGAGCTGTACATCAAAACATCTACAATACGTCCATTGATAAAACAGGATTTTATTGCTTATCAGCGAATGAATATGGTATGGCACGTAGATGAAAAGAGTTTAGCTAAAAGGTGCAGGTATTTGTGCAGTTTGTATTGGGAACAGCTTTGCATTCCAATTAGTAAAATATTTGTTTTACAAGAGCATGTTTTGAAGTACTGCTTGCTGCTCTATAACTTTAGCTTCAGTAAGCAATTTCCTACCTATACATTGGACAGGATATGATATCTACTGACATACTTTTTTAACAAGCATCTATGATACAGAAAATATGGCAAACATACATTGGGTTGATGTGAAACTGAACGATTCCTCGAATTCGTTTTAAATTCTGTTCTTGCGGTTGTTTGGACAAATAGGAAACGAATAATGTTGAATATGTATTTTTCAGGTAAATTGTACATAGAGATGCCTATAGGAGCATTTTTATTTGATAAGTAGAGAAGTTTGCAATATTTTTTTTCAACAAAATCTTTTATTCATATAAATTCATGATATCATTCAATGATCAAAATATTTTACCCAATTTTCTATGACCTTGTGTCACCTTTCATATAAATTGCACAAATCCAGCATAAAAGACAGCCTGTCATTATAAACAATGGAATGACACTGATATGACCACTCCAAGATGCAAGTCTGGGCAAAGCCTATGGAGATTTTGGGATGCCAAATTAACAGCCAAGGAGGAGATTGATCTCTACACTTGATAACACAAGTCAAAGGACCCTCTATCCTACTTAGCCCCCTCCAAGAGACACAAGCAATCAGTGTGTGCATATTTTCGTCATAAGAGTAAAAATTGCTCAACATACATTTTTTATGCAAACTGACAACTGAAAATTAGAGGGAACACTTCTGAAAAGCCATTAGCAAGTCTTGATAAATAAAAACTGACAATCATAAATGAAGTCATAGTCACTAAGATTCAATGAACCTCGTCTAATTGTAATTTATTGCCAAATGGTTCACTTCAAACTAATCCCTATTCCGAGTGTATATATAAACATATACGCATAAACAAGTTTAAAGAATACAATATGTATATTTTGTGTCCGTGTATCTATATGTATAAATGGGAGTATATATACACAGGTGCAAATGATTTTTTACATTGAGAACAGTGTTTATCTATTCATAAAGACATTTGGATACATGTGTAAGTGTATACATGAGGTCTGTCTAGAAAGTATCCAGTTATCTGATATTGACAAAAAATAGCTTAATTGGGGCAATGGTATCTTTGTCCCTCTTGATATGCTCCCCTTGAGACCCCACAGATTCATCCCAACATCCCTTTTACTTTTTTAAACCATCAGTAAAGTCACCATCAGCTGCTTTGTTGCACTCCCCTTAATTTCATCCATGGCCAGAGAAAACCAGAAGTCACACAGAGCTAAATCTTAACTGCAGAGAGGGCTGACAGATAAATAGGGAGGGCTTCTCCCATGAAAGGCTGATTAGCAAGTCCACATCACAGACCAATTGATTCATATAATCACCTCAGTAATCACCACTGTGATCTTGTGTCAGGAGAAGTTAAATCTGGTAAACATAAAGGCACCCATTGCAGTACAATGGTTAGAGTTTTGCAGGCCATTACAGGGCGTTTGCCAGGAATTTGATTTCCCTGCCGTTTTTTTAGGATTGGGAAGTTTCCAAGGTCCGCATTTTTGTAGTTGTATTTATTTTTTATTCTTAAAATAGCCAAAAATGGCCAAAAACCGCTAAAGAAGAAATATGGTAGAAAATATGCTTAATTGGGAAATAGGAATTAGGTTTCTATTGGGAGTCAGCCATTAAATGGCTAGTGAGAACCCGGGCTAACACCCTGTATTACTACTGTGGTCAATTTAATCCTCACTCAGGGTCACATACTTGTAGCCTTGTACCTGACTTGGCATAGCCTGAGACACCTTGGAGTGGCAGTAGTTAGCAAGACAATTTTGCAGACCATTACTCCAGCACTGAATTTGATTCTCACTAAGCGCCCAACACTTGTGGTTTAGTGCTAAGCTATGCTCAGTAAATATGAATCGACAGATGCAAATTCATACATAATTAATAAACATTTTCAAGTCAATACATTTCTGGATAACAACTTCACGTCTCTGCTCAATATCAAATAAAACGTCATCAATATGCTGGTACCAATATAAATCTTGCAGGATATTATCTCCATATCCCTCCAAGCAAAACGATAGATTCAAAGACAGAGGAGGATGCAGAGAGAATTTGGCAAGGTGCTCTCATTTCAGAGACAGCTCTCTATTCTAAATGACGAGGGCAATACCGATTCCAAAGGTGCATGTTTGGAACTTTACGGTGTGCAGAGCAAACAGCCATAACTGTCATATAAAATTCTCCATCCATCATACAGAACTACAACTTCAAAATATTTTGGTTACTTTTTTTAATGTTGCCAATTTAGAATATTTTAGATCTAAATTTAGATCTGTAGCCAACTTAGATATTACATATCTAAATTTGGATTTCTAATTTTAGATTTAAAAACTACAGATTATAGATCTTTTATTTATTTTCATTAGATTTCTGAGATTTCTTGACACTGCAATGCCTGGTATGCTGACTAATACATATGGTGAAGATCAACCAATCGCCAATTGTTGAGTTATCAGGGTACATACACACAGCCACAGAGGGTTCTTCAGTTACAGTTAAATAGTTACATGGGAAATGAACGTACAAGATATTTCTTTATTTTAATATGTATATATTTTTAAAACATTATTTATCTGAAAATTATCTAGGAAAAAAAAAAAATATACCAGCACAAGATCTGAGCATTGGTGGTCCAAAGTGACCTTAGTGTCCCCAAAAAACACTTTAAAAAAAAAAACAAAAACAAGTTTCAGATGGTGTCTCATGGTGCATTCATGCAAATTTTCAAGGTTGGAGCCACATAAACGTGACCAGGAGAGCCCTGAGACACACATATGCACAGACAAGCAACGAGAGAAGAATCTGTAGCCCATTTGGTTGGTTGATTGGGCAGGCCATTTGTGGGGCTATGGTGATTTGATACATTTGTTATGATATATTCATATACCTTTAATATGAATATATATTTTACTATACATCATTTATGCACATTTTTCCATATACATATATGCACACACAAACACACTTTTAATACACATAATTATAATATGACATGTAATTATGAATTACTGGCTCCCGTCAAGGGTGATTAAGAGAGTAAGAGCTTCTTGCTGCTATTGCTTGTACCATAAAAAGAAGTTAGAATGGGTTGCCAAGTAACATAAAGGCCAGGCTACTGGTTCTCAAGATATTCAAAATGATTGGATGCTTACGCAGATTTTCAACAAAATATTTTATTTCAGATCATATAAGAAACCATCATACTTGCTTTTTAAAAATTCAGACATTTTTAGTGATCACTGTCCAACACTAGGGTGAAAGGAGTAACTTATTGATTGATCGCCCCCAATTTTTTTCTTGATCCACCTCTAAAGGCTCCCAAAAAAAGGTGGTGACATGACAGTTCCTATTGAGTGCCTGACCAATCCTTTTTTTCTTTTCCAATAAACCCCTCAATGGATTAGATCATTTTTCCGTAATCTCTTTTCCTTCAACTAAGAGCTTGTTTGCAGAAACAGTTCATACATCAACCTCTCAACAGATTATTCCAGATATGCTCATTTTTGCTTTTTGTATTTCTCCAGAACTGTTGACACGGGCATGAAAAAGAAATCCGTCTCTGGATGGAAACCAAAATGGTCTCTTAGAGTATTTTTCTACATGTACAGATTTCTTTTCAAGCCCATGTTAGCACTGAAAAAGCACAAAATGCAAAAACGAATATATTCAGGATAATCCGTTATGGGATAAATAAATTGTTTCTGAAAACAGCTATCAATCACAGGAAAAGAGAACACAAGCAAAGAAGGTTGGGCATGTTCACATCTATACGGGCCATGAAATACCACAAGAGAATCCAAGATTTACAGTAAAATGTAAAACCTGTAAGCTATTCACCTGTCGACCCTGCCAAAATTCAGCCTATTTCTTACCACGCCTATGTATTATTGATATATAGGAACGAATCAACAGGTCTGGTTAGTCATTCAATAGAAATCATCATGTGACCAGTGTTTTATGGCAGCATGCCATGTTGGGGGTAATCAATTAAAAGAAAGAGTAATCAATTAATAATTTACTTTTTTTTTAAAAAAAGCATACACAACCTAAGGGACTAATTTAGCATAAAACTTACATGGCACATCGAACCCACAAACAAAAACCTATTTAGGTAGGAAATTTAAAAAAAACAAGAACATTTTTACTGCATATAATAAGGGGTAAATGTTGAAATTTTCAGCCCTCTAGATCCATCAATAAGGGCCCTATGCTCAATACATACATAGCACGACCAGCTTAAAAACTAAAGAAACCTGCGGACAGTTTTGATGGATGGTCTCTAATAACTCTGCTCATTCATGGTTAACCATTGCAGAATGCATAAACCTTAGAATGCAGCTCTTCTGTATAAGAGGTTAAAAATGCATTTCTGACTCATATTCTTTTCCTAATTGAATTACCTTTGCATTACAAACTGAAGATAAATTGAATTATCTTTAGTCAGTTCTTATTGTGTCATAATGTTAACCTGCTTCAAAACTATTCGTTTTTTCAAGGTGTACAATTCGATCCTTACCACTAGCTCCATCCAGTTTTTCAGCATGTTAGAAACCGTCCCCCCAAATTGTCACTAAAACTGTCAACATGGGTTTCTCCAGTTTTTAAGTTGGTCTAGCTGGCTATTTATGTACGTATCACACAAACAGGCTGCACCAATGAAGCTAAAAAGCAGAAAATTTGAACATTTACTCATTGTGCTTTGAAAAAAACAAACAAAAAAAAAAACAGGTTTTCAGTTGAGCATTGAAGTTACAATGTGAGTTTAAGCTAAATTGATCTCTAAATTTGTGACCAACAGCATTTATTCATTCACATCCCCCAGTTTTTCACAACATGCTGCCAAAAGATGTTGGTGACATGACGGTTTCTCTTGAGTGACTAACCAAACACATTTTATTGCATTATTTGCTAAAATATTTTTGCATCTCACATGTATGCATTTCTCATTGTTGACTACTCCCTCAAATGTAATTAGATATTCATATATTTACTCAAATATATAAATATCTTTACTTCTCTTCCATGTATTCTGTTACAGTTAGCCAAGAATAAATCTCTCTCTCTCTCTCTCTCTATATATATATATATATATATATATATATATATATATAAAGTTGAGTCATCCACAGACAGCTGTTTTGTTGTATTACAACTCTTCAGTATGGCTATAGACTCAATATAATTTCCAGTACCACTAGGTAGGGTCGAACCTTTGCTCCAGACCCAGAGGCAGATGCTCTACCCCTGTCCTACGCAAAACTGTTCAGTCAGTAGGACCGAATTAAGCAATATATTCACTTATGCATAAATCCCCATCTACCAGAGAGCTCTATTCAAGAGTTAGAAGAGCGTTGCATAGTTGCTTGTAGCAAATGAAAGCCCTACCTAAGAGTGCTCAACCCTGAAGATGGAAGCATTAATTCAATAAGTTGTTTGGAAAATATTAACTGTTCTTTGCAGTTAATGGTTCATCTTGAGTTCAATTGTAACCCAATTATTGAGCTTTTTCACTTTACTAATTTTTCTTTGACAGTCGGATATGGTCACATTACCAATACTCAGTATATCTGACATTTCTCTCACTGTTTAGCCTGAATTCAATTCTACCAACATCTTTTGTTCATTTTCATACGTAGATGGATATTCTCTGCCCTAGTGTGCTTCAAAACTCAAATCTCTGCCACAAAACTTTCAAAATCAAAGACCCACTGTTTGATTGAAAGTGGTTCCCTCACTCTATGCTAAGTGAATATTGGAAGCTGTTAGAGGCATATTGTGATTAAGTTTATACTTGTTTAAGAAGATTATACAAAACCCTTCTTTTTTCATCTTCAGATTTTAGGGTCTACAACATCTACAGATAGCTTTGAAAATAAATGATGAAGGTTAGTGAAAAGAGGACATTTCAATCATTGAAACAAGCTATACGTCTTCAAACTCTGGAATAGAGCACTTTGGTAGACGGGGAATTATGTGTAAATAAATATACATTGCTTAGTTTGGCCCTACTGACCATCCAGTTCCACGTAGGGCAAGGGTAAAATGTCTGCCTCTGGGTCTGATGTGAAGGTTTGAATCCTACCTTATGATACTTGATGTTGGATAGTCTATAACCACACTGAAGAGTTGTAATACAACAAAACAGCTGTCCGTGGATGACACAATTATTAATTATCATATATATATATATATATATATATATATATATATGTAGGTACAATATACTATAGTAATGTTGTAGGACACAGCTAAAAGTTGTTATCTAGAATCAGCCATTATTTTCCAAACAACTTGATATTTAAAAGAACATTACAGTAACGTAAGTGTAGAGAGTCAGAGGATCATTTCACAAATAATATCTATTCCTCCTCAAACAAACAACCCTTAAAAACACACTTCTATTTCTACACCTCATCTTCCACAAACTTGATATATAATTCTTTCTAAAAATATTTTAGTAACCATTCTACATCCTACATTCAATGAAGTGATAAGCTTACAGTCACACTTGCTGGTCCTTCCAGATCAAAAAACAGGTCTATTCCCTCGATAGAAACCACCATATCACCAATGTCTTTTGGCAGCATTTCATATTGGAGATGATCAATTGAAAAATTGGAAAAAGAAATGATCGATGAATAAGTTACAGATCACACCTTTAGTTGGACAGTGATCATTTAAAAAGTCTGAATTTTCAAAAAAACAAGCTTGAATGCTCTCAGACACAAACTTGGGAAAAAATTACCATAACCCATTTAGAGAGTTAATCTTTAAAAAAAAAAAAGAATGAAGTTTTTTGTAGACATAATAAGGAGTTAATGTTTTAGTTTTCAGCCCTCTTGCTCCATTGGATACATACTTAGCCAGTCAGCCAAACAAGCTTATTTATTTTTGTAACAAAACAAAAATAAAAAGTTTCTATTTTATAACTACCTTTTTATTTATTTTTGTAAACAATGAAAATAAGAAGTTTTTATTTTGTTATCGACAAATTTATCTTTTTAATGTTATCATGCAGTGATCATTGTAGCATGCATTTTAAAGATTAGAAAATTCAATTTGCAAATCCAACCTTGTTGGCAACCCCTCATTAAAAAAGTTGAACACAAATCCTCTTCCAGTGCGTATATCAGTACTTTAACATTTTCAATATATTTTACAAATGTCATGATAATACCGATAACTGTGATCATTTTGATCTCTATAAAATCATGATATCAAATTTTCATACCGTCTCATCTCTACAAGGGCATTAGTGCAAAGTGAACGTAAAGAGCCTTGGCCAAAACTGAAACTCTGTCCGCCAATTCCATTTCTGAGCCAGTAACCATACTACTACTCAGCACCTCCTGGTTACATAAGTGTAGTCCAATTGATTTTTCTCACACATACAATTTTGTGTTGAAATCCACACTCCCAAGAGCGAATATTTGCTAATTGAACTGACGTGCCAATATACATCTACGTCCTGGGATGCGTGTTGAGAACGGATCTTTCCAAATCAATATCAATGCTGAAGACTGAAAACCGTCTTGGAAGAGGAATTAAAAAATCCAATAATCCAGGAATCAAATCTTTCTATGTCTTTTTTCGTTTAATGCGATTAGAGCAATTAATTTTTGAAGCAAAAGAATAGAATTAAAAATGAATACCAACAGACAATCTAATCGCTTCACCCCTTCTTTGTTGTTGACAATATTCTGGCTGAATCATTCTACAGCCTTCTTCAGATGGAAAATGTAATATCAGTAGAAAAAGAGCGTCTCCTTTATTAGTCTCTTTCTCCAGTGTTGAGGCATCAAACAGAAAATTTAAATGTTGAAAGTGAAGAAATCATTCTTGTAAAATGAATCAGCCAAAACATTTACGTCAACAACAAAGATGAAAAGAAGAGATTAGATTGTCAAAAAACAAAATTGGTATGTTGATGACTCTTCTCCAAGTTATAGACAAAAAATATAATCATTTCATTTTTTCCACCACCCACGGAATTATCCCAAAAAGTATACCACTAGTAAACAGGTAAGTTTGGTATTGCCTAGTTTGAAAAGTATATATATATATATATATATATACATATATATATATGGACCAATAGAACAAAAATGGGAATACTAATTTGAATGATCCACAATTTGAATAACAGACGTCGGTACCATTACAAACTCCATCTAAGATCTTATCTAAAAACTGTAAAGTACAATGATGGAAGCTGATGAAAGTGTTAAAACTGGATGTGGAGCATTTATTATTGATTGTGGAATAAAGCAGGAATTTAGATAAAACAATATCAAGTTGGATGGAGGAGGAATTTGTATCCATCCATTATATCAATCAATCAATAATTAATGATTCAGTGTGGGACTAAGATCTTGAGAGAGAGACGGAAAAGGAGAGAGTGTGAGAAAGTGGAAAAGAGAGGGGGTTGGGAAAGAGAGAGGGGGTGGGAGAGAGGGAATGGAAGAGGGAGAGGGGTGAAAAGAGAGAGGGAGAGGGTGAAAAGAGAGAGGGAGAGGGTGAAAAGAGAGAGGGAGAGGGTGAAAAGAGAGAGGGAGAGGGTGAAAAGAGAGAGGGAGAGGGTGGAAAAGAGAGAGGGAGAGGGTGGGAAAGAGAGAGGGAGAGGGTGGGAAAGAGAGAGGGAGAGGGTGGGAAAGAGAGAGGGAGAGGGTGGGAAAGAGAGAGGGAGAGGGTGGGAAAGAGAGAGGGAGAGGGTGGGAAAGAGAGAGGGAGAGGGTGGGAAAGAGAGAGGGAGAGGGTGGGAAAGAGAGAGGGAGAGGGTGGGAAAGAGAGAGGGAGAGGGTGGAAAAGAGAGAGGGAGAGGGTGGAAAAGAGAGAGGGAGAGGGTGGAAAAGAGAGAGGGAGAGGGTGGGAAAGAGAGAGGGAGAGGGTGGGAAAGAGAGAGGGAGAGGGTGGAAAAGAGAGAGGGAGAGGGTGGAAAAGAGAGAGGGAGAGGGTGGAAAAGAGGGAGAGGGAGAGGGTGGAAAAGAGGGAGAGGGAGAAGGTGGAAAAGAGAGAGGAAGAGGATGGAACAAAAAGTTGAGATGTCACTACGTTTAGAGATAAAATCACTAGATTAGCAAATCAGTAATGGAAGCAAGGTAGGAAAAATGCCCATGCTGGACATGTTCAAGGTTTGAAATGCAGGTCAGCCTATTTTGATTGAATGAAGGAATCTGAATAGACGATGAATACCAGAGCAGCCTCAGATTTGTAGCCAACATCATCCTTTTTAGAGAAAATCCATGGCCTCCAATTAATGTTAGATCAACTGAACAGAGAAAGCAAGAAAGTTGACCATAACATGAACTGAACAGAGAAAGCAAGAAAGTTGACCATAACATGAACTGAACAGAGAAATCAAGAAAGTTGACCATAACACGAACTGAACAGAGAAATCAAGAAAGTTGACCATAACATGAACTGAACAGAGAAAGCAAGAAAGTTGACCATAACACGAACTGAACAGAGAAATCAAGAAAGTTGACCATAACACGAACTGAACAGAGAAATCAAGAAAGTTGACCATAACATGAACTGAACAGAGAAAGCAAGAAAGTTGACCATAACATGAACTGAACAGAGAAAGCAAGAAAGTTGACCATAACATGAACTGAACAGAGAAAGCAAGAAAGTTGACCATAACATGAACTGAACAGAGAAATCAAGAAAGTTGACCATAACATGAACTGAACAGAGAAAGCAAGAAAGTTGACCATAACACGAACTGAACAGAGAAATCAAGAAAGTTGACCATAACACGAACTGAACAGAGAAATCAAGAAAGTTGACCATAACATGAACTGAACAGAGAAAGCAAGAAAGTTGACCATAACATGAACTGAACAGAGAAAGCAAGAAAGTTGACCATAACATGAACTGAACAGAGAAATCAAGAAAGTTGACCATAACATGAACTGAACAGAGAAATCAAGAAAGTTGACCATAACACGAACTGAACAGAGAAATCAAGAAAGTTGACCATAACATGAACTGAACAGAGAAATCAAGAAAGTTGACCATAACATGAACTGAACAGAGAAATCAAGAAAGTTGACCATAACATGAACTGAACAGAGAAATCAAGAAAGTTGACCATAACACGAACTGAACAGAGAAATCAAGAAAGTTGACCATAACATGAACTGAACAGAGAAATCAAGAAAGTTGACCATAACATGAACTGAACAGAGAAAGCAAGAAAGTTGACCATAACATGAACTTCATCAAAACAAAGATCATGTACAACAGTCACATTGGAAATAAACACACAATGATCAGAATTGAAAACGCAAAACTGGAGAAAGTAGATCACCTAGGACAAGGAATCTCCATGAAATCCTCAAAAATGGAGAAATCAAGTAAAGACTAACTTCTGGATGGCAAGCCGTTAGCAGAGCAAGCTCAACCTTCAAGGAAAGGGAATTCCATTAGTCCTAAATAGGAGGGTATACAACTAATACATCCTCCCGATAGTCACCTATGGAGCTGAAACATGGAACTTAACCAAGAGACTGACCCGCAAACTGAGAACCAAGCAACATACACATGAAAGAATCATGCTCAACCTCACATGGAGAGATCACAATATATTAGAGAAAAAATAGGAGAAAAGAACAGGCACAATCGAATCCATTAGAAAACTCAAATGGCAATGGGCTGATCATGTTGCAAGAATGGTAGATAACCATTAAACATCACAAATCATAAGATGGATTCCTAGAGATTGCATGCAAAACTAGATAGGTTCAGAAAGTATTGGTTTCACAACATCCATGATAGAGAGGTCAGGCGAATCTTGGGGAAGGTCTATGTCCAACTATGGATGATAAGGGACTGATAATGATGCAACACACTTTTGAGCCATGGCACACAGTTTGAGAACCACCAATGTAGACATTTTATCATAGAATAAAAAAAGACAATCGTCAAATATTCATGTCAATTATCTAATATTCTTATCACAATATCATATCTGTATATTCTCTAATCTTTCCGCAGGTGTCTGTTGAGTTCTGGGATGTCAGATCTTGCTCTGTGAGGACATGCTTTTCCTCTCTTATACCCATTATGTCTGCTGTTTGAGCCTTTTCTTGAGATTAATACCATCTATCTAGAGACTTTTAACTAATATTCAATGTTTAATGGTCAACATTTCCTTCAATCGCAGACACATTTTGAAAAAATTTTTTTAAAAATCTAAACAAATCTTTTGTAGCTACGCACAAGTGTATCTCCCACTATGAATCGCCAAATACTTGTTGATCAAATACTTTTACAATACCATGTTAAATTCAGATGGAAATTTTTAAAAAAAGCTTCAGATTTTACAAAGTCCTTATCATTAAAGTAAAGAACTCAACGTAGAACAAGATCTTCAACCAAGCTATTGAGATCTATGGGTAGAGTAATGCAGGGTAAACCAGTGTACAGTAAGTGGTAATGTGACGAGTGAAACCTAAGAAGGGATGGCCGAATCCATTGCCAGCGCAAGGGCACTGGGGAGGAAGAAGATATACTGTCGAAAAATGAAAGCTGAGGCTTTCTCAACATTTAGAGGAATAAAAATCCCAAGGCAGTGAATAGGTGGAAGGGAGATAATCCATTCCAGGGTCGACTAATTCTTTTATGGGAGTCCATCATCTTTTGTCAGTAAGCAAAATCTATGGAGACAATTTATGCGTCTCGGAACGGATAACAGTTTTTTTTAAATCCGAAGGATTCCATATTTTCTCAATCTAATCCAGGGATTCTATTCAGCGAATCCATAAAGTGCAGTCTAAATCACATTTACCAATGATAGATATAAATCGCAACCTTGTGAAAATAAATAGAACTAGAGTTTGTTACCCTGGCAGTAGAGTTAAATTGCATTCTTCAATACAGCAAAAGTAGGGGAAGGCATGAATCCACATCTCTGCCAAGCTATGGGCAAATATTCACGCAGTTGGAGCACTTGAACCTTGTAAGGTTGGGCATTGGTCCAGCACCCCAGCACCATGAAAAATAACAATTTCTACAGGAACAATTAACGGAAATGTCCAATAAACAAATCTTAAACAATAAGCAGCAAAGGCATCAAGATGCTTCAATGGATTAACCAAATAAAGACAAAACCATTAGCCATTACAAATTGTCATATGGGAGGATCTATAATCTAACTATATTATCATAGAAGTAGTTACAGGACCCGTCAGTGGCTGATGTCATATTACTGAAATATCTCGTCAGCCACTAAAGAACACAGAACATACAAATTTCTTGTGAATTACCAAGTAAGCCACTCTCAAGTGATTATGATAAAATTTTCTGCATTGTGCTAGGATCAAATGTGCACAGGTTTAAACTGTTTGATTTGGTATTAGTGGTCCAACATGTTTTGAATTTGACACCATTAGTTTGCAAATCTGACACCAGAATAGCGCTGTTAACAGCGTTAAGGTACCAAACTTTGTTTACACTACAGCCAAATGTTTTGGTGACACAGTCCTGTTACTTTCAAGAATATCAGTTGCATTTCAGCTCTTCAAAATGTTGACCAAGGTGTGCAGCTAAAAAGTATAAGCATGAAGATGGAGTAACTGAAAAAATTAGATGTAAGAGATCCTGTGGAGAGTTTGTGTGAGTACAATATGGTCGGATTGTCTACTGTGTATAGCTTAAAGAAACAAAAGGGCAAAATTAAAAATGTTTCAGGTGAAAAAACAAGTCTTAGAAATCAATTTCCCTTGTCCAACAATGGTCAGGTCCCAAGCTGGCCAGATTAAAGAGATTCAACCTGTATTATAATCAGGATATTTCAGTAATATAATTTGTGCAAGGCAATACCAGGTAACCTTACTCATCAATTCTTCTACACTCAAGTTTTCATTGAAAATGTCTTATCATCTAAGCTAGCAAATACTAACTTGTTATAACTGATGGTTTATCGATTTAGAGAATGCATTACAAGATATACACTCTCATCCATCTTTTCTTGTCGCAGAAGCTTTTTTTTCATCCAATTTCTGGAAGCTTCCTCCAACACAGCCTCTACTGAAGTGAATTCCAAACATTCTTCTATTTCTAATAATAGCAATGAACTCATCAGAAATTCAATTTAGTTTCACTGCTTTCTTGTCTATTCACACTTGAAAATCTGCTGTGGAGTTGAATGTTAGAAGGCGGGAAAAAAAAGTAATGAGAAAACAAAAAATTATTTCATATATTTAGATAAAGCGATTGTGTCATTATGGATTACCCCAACCACACACTGTTACCAAATTGCCCAAAGGGATATACACTATATTCATTATTTATGGATAAGTGCCAATATCTACCTATCGATAGATCCATATTTTGATATATCAAGCTAATGTCTTGTGAGCATAAGGTTATCATTACACTGTGAGAGAGTAAACCTCGGTGTACAAGTGGGTGTGCAATTCTGCATACATAGGGATGTAAGTATACATCAATAATTATAGATAGATTTGTGTTTACACTCATTTATACTTCTGCAATTACTGTCTGCAAATGATGTTTGCTTTCTGTGGGTGTGGGTGTGTGTGTATACATATATATATATATATATATATATATATATATATCAAAGTAAACAATTTATTTTTACAAGGAAACAATGTTAACGACGATTACTCAATCCTTTTCAAAGTCTTCTTATCACTAGTACTATTAACACTGGACTTAGTCCTTCAAGTGAGTTTAACTGTCATTGGTCATTTTCAGAAAAGAATTCTATAAAATGAAATTTTAACACTTCCTGCATTCTTGTAACCCTGCTAAAAAAAACAACTTATTCACAAATTTTAAAAAATTGTTTTAAAAATTAAACCGTCATGTTTAATGAAACTTACTTGAAAGAAAAATTACTGCCAAAAGATACATTTAAAAAATTGGGGAAAAAAAAATATATGTGTGTGTGTATGACTCGAGTAATGATCAATTATTGGTTTCTTTCATCTTATCTCTCCATCACAAACTTTAGACCATCATTCAATAGTCGTTTTTAAACAGCACAGATTGGAAATAAAGAAAAAAAACCCAACAAGAATCAAACTTGCATCCCTTTTATTTGGGAAGTTTTTCAGGACAGCTGCCTTCTTGATTAAGCCATGAAGATCACCTGGTTACAGAAGCTCAAATCTAAACATACAAAGTTCATCTCTCATTTTCCCATAATGCCTGATATACATCTACTTTGTTCACATTCACTAATAGTATAAGTAGTAATATTATTTGAATTTATGATATGAAGCATCATCAATTAGTCAAAGATTAATAATATTATATATATATATATATATATATATATATATATATATATATATATATATATATATATATATCCTCGGCTTCCAAAAAAGTTTACACCACTTTCTTCTTCTACAATGAAAGGGAGAAAGCAAAATGTCATTCAGCAGTTGTTCTGCTGAGCTTAAGATGCCACAGTTTTCTATTCTTTCCCAAACTCAAAAGAAATATCCTAGTTTCAAATATAAAATTTCTTCAAAGAAAATAACTTGATTTTCTGTAATCAGATGCAAATGCCACAATATCAGGATTTCAATAACAAAACTAAAACTTACCTGAGTTTGAGTAGCCATCTTGGCTTTGACCAACTGATTTTCCAGTTGTAAGCGTTCCTTGGCCGCTTGTTTGATAATGGACTCCAACTCTTCCTGTTCCTCGTATAAATGGAGGTTCTGCAAAGAAATAGTAAATTACATAATTAAATAAAAGACGTTTCGGTAGATAAGATGTGCTAAGTAATAGTGGGGGGCTAAAAGTAAGAAAAAAGAAACTAAGCTAAGCTTATTATTTCATTAAGTTTTACTACTTTTTACGTACATCTTAATTTTTAGTCGTTTTCATCACAATTTGGACACAGCTGTCATTCAATGGCTACAAGTAATCAGCTTGATTGGAAGTAAAGAGTGAGCCTCTAGAGAGAATTTTACTCACACTTTTCATTGCCAGAAGTTCGATATACACCCGGACACCATAACCACTTGGCCACAGACAATGGTCAGCAGAGGCTGATTTTTCACCATTAAGGTCAAAGTCACAATTTCAAACTGACTCAGAAGTTCAGTTACCGTAAAACTATTTCCCAATCCACACAGTTACAGAGTTCGTTCTTGTTACATTAGTCATTTAGACAAACTGCACAAATTTACGTCTGAGTTAATTCACTAAATCACAATTAATTATTAATCAACTAGTATTTCTCTTCTAAATTTCAATTTTCGTTACTTTTCATTATCACTACTCAGATTGTTGGTCTGCTGGAGAGAATAAACAGAGCAGATCGGAAAATAAAAAGTAAGCTCTAGACAAAACACGAAGTCACATCTTTTTTACTTCATGAAGCTTGTCTATACACAGCGAGTTGTCAGCCATAGGAGTTCTAGTATATCAATCAATATCTTGCAAGAAGCTCCACCATTATAGTCTTATGTCAGACTAAAAAACCTAATGTCTGAGTGTGTATGCGTGTGTGTATGCATATATATATGAAATAATAATTAAATAATTGAGTCATCCACAGACAGCAATTTCATTGTATTACAATTCTTCAGTGTGGTTATAGACTATCCATTATCCCATCCAGTACCACGAGGTAAGATCGAAACCTTAGCTTCAGACCCGGAGGCTGGCACCTCTGCCCTACACAGAACTGGATGGTCAGTAAGGTAGAATTTAAGCAATATATTTACTTAGGCAAAATTCCCCATTATATATATATATATATATATATATATATATATATATATATATATATGTACACGCACATACATACTACATTGAGGTCAGATGTAGAATTTTCCACTTGTGATGTTATGTTGGCTTTTAAAAAGCCAACATGACATCAAAAGTAAAAAATTCTACATCTGACTTCAATGTAGTACAATCCAGAGACAAGACCAATTTCCAAGCCACTTAACTCATTCTAACAACAGTAAAAGCTTGGTTATCTTTGTGCAACACTTTGAA
Organism: Thysanoteuthis rhombus; assembly: GCA_963457665.1. Lineage (NCBI taxonomy): Eukaryota > Metazoa > Mollusca > Cephalopoda > Oegopsida > Thysanoteuthidae > Thysanoteuthis > Thysanoteuthis major. The sequence goes on along the minus strand of OY735242.1, from coordinate 25,034,078 downwards.
AATGTAAAACTGTATTCACGACATGAATGGCGAAAGAAAAAACATGTCCCAATCAAAACAAATTAATATCACAACCAGATCTATATGCATTAATCACCGGATTGTTTGCTTATTCTTTAATCTGCGCAAAAACATTTTTGAAAATGTCAAAAAAGGTTGCAGATACAAGTAACAGTGATAAGGAGAAGAGAATCTGTTCATAATTATCTCATTATGTATATGCAAATATTTCAAAATCTGAAACACTCTAGGTCCTGGATAAGGAGTAATCAATCTATATATATATATATATATATATATATATATATATATATCTGAACTCCATTACTCAGGCCAGAGGCTTATTCAGCACACAAGCCCCACAGTCTATGGAAATTCCTCTCAACGATCTTCACTTGCGAAGACAAGCTTTTCATTCATATTACACACACATGCTCATATATGAAGGAACCAGGAGATAGATTTATTTCATGTTCACAGAGGAAGAATCAGAAGAGATTTGACATTCATAAGAAATATAATGAAATTGATCAAGATTTCTGATGAAAAGGAAACCTGAAAAATATTGAGATTATTCCTCAAAGCAAATGAGATAGACTCGTGCAATGCAGGATGCAAAGTATTACAATCTTGTTTTTTTGAAGACTAATTCTCTCTGACTTCACAAAGATGAATATTTTTTTAAATGTTTTCAGGATGGCGCTTCCTCCAAATGTGTGTAATCATTGTAGGAAGTATTCTTATTCCATGAAGTGCTTCTGATGTATTAGTTCAGTGCATTTCTTTGAGACCGAAGGGCAGAATTGAAAAATACTGTGAAGACTGAATGAAAACAAATAAAATATTCAGTCACGAAATAAAAGTGGAAAAAAAATTGAAACAAAAAAGGGAATTGAAGAAAACATAAAATGAAGGAAAAAGAAAAAAAATGAAGGAAAAAGAAAAAAAATGAAGAAAAAAAAAGAAAGCAAAAAAGATTTTTCTATGTAATAAGTTTATGCAGAAGTCTCCAGCAGTCTTTTTCGAAAACTAATCGCAGAATACTAAGTTGAAAATCAGTTATTCACTGGTAACTTTTGCACACACTTAATAGAAGAAGGCAAAGGAATTAAGATGACAAAAAAAAGAAAAAAGCAAACAAAGTAAAAAGGGGGGAGGTAAGTTTAAAGAAAGAGAACACTAAGGCAATATGATACATGATAGAGAAAAATTAAATAAAATGAAAGATAAGAAAAGGAGAAAATGTTCAAGAAAGAAAAGAGAAAAAAAAAAATCAATGAAAACAGAAAATATTGATAAAAATTATTCCAATATATTAAAGGGCGTAGATAGATAGCTTTCGTGAATGTGGAGATTAGGGGCGTAATTTGAATCAAAGTTTCCACCAATACCGAATTACCGCCTCCCCATATTTTGTAAAAAAGTGATTATAATTTTCAAAAATTCATTCATAAGTTGTTTTAGTTAGTGCAGAACAGAAAAAGCTGAAATTTTTGTGCAAGAAAAGTAAAAAAAAACGAATTTTCACAATATAATAACGTAGAAATGGACTAATTTGGCAAAGTTCGTCTTTTTTTTTTACCGTCGTTATGGTATTATTTATATGGAAATGATTCAAATACCTAACTTTACTAACAGACTTTTCTTTCATTAATTCTCTTATTTCTTTTCATTTATGCGCAATTTTCAACATCGGGTGTGCGCGAATGTTAAATTTTCACACCCGCGCACACTTTATGTTAAAAACGGTACACACACACAAAAGAAAAAGAAAAATGAGAATCCCTAAAAGAAACGTCAAGACAATGAAGCATCAAAATCAGTCCCTTTCAAATCATTCAATAACGACGGTTAATAATTCCATGTTGGCAACAGTTTTAAAGTCAATGTTTTGTTTATTGTATTTTTATTTTATCGGCAAAAAACGAAACAGAATTTTTACCAACATTGAATTTACCTCGAATGTTGATTTTCTCGGCAAGTAGCCTTTAAAGACTGGTGCAACACAATCAATCTTCCAATCCCTGTACCCCACCCCAATTGACCTTGTGCCGTACTTACGAAACTTGGCTTTGTAAATAAATCGATAAACCTGTTGTTGTGTTCATTTCTCTCTATACGGGTGGTCTAACACGATAAAAAAAAATATTTTTCAGCATGAGGATCCCTTCAGCATGACCTGGAACTACACTCCACATATAAGCCACCCCACACTAAATATAAAAGGTCACAGAAATTTAACCAGTTCTTACTTTCCAAAATTACGAGTGTGTATGTTAACTACAGAGAAGAGGATTTGAAACAGTAACAATTATCACAAAACATGTAAATGAAAATTGAAAAAAGCCATGTTTGGATCGTACACGTTTTTATTTTGGTTTGTTTGTTTTGTTTTTTCCTCACTGGAAATTCATACAGATTTAAAAGAAAGCTTTGGGGTAATTATAATAAGACAATACATGCGATAAAATAACAGTGAATAATTCTTAAACGCCAAAACTAATTACCGGCTTGTAATAACTGACGAACAAAACTACTTTTTTACATTCGGGCCATCCATAAAGAAAAACAGCTGTTGCTTCAGTCTTTCTAGTCGAATAGTTTCCTGTACACAGATATCTTAGAGGAAACATAATTCACTTTTATTATTTAAAAGATGTATGTTATGATTTATTTAGAAGATTTCCAATGTTTATGAACCTGAAATTATTCATTTAACGAGTTGAATCTAAATATATTGAATTAAATTATAACAAGAGTGTCAATCGTAAGATGAAGTGGAAAAGTAACCAAAAAAATGCAAAAAGTTGTGATAATTTTTTTTCTCTTATGAAATGATTTTTCTTAACCAACAATCATATAAAAAGGCAACTTTATGATTTGAAATCCCGATACACTTGATAAAAATGCATTGCCATGAAACCAACGGGGAGAGGTCTATATTTGCTGAAGAGAAATTCTACGTAGTCACCGGTCAGAAGATAAATGAGTATATCACTAGTAGCATAGTACCCATCAAAAATGCCATCTGGATCGGCACTCCTGCCTAGGATCAGAGTGTAGTATATGTGCGCTCATTGAAGAGTCTATACACACAGTACGTTTTATGTGGATATCAATACATCGACCATCAGTCTTGCATACATGGCAACTGATTAGACAATCTTTTGGTTTAGGTCACCGGAAGTTACAGATTTTTGATTTGGTGATACTATTGTCAGAACTAGCAGATGGATAGAAATTGGAAGGCATAAATTCAAGAAATGAGAACACAATATTGGAGACAACTGGTCCACTATTAAAACCAAGTAATAACATAATATAATATTAATTACTATTCATTTATAGTCCCACAAGAATTGTTACATTTAGTATTTTAAATGCAGATGGGACACAGGTGATATTTGTTCATTTAGTAGCGTAATACCTGTAAAAAATTAAAAAAAAATGAGGGTGTTATTCACATATTGATTGGCATTTTTGCTTAAGATAAGAGTACCTGTGCCGCTTCCCGGCCCTGTCTACAGCAATACATTGAATAGTGCGGTTTTTATGTAGTATGGTTGAGCTATTGCTGAATAAAATAATGTAACAAAGTATGAGCAAGAAAAATATTAAATTATAAGACCTTGAAGAGTTTGGACAATACGGGAAAATTTGGAACAAATTAACCGCACTACAGGTATCTATATACCTTGATTAGTCTGGTGAATTCGACCCACAAACCTACTTTAATTAATTATGATTAATTAATAAATTATACTGTTTCTGATTCCTTACACTTGATGCAGGCTATAATGTTATTGAAACTTAAATATTTTCAATCCATTAAGAATAGTGTTTTGTAATTCTTTTCTAAATCGGCAAGTGTTCTTGTTCGTGAGCTTCTCTGAATCAACAATTAGTGCGCCTGCCAGTTTCGATTTCGAAGATAAATATGGACACAACAGACTTAGAATTTTGGTTAGGGTATGTTTTGTTTTTTTCCCCTTTCCTTTTTTTAATTGATAAAATATTTAAAATACAGGTCAGAAGTGAAAGATGAATGAATGGATAAAAACAAAAAAAATGTTAAAAGATCCGACAGTTTCTAAAGTTGGCTATATTTGCTACTTCATTAAACAATGATGAATTTTCCATTACTCCACATAAACACAATTAAATGTGTTCCACATATTTTTGTGCGCGTAACACTTTCCAATGGGCGTACAGATACTACACTCCGTTCCTAGACAGAGGGCCGGGAAGCGGCGTTTTGTTTTTAAGCTGAGCACACAGAGTCTCTCAACCCAGGTAAACACGCTGATCAATATGTAAATAATAGTCATTTTTTACGGGCACTACACTACTAAATAAAAAAAAATACCACCTCTGTCCCATTTGCTTATACATTTCATAAACTAAATGTAACAATTCTTGTGGGATAGGGGTAGCAAATAAATAAACATCCTAAAATATTTAAAAGAAAAACATTGAAAATAAATCTAAGTGAATTGTCTCATTCGTACAAACCTTCTGACGGCACTTTTTTTTTCGTTGAAATCTATACAAACTCATAGAGACAGATGGTGAGGATCCTTAAATTCCAGCTGTTTGTTTAATTACGAAAATCAGTATTCCACCGCAGTTATTCTCGGAGCATATAAACTAGCAGTTCCCAACCTGGGGCCCTCGGACTCCGGGTGGACCATAGCGGTACTTCTAGGGGTCCGTGAACTTATGGAATATACAGACCTTTCAAAAGCTTGGGGTCCGCGGGCTTGTTTAGTAGGCAGACCTTTCGAAAGTCTCGGCTCCGTGGGAAGATCCTTTTAAATTAAAGGGGTCCTTCGTGATGAAAATGTTGGAAACCACTAATAAATTCCAAGGAAAAAGATATTTATTCATAAAAATGGACATTTTTTCGAAATGTTTAATATTCTCTGTCTTCAATCCAGAGGTGTATGGTGTCCGAGCGTGTACTGCACGGAGAATAAACTCCGACTTGGACTTGAAGTTCACTTCAGGCTTGCGTCCTTGGAAGAGGCATGAATTCAACCCCACCCACCCCACCCCCGCTACAGGTAAGAGAGCGCAGGATGAAGTGAGTGACGCTACTTCGGTTACTGGTCGCCTTGAAGTCTCATTCCCATCAAAAGCAGGCAAAGTGGTGGAGTGATATGTGGAGCCGAAGCAGAGGCGACTGAAGCCGCGGTCAGCGTAAGGACACTCACTTTAGTTCAGATTTCTTTCCTCATAACAACAGGATCCATCAATTTCACACTTTAATCTGTTTGCCGTATCAGTCATCATTTCCCCACCCCCCCTTTTCAAGGCTGATTCAGAAAAAAATCATAAAGCTTAACCTACATATCTACTCACTTATAAAAGAATAATCTTCGCCGCTGTTGAGGCAGTGGACGGGGGGGGGGCACTGTAAGATGCTAACAAAATACAGGAAGAAAGTTTTTTCTCGGGAGTGCATACCAGCCTCCCAGACATGACATAAGGGTAGGTACATCATACAGCTGGCAAACAAGGTTCTCCCCCCTCCACTATTCACCAGGAAACCTCATCACTTATTTCTTTAAAAAAAAAAAAAAAAAAATTCTAGGGGTAGTGGTGTAACTAAGGGTACTACCATTTCCATAAAATTCTAGAAAACACCCACCCCTTGTTCACACACGCCCTCAATTATTTTCAACCTTTCTTTGCCTTTAATATTTTTTCGTACAATTTTTTTGTGGTTGTTTCTCAGATAAATGATAAAGAAGCTTTTCTGTTTTTGGTTAGCAAGCATTTCCTACAAATATGAATCACTGAGCACGAATTTACACAGAACAACCCAAAACTTTTTTTCTCAATTTTTTAATTGATAATTGACCAATAAACAAATACAAGCAACACCATGAGATAATAATTATGAAGCTTTTTTGCCTCCTAACATGTTCAGAATAACTATGTAAATAAACGACTCCATACACACTAACTCTGTCTCAACTTTTTACAGTACAACTATATATAATGAGGAATTATGAGTAAGTAAAATCGTTTAATTCGTTCCTACTAACCGTCCAGTTCTGCATAGGGTAGGAGTAGAATATCTACCTCTGGATCTGAAGCAAAGGTTTCAACTCTACGTAGCAGTGCAGGAAGGGATACTGGATTGTCTATAGCCACACTGAAAAGTTATAATACAACAAAACAGCTGTCGGTGGATGACACAATTATCAATAATTATATATATATATATATATATATATATATATATATGTATATGTATGTATGTATAGATTCGCCTAATGAGGCCCAAAGAGGGCTGAAACATGAGCTAGTTTGTGTAGCAAATCCACATTCTACAATTTATTTCCAGCTCTACTCTAAAATAACTTAACTTCAGGAGTGACGAGTTTGCATCGAGCATTCTATGAAATAAATCCATTACATTACTTTATATTATTGATATATTATTATATCAAGTTATACTGTTAGTCTGATTTGTACCACATATACTGTGCGTGTATATATATATATATATATATATATATATATATATATATATGTTTGTGTGTGTATGTGTGATAATTATAATGATATTTTATAAGGAACTTATTGCTTGGCACTGATTTCACAAATCGAGCAGCCATAGATTGTGTAAATATATAAAGAAATGGGCATTGTGCAGTGTGTGGGGTGGGTTGAACCCATGTTCACCTTCAAAGCAACCTTATACGTAGGCTTTATTCTTACCAACCAAGCTAACAACACCTTCATGGCATGGCAGTAGTCCAAAACACTCATATTACTCATATCTTTTACTTAATTACATGATTTAAAGAGGCTTGATTTGCTGCCAAGTAAAACCTGTACTAAGCAATAACTTTCAAATAGAATGTCTTTATAATTATCACATTCTGTCAGATATAAATCATTCATTTACTGATATTTTATCAGAACGGACTATGAATGTCATTTTAATAGTTTTTCTTATTTACTCACAAGAGAACAAATTTTGGGGTCAAACAATTTTTAGTCATTGATGAATCCTGAACAATATTCTGAAGGTCATTTCGCAGCCAAATACTTTGGAAAAAACAAGCCTGAAAATCAGACTATAGATGCGCTATTTAAACACGAGTTCTCTCCCTTGCACTTTTATGAAAATAATGAATTCATTGTAAATGAAAACAATACATCGTAGGAGTCACATTTTATTCTTAAGAAACTTATGAAGAGAAATAAACCGATCAATGACACTGGCCCTAAGCCAATAAAATACAAGATTTTAAAATGAATCTTAAGTGACATCAGATCCATAGAAGGAGTGGGAGGGAATGCTTCATAGAGATGATGTGAGGCCTTTGATATGTCAGATCGTCAGTCAGTGACAGCTATAATTGCAATGGAGATGGGCATCTGAAAACATCAATGCTGGACAAATTTTCATGCTTATCTATTGTATAATACGACTTTTTAGTAAAAAGTTAAACATTGATTGTGGGTTACAACAGAATTTAAATAATTGAAAATCTTTGTAACAATTAAACTTGAAACTTATGGACAATATGAAAACACACACATATGCACAACATACATGCTACAAATCATATATATATATCTATATGTGGTGGCATTCCTAGGGTTGGTATCATCTGGGGCGATAACTCAAGGTGTCACACCCAGTGGTGTCAACTCAAAAAAGTTTCTGCACAACATCAACCTTGAAAAAGGTTTCATAAAATGCCATGACACACTAGAAAACATTGTAAGCCTTTTAATGGCCACTTTTAAAAGTTGAAAATGGTTAAAGTGGCTATAAGATTGGCTGTAAATACTGAAAAATATCACTAAAAGTAGGATATTAGTAGGATTTTTGTAATGCCAAAACAAGGAACAGGCTGAATTTAGCCTGAAAAGCACTAGATTGGCAGCACTGGTCATCCAGAGATTTTATTTCATTATGAAAAGCAAATTATTGTACATCACTTAAGAGTTAACAAGGCCAAGTCAATTTTAATTCATTAAATCAACAAATATATTGATTGAAAAATTAGGCAGTCATTAAGATATCACCCCTCAAATGATGTCACCTGGGCAGACAGCCCCCAGTGCCCTGTTAGTATGTCCCTATACATATATGCGCAACACATATATGATGAATACATAAACACATACACACATGGGTAGACATTAATTCTTTTAGAAACCATGGAGTAAAAATCATGATGCTACCCAACAATTTCCAATATAATTGAAGGAAGAGAAGAACATCTAATCCCTTATTTGTTTTTTTTTCTTTCTCATAATCCAAAAACATTTCAAAGAATTAAAAAATTCACCCAGACAAATCCAAATTTCTTCGATGCCACAGCAAGTAATCCTCTTCAAATTCAAAAATTACCGAGTCAAATGCAACTTCAGACAATTCGGAATATCCATAAGATCACATTGAGCAGGTTAGGGATGAAGATAAGCAGATTTATTTTTGGTTTCAAGATTACATCTGTATTGAAATATACTTATGGATTATGAGTTGATGTAATAAATTCTCAGTATAAGCATCTTGACATTTATTATTGATATTTAAATACAGCTTCTTACAAGGAAAACACTGATCTAATACTTTATTTCATTAAAACCTATCATATCCTATTTCAGGATATTTGGGTCTTGTAGATAGGCAAAGGTCTTCATTAATATCCAAAATCTTTTAATGCTAATCTAAGAATTTCATATTGTCCTTTATTTCACAATTCCCAAAACAACATTTCATATGTAACAGCCTAATAAAAACCATCAATTATACTCATCATTATAAAGTAAGTTACATAGAACTGATTACAATCTATATAAATATACAGTTATCCCTTGTCATTTGCAGGTCTTACAGGTGCTACGTGGGAGCTAAATATGCAAATGATTTTCGCTGATGACCCAAAAGTATTTCAGTCCTCCGAAACCATAAACTTTTCGATAAATGAATACTTTACTCTTCCCAAATTGTAAATGTGCAAATGAATAAATGAATACTGTAAAGCATATGGTAAAAAATATACAGTTAATGAAAACCATAAATTTCATAAAACTATAATGCAGAAAATCTGAGAGAAAATTTTAATGTCTAAAATACTGTTCAACAAACCCCTTCATGAGTGTAAGCAAGTTTTCAAATTTGGCATGCATGCTTAATAGATCTAGGGAACAGTTTTGAAGTAAAAAGTTTTTTGAAAATTTTTTCAAAGATTTTCAGGGGAAGGGGTTCAATTTACAATGTAACTATAATACTAAACTAGACCCTCAATTACCATTCAACAAATACGAATACATTTCTTCTCCTTTTATGTTTATATATACTTCATTAGGAAGTCAGAAGTTGAAGTAAACTTTGAAGGGGAAGTTTCTTTTTGCCCCTTAAAGGGGAGCAGGGTAAAAATGAAAGGAAAAAGTCTGAAAGCTTTGGTTTTGAGGGTCATTTTTTTTACTCGTTAAATATTTAATCTGGTGCAGATGCGTACTTTAGTTAGTTGAAAAGAAGTGAGAGAAGACCATTAAAAATTCATTGGCTATATAATCAGCAATAAGCATTTTTTTTTGGTAACCTAATGTAATCAATTCACAATGGAACTGATTTATTTCATCATTTCAGGCTCCATCACACAGACTCAGAAATCAGACAGCAAAATCTTGACAAATAATCATATAATCCGGAACAGCATCCCAAATTCCTACTTAACAGGTAAAAATCTCATCAGCAAATAAAAATCAAGAAGCCAATATCTTCACATTTTCAGACAAATTGGCACTGATTCTTTTTTTTCTTTTTGGACATTGCAGCCAAATATTTTCTCTATTCAAATAAATCATCAGGAAGAAAATGATTGAAGATTATCTATGTTCACCTTATTTGTAGAAGTGAACCTGAATCATTCTGGATCTTTCTCTTTGTGAAACAAGAGACAAATATTGAAATATCAGGAATTAGACATCAAGACTCCAACTCAGAAAAGACACAGTCTTATTGATAATTTAACACCAAGAAGTAAGAAAAGCCCCAGTTAATGGCGGCAAAATCGATCTTGGTTATGCTCCATATCCAACTTGAAGTAAGAACTTCTCTCAACCAAAGAAGCATGGACTCAAGATGGTATCTCAGTCAGGGTTGTCATTCGGTATTTTCAAAGACCAAATTCAAGCAAATGATACGACAAACTATATATATATATATATATATATATATATATATATATATATATATATATATACATATACAGGGAAAAAAATGTGTAATTTAATCCATTTTTCCTGCAAGCTTAGTCTGACAATGGATTCTAAGTTATTTGATTATTTTGGTACTAAAGCTACTTAATTTGGTCCCAAGAGCAGATAGATTTAATCTTGTGTGGCAAAAGACAACTGGTAACCCTTACTCAGCCAAGATGGAGCTATTAAAAAAATAAATACCTTTATTTGAAACCTAATCGCGTTCATTCGAAATGAATAGACTTTAATTCAAAAGCCCAAGTACTTTTACTTGAATTTGTAAATACCTCTATTCAAGAGATAAATACTTTGAGATAACAAAAGCGTGATTGATTATGAAGTAAAATAAAACAAAAAAAATCATTGAGATAGAATATTATCACAAGTTTCATCAATCTACTTGTTCAATCAATTGGCTTTTCCCTCTCGTATGAACACAATGAATGATTGGTGAAGACAAAAATTGATAAATACAATTCTCAAATTATAAAAAATGTGATGACCAATCTGGTCAAGAAATTTGCCAATTAGGATAAAGGTACTTGGGTCTTCGATAAACATACTTTTAAATCTAAATACAGTAGTCCCTCCGATTTCATGAACTTGAAATTCATGAATTTAATAATAATAAAGGAAAGCTGCTGACACAGATTTTTGAGAAAATTTTTTTAAATATTTTGTTCAAGTTTTTTCTTGTTTTTGCTAGAAAGAAAAATCCAAATAATTGTTTCAAAAAAAGGATACCAAATTTTTGTTAATGATAACCTAGAATTGGGCTGTTTCAACAGAGTGTTCCAGTTTTTTTTAATTTTACCAGCAAAACATCAATAGTGGACATCAACAAGCTTTAGAAACTATGGTGATTGAAAACATAATTAAATGTTAACCCAAAATTAAATTTAAACCCCAACTGAAGAAAGCATTACAGTAAATAAAAATTGATGGAGGCTGTATCCAAATTGTGACTAGAATGACACTCAATTAATAAAAGGTTAAACAAAGAACCAAAATGCCAGTCTTTGACTTGACCTCTCTGGCATTCCATACTTCCAAAAGAGATTTTATTGAAAAAAAAAAAAAAAGAAAAATATTACCAGCGTATCATTCTGTCTTTCACTGATTCTATTTGTTTAATCATATTGTTGAATCATAATTAACAAAATCTCAGTGTTAAGGATAAAGTTAAAGAATAAAACATGAATTTTGAAAAATTAGAAATTTTTTTTAAATCTCTATAAAAAAATTTTAATTTTGAGATTTTTTTTCTTTCCCACTGAAAATAGACCAAAAACATACGTTAGCAAATAAATATAAAAAAAATTGCTAAGAAAAGCAATTTTCTACTTTGTTTTTCAGTTTATTTTCACTTCTTAAGTGAGGCGTTTTTACAGAAATATTCTCACACCCATTTTCCAAAAACGTAAACAGAATTCAAATTAAGGGGTGTTGGGAGGTTGGTAAGGGGTTAATCACAGGGGAAAAAAAATTTCTGAAATTTAGAATGGAAACTTATTTCAAATAAATTTCATCCTTCATTAGATAAGTATTGGAAATTATATTAAAATTTGATTTTTTCTAGGTGATTTTGTTCATGAAAATTTTGCAAATGAAAATTTCTACAGCAAATGTTTTGTTTACACTGGCTGATATTCAAAATATCTATAATAAGAATATCTTTGGTTCTATAAGGTATACATAGATAATTTTATATAATACTTTTTGCCTTCCTTTCTAAAGACACAAAGGTGTTGATTTTCTGGTAAGTCTACATAGATGCCTAATTTGTTGCCTTAATTTATTGTTATTTATTTCTTGCATTTTTTTTCCCCCATCAATTAAATAAATGATGAAACTATCATTCGTACAGGTACAATAGTCAGTTGTCTATGTCTGATTGTGTGCAATTTTCCTTAGCATACGACAAAGTGTGTAAGTTGGGGGTGGAGAGTCAAAAATGACTTGCAGAATTCAAATTTGGTTAAGAGTCTGCATCCTGACCCTCCACAAAACTCAAGGGACTGCTGTTCTCAACATGTAATCTAATAACTGTACCACAACAGTTTGATAGCCACTGAGGATAAAGATACTTTAAAATTTTAATAAAAGTACAGATAACCCCAGAGTTATGGCTGCTCGAATATGAAGTTAAAAGACTGATAGACTTCAGTCTTTTTTTATTGATTTTTTAGGACATTAGATATTTTTCCAAAGAAAAAACCTTCTTCAACAAGTGGCTTCCAATTTCGTAGAAATGAGTACTTCATCTGACAGCAATAAGTGATTAATTTATGCCATTATATGAAGAGTAATTCAGTAATTTCATTTAATTACATACTGTGAAGTATGTTTTTCTTCTAGTTAATAAAACATTATAGTGTTCATTTTTTGTCATCAGTCTTTTATCATCCGTTGTTGGACATAGACCTTCCACAGGATTCACCAGACCTCACTATCATGGGGGTCACAAAGCCAATACTTTCTGAACTTGTTTGGTTTGTCTCTCCATTTTATATTCAGACGGCCTTGGTTTTGCATGTGATACCTAGGAATCCATTTTGTGTGTTGTAATGTCCAGCAATTGTCTGCCATTCTTGCAACATGACCAGCCCATTGCCATTCAAGATTTTATGATGGATTCTATGATGTCTCTGACTCACATTTTTTTCACTAATATATTGTGCTGTCTTGTGATCTCTCCATGTGAGGTTAATCATGATTCTTTCATGTGTATGTTGCTTGGTTCTCAGTTTGAAAGTCAATCTTCTGGTTAGATTCCAGGTTTCAGCTCCATAAGTGACTATCAGGAGAATGCATTGGTTGTATACTCATCTTTTTAGGATTACTGGAATCATCTGGTTTTTCGAGAGTTATATAAGGAAGAAAACAGGAGTTTGTGACATCATAGAAACTATTAAAAAACTCAAATGGCAATGGGCAGGCCATGTTGCAAGAATGAATGACAACCAATGGACATCACATCTCACAACATGGTTCCCCAGAAATCACATGCAAAACCAAGGTTGACAAAATGCAAGATGGAGAGATGGACTAGACAAATTCAGGAAATACTAGCTTCATGACGCCCCTGATAGAGAATTATGGTGAATCCTGAGAAAGGTCTATGTCCAATGACGGACATTAAACTACTGAAGAAGAAGAAGAAGAAAGTTATGGTTGATGATTCTTAATATCACAGTATTATAGACTTAGGCCCGATACAAAGACAGGTGTCTGGGTAAACATTAACCTCGTAGATACTTCAACTTTGTAAATAAGATCCTATGAATATTTTTCCAGCCATTTTGGGGTAAAAAGTGTATTGTGTTTCTACTTTTGGATCATTTTTTTCCACATGAAAGAAAAAAAAAAAAAAAAAAAGCATCCAAATGCAAAAAAATATTATCTATGAATTCCTCAATAACAAATGTTCAATGACAAGTGATTGTGTCATTAAAAGGTTATTTACAAATGAGGCTTTTGGAAACTGAGACTAGACAAAGAGTTCTGGAAATAAAATATCTTTGCCAACTGATGGTATTGGTTTCATTGGGAATGGTTCATATTATCCAAATCTTACTCTCCTCCCACAACACAATCTTCAACTTCTCTCTCAGTTTTTTTCCACTTTCTCCCACTCCATCCATGAATTCTCCTCCTACTTTGAACACTTGTTAAACCAGACAATGAATCAATAGTGAAAGTGAAAGTACATACTGATTGTTTTCCTTATCTTCATCTTTTCCCCAAGAGAATAACAGGTTCAGTTGAACATGGCTCAATTTATCATCACAAATAGTAGAGGATAAAGTGCATTAGAGACACAAAGAACCATTACGTACAGTAGGTTTGGCTTAAGCAGCAGAGGTGAGGATACAAAGCAAAAAGGTCAGAGGATTCAGATTAGGTTTGGTTCTGGTAGTAATAAAGAACAGAGCTTGAAAAACTTCAACATTAACACCAAATGCTAATCTTGGCTCAGAGGAGGGGACTTGGAGAAAAGAGGCGTAAAGATCTATGCTAGAAGTTGGCTTAATTAGAGGAGAATCCAATGCAAAGGGCTGAGATGTGATCAAGTGTTAACAGAAGCAGACATAAAACAAAGAGGCAGAATTCTAAGCGCTATCTGCATACATCTAAAGAATAACTTGTTTCATCTGGTCCATTATAAGGACAGAAGCATCCTTAAACAAGATGAATAGTCTGAACAACTCTTGAGATTGCATATTTTCAGAGTTTTTATTTAATTATATTCTTTTTGTAGATGAGCAGAAAGATTCAGATTAAACCATCCGCCCATTGTACCCATAGAAGAAAATTACATAAGAGCAGAGATTCTGAATAAGAGATGCCCAACCCACTAAAGGTTAATTTAAAAACATTGTGGGTTAATTTGGAATTTGTGCATAAAGAGTGAAAAGTGTTCCATAGCTTAAAACTAAGTAGTACAATAAAGATAAAAATGACTAAATGACACAAAACAAAGAGACTTACAACTGATGCTAAATAAATTACAGCCTGAAATCAAGACCATTTATAGTAGATATCAGGCTCAAGTGTGACCAAACTTTAAATTTTAATTTGTTACATTTTTTTTAGATGATATTGTAAACTTGGAGACATATTATAAGGTTATATTTGATGGAAATTTTCAGAACTTGATTAAAAAATTCTGGTTGCTGAAATTATTTCTCATTGATTTAATTTTTTTTCCTTGATTTAAAACTCTAATTTTAGTTAATTTCTAAACTTAACATTATAATATGATTTAACTCTACAGCTAGTGCATGGATTTCAGAAGTATCAAAAACTGATAGTCAATCACAGAGATTTTACAAGAAAGTAGAATTTACAAAGAAGTTGAGACAAATTTCATGCAAAAAGCTCAAATGCCTGTATCTCCAAATAAGAGTCAGACAGTGATCATAATGTGAATCAGTTGTTTCAAAGTATACTCAGTGTTTGTAGTGACACTTGAATTATTTGAATATAAATGGAAATGATGAATGCAGAAAAAGGAAAAGGTTGAATAAAGCTTCTCATTCTTTATTCTGATCCGTGCTGTTAATTCATTTACTCACTGCTGAAGGGAACTAAGCCAGAGTTCAGTTGCAATAAAAAGCAACAACAATGAAAGTAAGCAATAGCAAAAAAATTGTTAATTATGATTCCCAATATTTCATCAAATGAATATAAAAAGAATTTTTTTATTTTTGATATTTTAAAATTCAATGTTTTCAGTTCTTGAGAAAAAATTTTGATAATTTTAATAATTTTCAATAAATTCAATAAAATTTAAATAATTGTACTTCTTAACTGTGACTCCTTTAAATTACTGGTTTTTACTTCTTACATGTGTCACTCCTTCATCATGTCACTCCTTTGATACAGTATTTATGTCATTCCTTTAAACAGGATCAGAATAGATCATTTAGAAACTGACGTGAGTTGCAAATGATCCCATTTTGATACAGTATTCATGTCACTCCTTTGAACAGAATCAGATTAGATCATTTAAAAGCTTACCTGAGGTACATATGATCCCATTTTGATACAGTATTTATGTCACTCCTTTGAACAGAATCAGAATCGTTTAAAAACTTACCTGAGGAGCATGTGATCCCATTTTGCAAATCTTTTCTGCTAATTCCTTATATTTTTTCTTCAGTTCTTCAATTTCTTTTTCTTTCTCCAGCAGATTTTTTGTATGCACAGCATTTTCCCGTGTGCGCTGTCGCTGGTATTGTCTTTTAACATGATCTGCATCCTGGACTTCGGATTTCTGCAAAGGGAGATAAAAAAAAAACAATTAAAAACTAATGAAAGATTTTATTCAAAGATTTTGGGAACATTTCCAAATTATTTTTTTTTTCAAAGTAAAAAAGTTTATTTCCATCAAGATAGAGGATAGGGTCTTTTTTATAAGTCCACATCAAAAGCCAAGGTCAATAATTCCAAAGTATGGAAGCCTAAGAAAGAAAAAATTGTTTTTTTTTTCCCTCAACAAAAAAGACCCAGAATGCTGTGTCCTTTTTCAGAGCACAATACTGTTAAAATGCTCTAACTTGGAAAATAAAGCTATTTCCAGTCCAATTAGGCCACTGGTTTTCAAATAATTTTCAATTAAGTATAAATTGACAAAAACAAAATGTCTGTCCAAGAGAGATAACTCAACAAGTATGCATGATACACACATACATAGCCAACCTTGAAAACTGAAGAAATCAATGTTGACACTTTTGGTTTATGGTTTCTACTATGGAATGATAATTAATTAATGAAAGCAAAGTCAACATACCAAAGATTCCTGTTAATCTATTTAGGGGGGAGGAGGGGTGTTGAAGATTCAACTGATCAATTTCATGCTTCTTTTTATAACTACATTATTCAAAAGAAAATATATTCAGTTACTGAAATGTTCAAGGCAAAAGCAAAAGAAAGAAATATTGTCCACTTTCACAAAGTATGAAAGCACAACAGGAAGAGAATTACATCAGCTAACAAAATAATTTTGATTTCAATTTGATAAACTTTTGATCATAAAAAACAGTTGTTTTATATCTTTGTTTTGATTGAATCAACTTTTGATCAAATTAAAACGACATGCCAATTAGGCAATTATACAGGTTCAACGTAACAGCAGAACTCATGGATCTATTTGAAGTGACGATATTTAATAAAAGTGGTAAACATATAAATGCAGTAGACACGTTGACCTTAAACTTTCATCTTATTTATGGTACAAATTTTGATGAAGGCAAAATTCAATCAATCTCTTTAGATTTACCAAATGATTTTTGTTAAATGCAGCAAACTATCGAACTCACTTCTTATTTACCAAACGACAGGCAACAATTTAGTATGACAAATTTCAAGCTTTAATGAACACCCCTTTCCCCTCAATTGGATAGTTAGAGCGAGGGTTTACTATATATATATATATATATATATATATATATATATATTAATGCACACACTTATATACACAGAGGTTTCCCCTCTATCTGAACTGTAGAAAGAGTTCTTGTGAAACCATTTGTTATCAGAAATGGTGTAAAGTGATGAAGTAATTACCATTATTGGACATATGAAATCCCCCAAAATAACCTTGTATGAGATTTTTGCAATGATTACAGACTTTGATTTTGAATAGAACACATATACGTTTAGGGCAGGGTTGCAGGATCTTTAGAAGGACTACAAAGAAGAGTATGATAGAAAGATGCTTGAGGTTAAGCATTCAAGCATTCGTTCATATTTGAAGCCTTTCACCCTCAAAAATTTTCCCATACAAATTGAATAAACAAATGCTTTTTTGCTTTATATGATTTCAGATATTTTGGAGATACCTGTATTGATATGTGTGTATATTGAGAAACAATAGAGCAGATATGGACAGTGAATGAATAAGACAAGATTCAGACATAAAGCAGTTATTCAGGCCTCTGACTTACCAGTTGGATATTTAGCATGATAGCAAGGGCAGCATTGCATTAAGACGGCTGTCTATCAGATACAGGTTCAATTCCTGCAGCAGCCCATTTTTCAATTGTTATTTCTATTTGTGCTGCCTAGGCCAAGTGACACATTCACCATTCACATTTCAACAGGAGGTCAGTTTAAAAAGACTTTCAATATACACACAAATAAGATACGTTGATTGTGTGCACATACAAATAACCTCAGTCTACATTTCCTGATGAAGTAAAAAAAACACTGGGAAATTGCTCAGGGGCTCTGTGATTTTAGGGGCCCCAAAATTCAATTTGAAAAATAAAACTTGGATCTAATCTGTTGAAGAGCTGGGAGATTCACAAGACAGCCCTGTTGTATATATACACGTACATGTATATGTTATGCGAAATCGTCTAATTGGCAAAGTTTTAACTTTCTTTACAAAAAATAAACATGTAGTTTTAATTAACAAGAGTATTTGAACAACTATTTCTTACAATTAAAAGTTTATGATAATATCTATAGTTTCGAGAAGTGTCATTTATATCTAAAGAATTTTTCTACGATGATTGAACAATTTGTTATTTGTGTTGTCAGGTTTATGTAATCAAAGTGAAATCAAACTTTTCAATGATTTGCCAAAAATATATATATATATATATATATATATATATATATTATATACACACATACTGGACACACACCAACATGCATATATACAGATTCATAGACACACATGCATATAAAGAGAAGCCCAAAGAACAGAACCCAAATACGTACACACCACAGACAGGCTCACATAACACTCATCTACACATAATATATACACACTTGTGGACAGTGGGGCTGGGAGATAATCATAGACAGAAACTCACCCTGAGATTTTGCTGCTGGAGAATTTTGGCTTTTTCTTCTAGTCTTCGGGCAATGCCAGCCAGCTCTGCGTTCCGTTTTCGCAGAGACTTTAATTTTTCCTCTCGCGATTTATGATCTTCTTGCTTCTTTTTCTGCAAAAGTTGAGGGAAAAATCACTTTTAATGATAAACGTCTGGACAATATTAATCTACCTTTGTCAATAAAGGCCCTCAAAACCAACCAGCCAACCAACCAGATGGCAAGCATACAATACACAAGACTTGAGTGTCGTATATTTTTGTCCGTCAAGGAGAAGAGTAAAAATGAACTGGTATTCCCAGGCAGAAACACCCACATTATTGTCAAGAGAGAAAGAAAGAGGGAAAAAAAAAAAAAAACAGATCCATATTTATGTACACCTGAGAGGAGTTGACATACTCAATATCTGTAGGGTAGGAACAGAACAATAGGAGACTTATGCAGTCTTTAAAAAAAGAATAGTTCTTTCCAAAAGGTTTACGTTTGAATTTGCTGACCCAGTAGAAATAGCCAGTATTTTTTTGATAAGTGCAAAACATAAGACTTGAGGAGTATTCAGCCATATCTTGCAGACATTTTGGCAAGGGTGTTTGAGCAATGGTGCTTGATTTGTGGTGCCCATCTCCACTCCAAATAGCATGTGACAGGTTGTACTGGGTTACTCGGTTCCAGTAGCAGGGAGTGGTCCCTGACCAAACTTCTTTTTCCTTGCCAGCAGTATTTGGAGTTTTCAAATGAAAAATTAATGCATGTAATGCAATTGTAGGAATAGATAAGGAACAGATTTATCATTAATAGTATAAGAAGGAAACTCACTTAATACAAAAAGAAAATATTAGGTAATCCAAAAAGTTGATGGATTTTTCTTCTGTTCACAGAGTTCATAAGCTACCCATCTCCCAAATACGAGTCTTTTTCTAATATGGCATAGGTACAGAGTTTTATCACTTGTGTTAAACTATAATGCAAACATTTTTGAAGCAGAGTGAATTTGATACAAGTCCACAGTTGGTCATCAACATTTATCAGTCATCATTCATAAAGTTCATCTGATAGAAAACCCTCTGATCAATGTTCCCTCTAATATTAAGTTGTCAGTATATGTGAAAATCTCATGTTGTACTAATTATTTTCCTAAAGTATGTACATATTGAATGCTCTTAAATATTGACAATAGAAAGAAATATAAAAAACTACCAGGTAAATGAAAATAACTTTAAAAAAAAACATGTATGTTAACTTTCTATTGGAATTACAATGACATCATTCTATGCTTCTTTAACTTCTTCTTTTACAAGATGTAAACTTGTGCAAATATAAACTTGAAATTGTCTCAAGATAATTTTAGCACTGTCAATCTCCCATGACTAATAAGCTGTAAATTATTGTTATAATATAGTAGAAGTATGATCACATTAATTAACATTTTATTCTATATTTTTAACTACTTTGTTCAGTTCCATTAAATAGATTAATGAATATTTTTTGTTTTATGTGATGCTATGTTGAAATAGGTTAACAATAATAATACCCATCACAAATGTGGTATTCAAAAAACTGACTATCAAGTTAATCAAGACAGTTAACTAAAAGAATATTCTCCATGATTATGATATGTAACATACATATATAATTACTACAACACTATTTTAGGTTACTAATCCGTTGTGCACTCATTAATTTCCTTTGAGTGTGCATAGCTTAGAGTGAACTATGCTCATGAATCACTTTTGAATTCTATAATCAATAATTTCACCCCCATCAAACACTGAGCATATTTTACAGGCGGCTTCTTCTGTTTTTGCTCCAAGTTTAAATGTTAAATCAACAAACTCTTAGGATCAACTTTTTGGCAACCATACTAATTTCACTCATGTAATGTGTAGATATACTCTTCAGAAGATTAACTGGTTTCAAATGATGAGTGAAAGTTTCATGTTAATAAAAAGGATTACAGACTGTTGTAATTTGAATGTGTATTGGAGGGGGGGTAGAGATTTAGTTTTACTCAAAATGCTGTTCTCCTGGAAAAAATTGAAAACATTTGAAATTGAAAGAAAAAGAATATTCTCCCACGAGAAGTCTTATAGCAGTCCAGACAACTGCACTGAGAGGCTAAAAATAGAGTAACTCAACTCTACCTTCTATCTTAAAAGTTATTTATTCATAAAAATTTACAAATTTGATCCATTAGACCTTCAACCCACCTGAAAATTTGTCAGTTTAGAGGGAAGTATTTATGAAACTATGAAGCTAAACTTGACACTTTTCATTCATCCTATGAAGCTGAAGTTCTAAATTTCTTTTTTTCTCAGTGCTTGTGCAAATTTGGCAGTGTTTTTTCAAGGGATCTGACCCTAAACCGACAATAAAACATTTTTCTTTGAGCAAAAACCCTAACCCCAAACCAAACACAACAATAAATCATGGCACTATTTGAATCAGATGGTCTGCTTTGACATGTGAACTACTAACATAAAGTAAGCACATGAATTCTCAGTTTTGAGAAATATCAATTTTCTTAAGGTTTTAGGAGGGACTACGAGGGACCTGCCAGAAAGTGCACACAGGCTTGCCCAGGAGTGTGTGTTAGCCCAACCAGAGGAAGGTGGTCCATGCACATACAAACCTTATTTGATTTTATAAAATACATAAAAAATCATTTGCTTACCTGTTTTGTGATATCTGAAATTCTTTTTTCCCAGGCAACACCAGGTAAATCCTGCTAGTAAGCTCATATAAAATGTACTCAAATACATAATAGCTTTATTCTATCAGTAATGCTTACTTTAATTCCTAGCCACTGACAACCTCAGCCCTTAATTTGTCAGTAATGCTCACATGAATTCCTTGTCTTGTTTTCCTGATTTGCAATGCTTTTCTAGACTAAAATGAATCTCTGGTGCACTTCTATAACAAAATCATCAACAATTTATTTACATTCCATATATTATAGTCTTATTCTGTCAGTAACGCTAATTTATCCTTGATCACTGAACTTCCTTTCTTCATGATTCTTAAGGCATTTTTATAGTAAAATCATAAGTAATGGATGCACATTATACATTTAATAGCTTTAAAGTATCAGTTATATCTGCATTACTTCCTGAAAACTGACAGGATTTCTTCAAAAAAAGAAAATTAGGTGACCAACCAGTTGATGCTTTTTATAGCTGTCATTGCAATATAAGAACGGCCTTCTGTTGGCTAATATTACAGAGGTTTTTTTCAGTGCAGTTTATCAAACCCTACTATATTAAATAAATGTTTAATTAAAACCATCAATTACCATATTAATTAATACTCACCAATGATTCATTCTCAGTCTTCAGTATCATAGTCTTCCGCTCCAACTTCAAAACCTGGGACTGAAGCTCCCCAACTTTTTTCTGTAGGGGCTTCTCCTTTTCCTCAAACAGCCTTTTATTCTGAAACAAAAAAAGAAATTGAGTTTACACCAAATTTTTGTTAATAACACCATCAGCCATCATAAGTCCACTGCTGGATAAAGGTTTTTTACAGCTTCTCCTATATCGACCACAATTGTGCTAACCTCAGCCATGTCTCACCAGCAAACCAATCTCATCTTATGTTTGGTCTTCTAGTGCATTTGCTATCCCTTGGGCAAGTAACCTTTTACACCATCTATTATCCTTCCTTCTAGCAATGTATCCTGCCCACCTTCATTTTTGTCACATGATTATTTCTATAGCTGGTCTGAAGATCAAATAATGAAGGAGAGTTAAGGGTGGAGCTAGCATTTCACTCCATAGAAACCTACATCTTTCTTATATTACAGCAGAGCAATTAGCATCCTAAGCTCCACAAGGAGTCCACAAGAATCAACAACAATCATAAGAAAGAGGATTTTTAGAAACCATGAGCCAACACTACCTCCATAGGTTTCTTCAGTTTTTATATTGGTGTAGCTGGCTGAAAACTTTACTCCTTATGTCTAGAAAAAAGTATTCTCATTTTTTGAAAATTCCTGCTCGAGATAATTTTCAGTGGGGTGGGAGGGTTCAATTTGTAATGAAGGTTTATGCTAAATTGGTCTCTTAGTTTGAGTCAGGTAATATTCATGCTTGTTTTTTGAAAATTTAGACTTTTTTTATTGATAACTACCCAACAATAGGTAAAAAAAAGTAATTTTATTGATCACTATCAACACATCATGCCGCCAAAAGACATTGGCCATGTGACAGTCTCTACTGAATGACTAACCCGACCAGTTGATAATTTTGTTTTTTTTAAAAATCATTTTCATGGTGCAATCCTTTGTTCATACGAGGATTTTTCTATACCCCTTCAAATGGTATCAATAAAACTTGGTTTAAACATAGCTTCAAAAGATGAGAGATTCAATGCTTCGTACATTTAAAAGAAACTCAAGATTCTTTTCATATCATTTCATGCTTTATTAAATATTCAAAAAATTCTAGTCATGAACAGCTGGGAGCAAAAACTGATATTTTGAAGAAACTTTCATATTAATCAAATTGAATTTGATGTCATGTCAGAAGCTACTTTGTACATATAAATATATATATCATTTGGATATAGAGTATGACAATATCAAAGTATTATGACATTTAGGAAAATGTATTTTCTATGTTTTGCCTAAAGGTCATAATAATGAAATATTTCATGAGTCTATATCCAAATGACGTACACACTGTAGACATGAAATATGAGATAAACAATGAAAAGAAAAAACAGAAATATTTCTTTAAAATGATTCATACAAGATATTGTATTTTGAACATCACAGCAAAATATGACAGTAAGATGCTGAACACTATTTTTTAAAACTTTTATTTTTTCAACATTATTTCTGCTGAAGTCATTGTAATACCGCTTCCATCGCGCTACAGATCTCGGAGCCTACATTGTGAATTGAAGATCACCAGAGGTCCTCTGACAAAGGATTTGATTGAAAAGTCTTCACTACACAGAGGTGTGGGTTACAAAATTGGTCAACTTCAAGCCAGAACTTGGTGAGTTGGGTCATTGTAGAGGAGCAAAGAACTCTCTAGAACCTTTTCCGGCAAAGAACCATCTTCAACTGTCTTTTAAACCAATTGTTTCACCTCTATCAGAGTCCTCTGAATAAAGGGAGTTGTATAGGGGATAATTAATTTCAGTCTAAATAATTGATCCAAGGCCTATGTAATTCTGAAGAATCGACAAAACTTCCACTTCTATCACGATTTGATTGGCTGATGACTTCACATCAACATCAAAAGTGTGTTTCCATTTTTTCAGATCACAAGACTGACCAATCAAAGGAGCTTATCACATCCAGCTTCATATTATTATTATAATTACGGACTACACTTTACTTTACTACAATACCTTCTTCCTGGTTGATATTTTGAACAAAAAATGCAATTCAATATCTAGTAGCCTACATCTGACTGTTTTATCTCCTTTGAATGCTCACACAGATTGAACAGGTGATAACATATCTATAGGAATTTATTCATTCCTAGTTTCTAAAGTCCCCCCTCCCCTGCCGGGCCAACAATCTAGATTATCATTTTGATTCTGTTATCAATTGACTAGGAAATTCCTACGCTTGAGTTTAGAGGAATGAAAGTGAGGTGTCATGATTTTTTTTAAAATTTTATTTCTGTCTTCCTGCTGAACTAGCCTCACCCTACCCCCAGCCCCATGATTTTCTCTTCATTTCTGCACAAATTGAGGTTCAGTCAGGAAAAAGTTGCAGTAGAGTCAGTGATCCCTTCCCTGACCCCCTCAGGCCAACAATCTAGATTATCATTTTAGTTTTGTTATTAATTGACTGGAGATGTGATTTCTACAGTCTGAAATCCCCAATGCCAGTACTTGAGTCAGAGGAATAAACCCTGACTTTTGCCAATCAATTTGACTTGAGACCGATTTATCTCCAAGAAGATACATTCTTTTTCTCATTAGTCAAGATAAGACTTTTCACATTGTCTATGAATTAGTTCAGTCCCAGCCACTTACACTTCACATTATCTTTAATAAAAAACACTATTCAGAATCCAAACTCCCAGCAGTTCCAACTGACTTGTAAAATCCCAAATGCTCAGCTTTGAAGAATTAAATCATGAAGTTAAACTTCCCCGGACCAATTGTAGAACCTCACCATATAAGCAAAACATGAACATTTTTCTAAATGTCAAAGGTGGTGTAGTTTGAATTTAATATTAATTAACAAAATGCTCACTGTATTAAAAAATCAAAACAGAGCAATATATAATAATTACAAAAGATTAAAGAGAAAAACTGAGAATATATACAGACACAAACACACACAGGTACATAAATAAATCCATAATAATCCAACAAATGTTCGGTTTACTCCACATTAACTAACAGGATCAACTCCAAAATTCTTGTGATAAGTGCTTTGTGTCAATCATTTGAAGGTATTGAGAATGGTTATTGAAAAAGCCTTTTACTGAATACCAAAAGGAATTTATCAGTTTGGAACCAGTTAACATTGCAATACAACAATTATTCTGAATAGAATGATTAAAGATATAAAAAGCATATTGCTTGAAGTTAAAACTCTGACCTATTGTAGTATCATGCTAAGTTCAACAAGTTTCTTGTTTTGGTAGAGCTAAAATCCAACAAGCTGGGCTATTTCTAGCTCAATTTAACACCATTTCTTGACAAATTTTTGTTGATTTTGAACTATTTTTAACCATTTGAAATTCTTACTCCTATAAAACGATCTAGCTATTTTAGCCACTTAAATGGTTGTAAAATGGCTAACAAGGTTTTCAGGGGACTTGAGCTTCTTCTGATACTTTTTCAAGGTTGATTTAGTGCAAAATATTTTGGGGATATTTGCCTGGATTACCCCAAAATTTTGCCCTGGCTTTGCTGCTGTTAGCAGTGTATTTCAATAGTAAATACATTTACAAGACATACATAATAGTTATATTTCATTGGTAATGCATTAATTTGTGACCATTGAAAATGCTTTTCTATAAAGAAATCATTAGCAAGGAATTTACATTATACATAAAATAGTCTTTATTCAGTCAATGTTACTTGCCTTAATTCCCAACGTCTGCTACAGTTCCTTTCCTCACAATTTTCAATGTACTTCTATAATAAATTCATCGGCAACGCATTTACATTATATATATTATTTGTATAATAGCCCAATTCTATTAGTTATGCCCACATGAATTACTCAGCACAGACGATCTGGAGTCCATCTGGTCAGATCAGCAGAATGAAAGAAACCACGAGACATTTAGTATAGTAACCTAATTTGTGGATACATTTAAACATTTGTTTATAATTACACACATAACTGTAAGTCAATACTCCAACACCAACTTTTAGATTTTACCAAAACAGGTTTCATTCGAAAATATTTTCAAATACTCTTACATTAAACATGATAGAGGTTGAAGGTGGGGGTGAAAACAAAGATGGATTTTTGTCATTAAAAAGAAAGAAATCATGCATTCGAAGATCTATCTTGATATTTAATGAAAAGGATGAAAGATATACTTAGAAAATTACATAATAATAGATTTTTGCATACTCAACCCGGATAGTGTAATGGTTTTCATGTTTGCTTTACATGCAGAAGATCTCGCATTTGATTCCTGGTATAAGCAAGGGGTGAAGAAAACTCGTTAAATATCTCTGTACACTTAGCAGCTAATTAAATACACTCTAAGCTGTGTGATTAAAATGGAGGAATTCTTCCGGTAGACTTGTTTCCAGCCTGGTCATAAAAACTTGCAGGAATAAAGACCTGGTCTTGACCAGACTTTCAAGAATGACCAAGCTAATGCACGCAACAAAAACCAGGACTTAGTCATTAGCCATTATATTCCATTTGGTCATTTATTAGACGGGACATTTTACACATTCCCTCTCGATGCTCGTTCCTATATCAATCTATCAAAGTGATGATATTGGTAATGACCCATTTGGGTGATTTTTTTACATAGTTTATTAAGTTAGTCAATCAATAGAAACTGTCAGGTGACCAATGTCTTTAGGCAGTATGCTGGTTAGGGGTGGGTGATCATTTGTAAAATTGGAAAAAGGGGTGATCAATAATCAAGGTTACTTCTCTCCCCTTTAGTTGGATAATGATCATTAGGAAAGTTTGAATTTTCTGAAAACAAGCGTGAATGCTGCTGGATACAAACTAGAGGACTCATTCAGCATACACTTACATTGTAAACTGTCCTGCACCCCCACAAAAAATTGAGGGGGGGTCAAAAAAGATTTTTTTTCTAGACATTAGATGTGAGTGCTTGAATTTGCAGCCCTCTAGTTCCGTTGGTACAACCTGTACATATGGTGCATATATTGGCAGACCCACTTAAGAACTGAAGAACCCTAAACTGACAGTTCTAGTTGATGGTTTCTAATATCCAGGAATCATCATCAACAGGGGCATATAGAGACTCCATAATTAGAGATATTTGAAAAATTGAAAAATTAAAAAATTAAATTTTTAAAAAGACAGAGATTCACACACAGATGCTCAGATCTAAGCCAGGAGTGCTGGAGAGCAACACTTTGATCTCTCATACAGCACACGGATACTACACTCTGATCTTAGGTAGAAGTGTTGATCTATACATAATCTCATCATTTTTTACAGGTACTATCTTGGTTAATAGAATAAAAAGCAGTTATTTAAAATAAGAGGAAATAAGTTCAAAAATCTGAATAAAACATACAAAAAATTTATATTCTTCAAAATGACTGAAGATTTTAAAAGTTGAAGAAAGTTCAATTCACAAAGATCAGAAGAAAAGAAAATAGAACAAGCAATAAAAAGAACAAATTCAACATCGAAATTCTCTTTTTTTTTCTTTGGCTACAAATTAAAACTCATAAAATCACGAAGAAACCTGAAATGACTGAATGGAATTCTATGCCAAAAGCTATATTCTCTGCTTTCATCTTCAAAACAAACCTACAAGAATTTGGATTCCAATTCCTAATCACAGAAGACATTAATTGCTAACTATTTCTCTCAAAACAAGTAATTCTAACTCTGCTAATGACTTTGTTCAGTGATCAAAAGTGAAGTCGAAGTTCTTTGAGAAGACATGGAAAAATGGTTGACACAGATTCAAGTGGGTTACTAAGCAGAAATATTCTGACCTCCCATGTGAAATTGAATTTTTTTTTTTCATTTGCCCAATTTCAATTAATTCCTATTTTGCTGTGATATGTAGCATGAAGTAGTTCAATACAAATCTAAAATATGGTGCCTGTAGAATTTTATTGATTCGGGTTGAAGGTACAAGACAAGAGAAAGAGACATTGAAAAAATAAATAATACGTGCAAAAAGCTAAGAAGAGTGAGAAGAGGAAAGAGAAGAAGGAAGAGTGAGAAGGGGAAAGAGAAGAAGGAAGAGTGAGAAGGGGAAAGAGAAGAAGGAAGAGTGAGAAGGAGAAAGAGAAGAAAGAAGAGTGAAAAGGAGAAAGAGAAGAAAGAAGAGTGAAAAGGGGAAAGAGAAGAAGGAAGAGTGAAAAGGGGAAAGAGAAGAAGGAAGAGTGAAAAGGGGAAAGAGAAGAAGGAAGAGTGAAAAGGGGAAAGAGAAGAAGGAAGAGTGAAAAGGGGAAAGAGAAGAAGGAAGAGTGAGAAGGGGAAAGAGAAGAAGGAAGAGTGAGAAGGGGAAAGAGAAGAAGGAAGAGTGAAAAGGGGAAAGAGAAGAAGGAAGAGTGAGAAGGGGAAAGAGAAGAAGGAAGAGTGAAAAGGGGAAAGAGAAGAAGGAAGAGTGAGAAGGGGAAAGAGAAGAAGGAAGAGTGAAAAGGGGAAAGAGAAGAAGGAAGAGTGAAAAGGGGAAAGAGAGTGAGAAGGGGAAAGAGAACAAGGAGGAGTGAGAAGGGGAAAGAGAAGAAGGAAGAGTGAAAAGGGGAAAGAGAGTGAGAAGGGGAAAGAGAAGAAGGAAGAGTGAAAAGGGGAAAGAGAAGAAGGAAGAGTGAAAAGGGGAAAGAGAAGAAGGAAGAGTGAAAAGGGGAAAGAGAAGAAGGAAGAGTGAAAAGGGGAAAGAGAAGAAGGAAGAGTGAAAAGGGGAAAGAGAAGAAGGAAGAGTGAAAAGGGGAAAGAGAAGAAGGAAGAGTGAGAAGGGGAAAGAGAAGGAAGAGTGAGAAGGGGAAAGAGAAGGAAGAGTGAGAAGGGGAAAGAGAAGAAGGAAGAGTGAAAAGGGGAAAGAGAAGAAGGAAGAGTGAGAAGGGGAAAGAGAAGAAGGAAGAGTGAAAAGGGGAAAGAGAGTGAGAAGGGGAAAAAGAAGAAGGAAGATTGAGAAGGAGAAAGAGAAGAAGGAAGAGTGAAATGGGGAAAGAGAAGAAGGAAGAGTGAAAAGGGGAAAGAGAAGAAGGAAGAGTGAAAAGGGGAAAGAGAAGAAAGAAGAGTGAGAAGGGGAAAGAGAAGAAGGAAGAGTGAAAAGGGGAAAGAGAGTGAGAAGGGGAAAAAGAAGAAGGAAGATTGAGAAGGAGAAAGAGAAGAAGGAAGAGTGAAATGGGGAAAGAGAAGAAGGAAGAGTGAAAAGGGGAAAGAGAAGAAGGAAGAGTGAAAAGGGGAAAGAGAAGAAAGAAGAGTGAGAAGGGGAAAGAGAAGAAGGAAGAGTGAAAAGGGGAAAGAGAGTGAGACGGGGAAAGAGAAGAAGGAAGAGTGAGAAGGAGAAAGAGAAGAAGGAGGAGTGAGAAGGAGAAAGAGAAGAAGGAAGAGTGAGAAGGAGAAAAAGAAGAAGGAAGAGTGAGAAGGAGAAAAAGAAGAAGGAAGAGTGAAAAGGGGAAAGAGAGTGAGAAGGGGAAAGAGAAGAAGGAAGAGTGAGAAGGAGAAAGAGAAGAAGGAGGAGTGAGAAGGAGAAAGAGAAGAAGGAAGAGTGAGAAGGAGAAAGAGAAGAAGGAAGAGTGAGAAGGAGAAAGAGAGTGAGAAGGGGAAAGAGAAGAAGGAAGAGTGAGATGGGGAAAGAGAAGAAGGAAGAGTGAGAAGGGGAAAGAGAAGAAGGAAGAGTGAGAAGGGGAAAGAGAAGAAGGAAGAGTGAGAAGGGGAAAGAGAAGAAGGAAGAGTGAGAAGGGGAAAGAGAAGAAGGAAGAGTGAGAAGGGGAAGAAGGAGAGGAAGGGGGGCAAAAGAGGGAAGAGAAGAAGGGGGAAGGCGAAGAAATGAGAGAGGGGAAAGGAGAGAGAAGACGCGAGGAGAAAGGAGAGAGAAGACGCGAGGAGAAAGGAGAGAGAAGACGCGAGGAGAAAGGAGAGAGAAGACGCGAGGAGAAAGGAGAGAGAAGACGCGAGGAGAAAGGAGAGAGAAGACGCGAGGAGAAAGGAGAGAGAAGACGCGAGGGGGGAAAAGGAGAGAGAACAGAGGGGGGAAAAGGAGAGAGAACAGAGGGGGGAAAAGGAGAGAGAACAGAGGGGGGAAAAAGGAGAGAGAACAGAGGGGGGAAAAAGGAGAGAGAACAGAGGGGGGAAAAAGGAGAGAGAACAGAGGGGGGAAAAAGGAGAGAGAACAGAGGGGGGAAAAAGGAGAGAGAACAGAGGGGGGAAAAGGAGAGAGAACAGAGGGGGGAAAAGGAGAGAGAACAGAGGGGGGAAAAGGAGAGAGAAAATGTCAAGAATGCAAAGAAAAGACAAGGTTGAAGATGAGGAAGAAAAACAAAATGAAGACAGGGAGACAACTCAAGTTAGGCAAAGTCAACTCATCATGGTATAAGTGTTAACAAACTGAGCTTGATCATCATCACCGCTGAGTAGTGAGTTCAATCTTCAGCGAATGCCCCATGATAATGGCCTTGAGCCAATACTAAACTTAGTCATACAAAGATAAACATTAATAAAAATGAAAGTAAGTTTTAAAAAGCTCGAAAAAAAAACCACCTATTTTTTATATTTCTGCAAAATTCATTCATATAAATAATGGATACTTATATTTTATTCACACAGCCAGTTATTCACATCATTCAGTTGCTTCAGAAAAATACAATTGTATAAACTAGTGACAAAAAAAGACTTGAATTCCAAGAAAGATTATTAAATTTACATTTATTTTCCACAAAGCATTTTTGTTGCATTCTTTTGGTTCATGTCTCTTTATGTCATCCTATGAACATCAATTGAGAATAACAACCTTTGTTTCCTTATAAACAAATTTTGATACTGAGTTTATTCAATGGAGTAAAAAGGGGGAAAAACGAGAGAGAAAAAAACTGAAAAAAAATAGGTGGCAGAGGTTGAATGAAAAACAGAGACAAAAGAAACAGAGAGAGAGAGAGAAGGAAAGAGGAGACACGAAGAGAGAGAGAGGGCGAGGGGAGACATAAAGAGAGAGGGGGAGAAAGGGGAGACACAAAGAGAGAGAGGGGGAAAGGGGGAGACACAAAGAGAGAGATAGAGAAAAAGGGGAGACACAAAGAGAGAGATAGAGAAAAAGGGGAGACACAAAGAGAGAGATAGAGAAAAAGGGGAGACACAAAGAGAGAGATAGAGAAAAAGGGGAGACACAAAGAGAGAGATAGAGAAAAAGGGGAGACACAAAGAGAGAGATAGAGAAAAAGGGGAGACACAAAGAGAGAGATAGAGAAAAAGGGGAGACACAAAGAGAGAGATAGAGAAAAAGGGGAGACACAAAGAGAGAGATAGAGAAAAAGGGGAGACACAAAGAGAGAGATAGAGAGAAAAAGGGGAGACACAAAGAGAGAGAGAGAAAGAGAAGACAAAAAGACAGAGAGAAAGAGAAGACAAAAAGAGAGACAGAGAAAGAGGAGAGAGAGAGAGAAAGGGGAGACAGAGAGAGAGAAAAGAGAAGAACAGAAAGAGAGAAAGAAACAGAGAAAGAGAGAAAAGAGATGAAAAGAAAGAGAAAAGGAGAAGAACAGAAAGAGAGAAAAGAGATGAAAAGAAAGAGAAAAGGAGAAGAACAGAAAGAGAGAAAAGGAGAAGAACAGAAAGAGAGAAAAGGAGAAGAACAGAAAGAGAGAAAAGGAGAAGAACAGAAAGAGAGAAAAGGAGAAGAACAGAAAGAGAGAAAAGGAGAAGAACAGAAAGAGAGAAAAGGAGAAGAACAGAAAGAGAGAAAAGGAGAAGAACAGAAAGAGAGAAAAGGAGAAGAACAGAAAGAGAGAAAAGGAGAAGAACAGAAAGAGAGAAAAGGAGAAGAACAGAAAGAGAGAAAAGGAGAAGAACAGAAAGAGAGAAAATAGAAGAACAGAAAGAGAGAAAATAGAAGAACAGAAAGAGAGAAAATAGAAGAACAGAAAGAGAGAAAATAGAAGAACAGTAAGAGAGAAAATAGAAGAACAGTAAGAGAGAAAATAGAAGAACAGTAAGAGAGAAAATAGAAGAAAAGTAAGAGAGAAAATAGAAGAAAAGTAAGAGAGAAAAGAGAAGAACAGAAAGAGAGAAAAGAGAAGAAAAGAAAGAGAGAAAAGAGAAGAAAAGAAACAAAGACAGAGTGGAATGGAAAAGACAAGAGTCAGAAAGAGAGGGGGGGAATGGGCGTGAAAGTCAGATGTTATGGAGTCTAGAAATGAAAATAAAATGGGTAAACATTATTCTATCAGTTAGAATACATAAACCTACCCCCATATTCAGGCAGTCTGTCCCTATACAAATACAATATCCTTATGAAATGAAACTATTTCAAAACTTTCTGTGCTTTCTATGATGATCTCCGTAGATGGCATTCCTGTGTCACAAATTGTTCATTTTTCTAGCAATACTTCACTTCCTATACTCCCTATATGACCCAGTTTCTCATCACATTGGTAGTCTCAAGGAACTACGTAACAATAGAGAGTATAAATGCAAAAACGAGTAGCTTTGAAAGTGTTAAGAAAGCAAATCTTTTCAACACGTTGAATAGTCAAATGGAGTTGAGGGGTCATAACAGGTACAAGGGGCATTCACATCCCCCCTTCTTTTTTCCTTCACAAAACAAACCAGCGTAGGATGTGGGGATAAAACAAAAAATGTAGAGAGGAAAGAGAAAATAGTAAAAAAATCTACATTTGCAGCTATGAGCACTGCGTTATTAAAGCTAAAGAAATGCATTTCCTTTGGGGTCGGGTACAAAGAGTGCAAATGTACACTGTATAAATATGTAATCATTTTCTAGGGGAAGGAAGGGGGAGCTACCCTCATCGAAGAATATGATATTAGCTCCTCACAATATATTATCAGTACACACACAGAAATATACAGGTGTACTCACTCTTTGAAAGTTCGCTTTACCGAAAAAGTTTAAAATCAAAAAAAGTTCAACATTCATTTTGCAAAAAGCCATTATAGAGGTAACACAAATCCCCTGACTCTCTCGAACCCCAGTCCCCAGTATCTGCAACCACCTTAATCTCAGACGACTCAGCCAAACCTACCATCATCACAATTTTTTGGGTCTGCAAATGCTCAAAATGTTTTCCTATATAAATTAATGCTAATTGCTTCTTCACTTTGTGCCATTTCCGCACATGAAAGGTTTTTATAGGAACACTCAACTTTTGGGGAAACATCAACTCGAATAATGAAAAGTGTGATTTTCTTGGGTTACTGGTTGTAACACTGGACTCATCCACTGGGGTTTGGAATTGAATTCTGCTGAAAAAAAAAAAAAATACTTCCTATCCACAGTTTTTCAAACTACACACTATTCCCAAAATTTAGCATTATAAAGATTTTTATAGAGCACATCTCAATTGAAACATATCTTACTATTTTTACTGAGATTAACAAGATCACAACATGTGGAAAAAAAAATTAGATCAAGACACCTTGTATAGGAATGATCAGAAAGCCAAGCAGGCCATAGTTTGTGGGTTCAATCATCATCAAATCTCCAAGTATAAATGGTATGATACCAATTCATGATAAGTTACTATACTTTTATAAAGAACAGTGTGATTTTCTTGGTTTGCTGTCTCTAACACTTGGCTCTCTCACTTATGAGAAAAACTTCTCAGATAATAGTACCTCCTACCCATCATTCAAAAGTATGGACTCTTCTACTAAAATAAATTTGCTATTAGCCTTTCTGAGAAAATAGTTTCATAGGAATTCAACTATATATGTGTCTGACATTTTATTTCACTTCTGTGATCATACAGAGACATAGTGAAGAACGCCTTCCCAATAAACTCAAAATGTTAAGTTTACAATGAAATATAATATCAGCAAAGGGATAACTCTAAAAGAGATGTACATGGATCTGAAAGTAGACCAAAGTAAAAAATATCATGGAAGTAATCAGGCATCAAAAATCAGGTATGAGATGGAAAGAGGAGATTGAAAGGTTTGCTTTAAGACATGACACAATCACGGACAACATAGGAGCAGCTGAGAAAGGCTTTTGACTAACAGAGAACATGATGGCTGATTATATGTATATATATCATTGTAAGCTTATGCAATGCTCTTCCTTAGAAATAGAGCACACTGGTGGTTGAGGAGTTTCTGCGTGAAATGAATATATCGCTTGAACTCAGCCTTACTGACCACCCAGTTCTGTCTAGAGGTAGGATATCGGTCTCCGGGTCCAATGTGAGGGATTCAATTCTGCCTTGCGGTACTGGATGGGATAAAGTCTATAGCCACACTGAAGAGATATAATACATCAAAACAGCTGTCTGTGGATGACACAATAATAAATACACACATATATATATATATATATATATATATATATATATATATATATATATATATGGTGGGGATCAACTTTAAGGTTAGTGGAAAAAAATGCTTCTGTTGGTGGAAAATCAACTCAGAGTTTTTCTGTGTAATTAATATTCTCAAAGATGAAATCATAAGTTAGTTTGCGTGCAGTCAGAGATTAAAACCAACACATTGGATTTAATATTCACATGGGTGAACACTCAATGGAAATGACATGAAAAACGAGTCACATTTGTGGTTATACTTATTGATTCCTCATCATCAAATATATTTTAGGGGTAACCTACATAAGTAAGCAATGCGTTTAAAAAAAATTAAATGTTGTGCAGTATAAAATAACATCTATATACAATAAATCATCATAATACCCTACATTGAATAAACTACACATATGATGTAAGCTATATATTAAAATCATATCTGAAAGGGAGGTGGTGTTTGATCGACACAGCTGGGGAGCCAGGTTTATATAATTGTGTGGTTTTCAAATCCCTGAAACACTTACATAGTAAACTGATGATCCTTACAAAAAAATATTTACACATTGTACCATAATAAATAAGTTCGCATAAAATATAAAATAACACTGAAGAAAATTATATTAACAGGTATTGGGAGATGAATGACAAATAAGTTTTTCAATATGTTTAGTATTTAATGCAGTAAAGCTTTCTAGACTATCTCTCTCTCTCTCTCTATATATATATATATACTATGCAGATTGGCAATTATTCATGGATGTATTTGAATTCTATGTGATGATTTCTTAAGGGGAAAGAAACTACTGAACTTATTTCTGTGGAAGAGCCCATTGTTTCTAATGATAGGTTGGAGATATTTTCATCCACAGAACTTTATGTAGAAGAGTCCATTGTAACAGAAAGAGAAACAAAAAAATTACAATTTTCATTAAATAATTAGATGTTCTATTTTGGATTTGCTGCCGCTTAACTGTACGATTACTCTGGAAAACTGACTGACCAACACACCGAAGGCAAAATGCTTAACAAGTGAACAAATATTGAACCAGAAATAGCAAATAAAATAGAGGCATAAGCAATAGTGAGTCCGCTTAGTTTTAGAAGCGTTAAATTAATGTTATATAACACTAACTAAATAACAGCCAAACCCTTCCTCTTAAAACAAAGACCTGTGTTCATTTGTCTGACCTATAATGTCCTGTGTTGGTGACACACGTTCTAAATAGAGCCCAAATATTTGACATTCTTCTCTTTTCATGGACTTCTGTTGCATAAACATGTTACTAAAAGGAATGGAGGGAAGTTTATTTAGAGGGAGGTTGGTGTTCTTTATGATATTATTGTTATTACAAGTATAGTACCTGACAAATGACATGATCATTCACATTTTGACAAATCATACAAGTAGATATTTTAATATGAATGTATTTATCAATTGTTTTAATGACATCCTTAGTAGCAATAAATAGTAATAATAAGTATAAATATTTGTTTTTCTTTTCACCCAGCGAACGTAGTATACTAAATTTTTTATTGGTGATATTTCCGCCCTGCTGATCAACACTTATTTCAAAGTGAATTACAAATGTTACAAAATTTATTGATAAGAATTATTATTATGTTTTTTTCATTCTCGTGATGCAATTATTTAGTCATTCTTTTCATGAACAGAATCCAAGATCGTGTTGCAACCAATTTCCAATCATCTTGATTCACAAGAGTTTTATTTTATTTATTTTTAATTTTTGCTAATTGTATTTCAAGTGCCTCCCTTATCTATTTTTTTTTAAAGTAATTTTTTTACAAGTTCAGAGTTTTAGGATGCGACCACTCAAAACGGCTGTGACATTCTTCACTATGATCTCCTGTGCCTGAGCTTGTCAAATTTCCTTTCTTGCTATTCGGATGTTTTTCAATACTCTTTGTTAAAAATTTTTTTTTTGGCAGTCAATCGTTTGAACAAGCACCAAGTTCTGTGGAACAAATAGTGAGTATCAAACTCACTGCAGTTGTAATGATCATTCAAGAATATTCAAAACTGACCAAAATTGTCAACATAGGTTTGTTCAGTTTTTAAGCCAGTCTGGCTGGTTATCTAAGCATTTATCATACATACAAACTGCAACAAAGGAGCTAGAGGACTGAAAATTCCAACATTTATTTATTCTGGCTAAAAAAGATTTTCTGAAAATCTACTACAGTAGACACACAATCATCATCAAAGTCTGTTGTTGGACAAAGAATTTCCCCAAGATCCACCAGTTCTCTCATTACCAATACCTTCTGAACTTGTCTTAACCATTTCGCCATTTTACTTACCATCACATACAATTCTGCACATGAGCTCAAGGGATCCACATTGTAAATCATGATCTACAGCAGTTGTCAGACATTCTTACTACATGGCCAGCCATGTCAATCAGTAACTTTGCACGGCTGGGCCACTGTAGGAAAAGGGTTCAACTTATTACCATACAAATGGTCTACAAGCTAGTTAAACCTTTCCATGCAGTACATGTCAATCTGCAGCTTAGTATAACAGGGCCACTGTAAGAAGAGGCTCGAACTCATTACCATACAGATGGTCTACAAGCTAACTAAGCCTTCCAATACATCAATCTGTAGCTTAGTATAACAGAGCCATTGTAGGAAGAGGATAAAAACATCACTATAAGCTAGCTAAGCCTTTCCATACAGTACGCCAATCTTCAACTCAGTATGACAGGGCCACAGTAGGAAAAGGATAAAAACTCATAACCATACAAATGATCTACAAGCTAGCTAAGCCTTCCAATGCAGTATGTCTATCTGTAGCTTAGTATAACAGGGCCACGGAAGGGAAAGTATCAAACTCAGTCATTGGGAAAACATTAGGCAAAAGTAGGTGAATGATCAGAACAATTTTAATGGATAAAGTGAGATAATAGAGCGTTTGAAAAGCCCTGCCCTGATGAAAGCTATAATTATGTGGGTTTGGGTATGTGTCAATGTATACGTGTGACAATAAGAATTGATCTCTTTTTGTTCTGTTTGTCTATTCTCTCGGCCGTGTGTGTCTTTTTATGATGGTTTATATGTGGGCTGACACTCTAGGACAGAAAGTAGCAAAACATTCCGGAAGTTGCCTTAAGCAAAATTCTCACCTTTCATGCAACAAGTGCTGATTATCTAGGGATGAACCAATTGAGAAAAAACTCTCTGAATACAAATACGGGGCAAGGGAAAAAGTCAAGAAATAAGAAAGATAAGTTGAAGAAGCACACAAGGATGATGGGAAAGGAAATTGAAAAAGAAAAAATGAACAAATGAAGCGGAAAAAAATAATGAGGATGTGGAAGAATATAAAAAAGAATGACAAACAAACTCGGAACAAAAAATGGGGATAAGAATGAAAATTTGATTTAGAAAAATGAATGAAAAAGCAAAGAAAAAAAAGATGAAGGAGTAGAAGAAAAAAAAGGAGAGAATGACAAATGAACTCAGAATGAAAAAAAGCAATGAATATGAAGAATGTTTGAATGAAAAAAAGGAGTCTAGATATACAAGAGCAGATCAAGCATTGGGTTAAGTGCATTGACAAGGAAGTTGAAATAATTTTATTTTCATCATTAAGCTGCCGATTCATTGATTTAGATTCATAATTATAGCAGGATAAAAATAGAAAAAGAATGAAAAAGAAGGAGCTAGAGAAAGGAGATACAAAATGAAAAAAACATGTGCTTGTAATGAGGAACAAGAAAAGAACAGAATTTGTTCAAAACCTACAACGTTTTTTAATACAATTTTTGACAGCATTTGGCAATATTCATTTCTGTAATAAAACTATTTGTTTTCAATTGAGTTTTCAAGTTCATCATGGTAAGAATGTCCAAAATTAAAATAATCATAGCAGCAAAAATGAAACAAAAATTATCATCTAAAATGCAGCATAATTCATTGGAAAATAAAAAAATTAAAAAAATATATTAAGTTTATAAGTTGATTAGGAAATGATTATTGTATAGTCTGCTTCCTTTCTGTCTCTTCTCTTTTTTCTCTTTCTCGTACTTTTTTGTCTATTTCAAGAATTGATAAAAGAATTATATGACAGTCGGCCCTAAAAATACAAAAACATTTTCCTCTTTCCTCACTCACTTTCTCTATCCTTCCTTTCTTATGAACGCTACAAACCGATTCAAATCAGGTTTAAACAAAAAACCTTTCAGTTTTCTTAGAACTGTCAACTTTCATCGTAGTTAAAAAGATGGAAGGAGAGGAAGTAAAAAAAATTAAAAAGTCGTAAAACATGGGAAAAAATTGAAAAAAGGGGTGATCAATGAATAAGTTGCTTCTTTCACATTTTGCTGGGCAGTGATCACTAAAATGCTTGCATTTTTGAAAAACAAACATGAATGCAACCTTACACAAACTAAGGTACCAAATTAGCATAAACTTACATTGCAAATTGAACTCCATCACGTATATACACACCAAAATCTTATTTAGGGAAGAATTCTCAAAAACAAAAAAAAAATGTTCATTGTAGAAATAAGGAGAGAATAAAATTTCCAGCTCTTTAGCTCAATAGGTGTGGCCTGTATGCATCATACATACATAGCCAGCTAGACCAACTTAAAAACCAAAGAAACTTATGTTGACAGTTTTGGTCGAGGGTTTCTAAAAATGACCGAAATGAAGAAAGAGAAATGGTTGGAGAAAAAAAATGTTGATTATGAAAAAAGGAGAAGAAGAAAGTTCAAGCTAATAAAAAAAAAAAGATGAAAGAAAAAAGAAAAAGAAATAGAATGAAAGAAGAGATGAAGGAAAATTGAGGAAATAAAAAAAGAAGAAAAAAGAGATGAAAGAAAACTGAAGAAATAGAAAATAGAAGAAATGAAAGAAAACTGAGGAAATATAAAATAGAAGAAAAAAGGAGATAGAGAAGCAAATGAGTTAGAAGGAAATGAAAGAAATAAATCATTCTGAAAGAAAACGAAACTGAAACGAAAAAAAAGAAGAAATAGAAAGAAATATCAAAAATAGGGAGCATGAAGTGCAGGTTGGTTCAAGTAACAAAAAGCACGTGAAAGACTTTCTCCTGATGAAAGCTACAATTATTCCCAAGCAACACAATGGTTTAATTACTGAAATGGAAAGGCTATTGATAATTTTGTTATACAATCAAAATCAGTGCAATATGCTTATTAACCTTATTTTAGTGCAAGAAAAAGGTTCAAAGCTTTTTCAATGATTTTAAAGCTGAACATGCAACAAAAACAGGTGATTATGATGAAGAATTCCTTTGATGTAGTTTCTGTGATTATTATGTACTAAGTTATTCAGCTTAAGATGTTTTAGTGTATTTCAAAGTGTTTGTGGAATGATTTATACGTGTTACACCAAATCTGTTATTTGTTCATTTAATGAAATAAGCAATATTATTTGTTCAATATGCAGAATATTGTTCATTTGGCTTTGATTAATCTAGAAGTTACATTAATTCTCTTATATCAGCAGTTGATGTCACATAAAGATGCTAATAAATTCTGTAAAATCTGCCTGGGGGAAGTCCGGCCATTCAGATACGCTAAATGCCAACATTCCGGCACATCAAAATGCTGAATGCTAATGTCTGGCATTCCTACATGGCCAGACATTGACATTTAGCACTATTACATGGCCAGATTTCTCCCGGACAGATTCTAGAGCATTTTTCAACATCCCTTTATGACTCCTTTAGCATTCCTATGCTGGACAAAAGCTATACGTCTGGACGGCAATTCATAGTTCAGGATTTGAATCAATTCATTCTTTTTAAATCAACATTTCTTTAACTAGATGAATAAATAAAGGAAAATGGAGCTGAAATTTCCAAGAATGTTGAAGAAGAAAAAAAAATAGGTTGATTTTTATATTATGTATTTATTTTGAGTAAAAATAGAAAAGTACCATAGCTACTATAAGAATTACACACTTCTTGATACAAGTACAAGGTATTGTTAGTGTTAGGCTAAAATTATTTTGTGTAATAAAAGTAAAGTAAATTGATAATTTTAAAAAAAGAAAAAAATCTGTTGGCAAAACATTAAACTCTTGTGCAGTAAAATAATCAATTTGTTTACATCATGTGACACCAACCGTCTGTTGATGTAAGAAAAATAATGTTGAGATTAGTCAGAGCCAAATAAAGAATATTTTGCACACTAAACACAATAATTTCTTTATAAAAAAATACAAGGTAAATAATTTATACTTTCAAGTTTCATTTTTTTGTCCTCTCTTGATTTATGAACTAATTTCTACAACAATATGAGAATGCCTGGCATAGATAGTCAAAAAAAGAAAAGGATCAGATACCCTAGTGTCTTCTTTAAAAATTGAATCAAATTAAAATGAAACCATTTGAATTGAAAATAAAATGAAAATTATTTGATATAGTATGAAAACATTAATTGATAAATTCCACCAACTCTTGTAAAGGTACTTAAATGGTGACTAAGTAATTTTCAACGTATAGATAAAAAAATAAACATGCTAATTCTTTATACATTAAGAAACAAAATTACAGAGTAGTAGTTAATACACATTGATACAGTTATCATTCAAACAATAACCAAAATAAATAATCCATGAATTAGGCAGCAAGGAAATTTGATGAATCTAGCATAACACATGCATGAAAAAGTGAAACATATAACACAATGAATGTTTCTTTCTTTCTTCTTTTAATTATAACTGCATGTTTTATAGACTCCAAACAAACTGAAAACTTATATTCCTGGGATACTTGACCCGATGATGAAAATAAGATAGGTGTTGGTGACCTCTGGAAATCAATATAAGCTGAGGTCAATTATAATATTTTCAGATCTAAGGGAGATGGCTGCACCCTACTGGCTGCAAATTAGTGTACACAGATAACTTGAGACCTACTACAGTGCAAACTGTTCAGCACTGGTTCAGTGGGTTTAGGTCAAGAAATATGGATACCAATAATAAACCTCAAGGAAGGTCCAAACCTGTTCTTGATAATGGAGAATTATTAGCAAAATTGGCCAACAACCCAGGAACAACAGTTCAACCATTTTCTGAAGATTTTTAGACTTCAACAATGTCATCTCAAGACAATAGGAAAGATTAAAAATTTGGAAAAATGAGTCGTACATGAAAAGAATGAAATGTTCCATGACAGTGCAGGAAATCTGTCTAAGCCTACGTAATTGAGACATGAAGTCTACCATCATCATCAAAATTCTTAACAGATTTTCTTTTCAAGCCTTTTGAATTTCATATTCATGATAAAAGGTTAAATAATAGGGAAGCCATGGATTTATGACCATTAGAACTACAGTATGTTGTAGAGATAGATTATTATCATAAGAGGATAATTGGAGGGAGGTTATTGCTACGGGTGCGTCAGATTTTGATTGAATATTTTCCGCTCTTCATCATCCTTCATTTCAATATACAAGAAATGACATTTTGCATGTAACAACCTAATGAATAACTTATTCAGATTTCTTGCACTGGACCAATTTTGATACAAGTGTTGCTTTTGTAAAACACTCAGCTTGGATCAAGCTTGAAAGACGAGCACTCTCACCACTAATCAAACATGGGTGCTTGTTGTGCATATCCACTATAGACACTGCTTTACAGATAAATGATTCAAACTTTAAAAAATTTAAAAAATACATACATATATATACATATATATATATATATATATGTACACACACACACACATGTACATATAAATAATGGTGAAATAATGGATTTGCTACACAAACACGTTTACATTTCTACCTTTCTTCAGGTGAATGATTTGATTTTTTTGGATCCCTATTTAGGATGTGATGGGGTGGGGGTCTACTTTTCAGGTTGGAAAAACTTTATCTTATTCTATTTCTATTTTTTTTTCAAGTCAATCTCTGTTTGTATTTCATCTTCCACTGGGAAGTGGATTCCTGACTAAAAGCTCAAATTTTACAACTTGAAGTTGAATGTAGAGGGCACTTTATAAAATAAACCCACCACACGTCAGATATTAAATCACAGATTTGTACTTCTCTGTGTGTATGTACACACACACACACATATATATATATCTCAAATAAAGTCTCTCGAATTGTATTGCAAATAACTTACAATAGAAAGGACACTTTGAGTGGCCATTACTCCCTAGAAACTAAAGTAAATATAGATATATTCCATGGGTGAGAAATAACTTTAACAAAAGTATCTAACTATAATTGGAGTGTACTTTAATTGCAGAAATATATATGCAAGAGTGATGATGATGTCTTAGTTGTCAACATCCGCGGAATTATAACCACAGGTCCAGCTAGTAAAATATTAGAACAAAAATATTTCACTATCCATTATGAACAAATTTCAATCTAATGGAGACTTGTGTATAGGCCGACTACTCACTTTTTGCCTCAGAATTTGACCTTCAAAATTTCTCTAACACATGGCATATTAAATGTATTGGGTGTATGTAAATTAGAAAGGTATGCATGTGTACCCATATGATTTTGTGGGTGGGTAGGAGAGGACATTAAAGCGATTAACTTTAAGTAGAAACAACTCTTGCCTATTTACTAACGTGAAATTTTGATTTAATGCATACTTATTTACAGACGTGAAATTTCGATTTTCACAAACATATCCAGTCTATCTCTCTAAAGTCGTGTAAAAAAAAAAGTTTGGTAACTTGGGAACAACACTAGCATCTAGGTAATACAGAGTCAAATTTCTAGACTAAATGACCAATTAATCAAGGCAATGCATCCTGGTAGTTTGCACTTATCAAGGATTTCATCAATGGGTCCGATTAA
This sequence comes from Thysanoteuthis rhombus, assembly GCA_963457665.1. Lineage (NCBI taxonomy): Eukaryota > Metazoa > Mollusca > Cephalopoda > Oegopsida > Thysanoteuthidae > Thysanoteuthis > Thysanoteuthis major. Next base: position 24,991,038 of record OY735242.1, on the reverse strand, counting down.
CCATGTTGTACACCGCAGTATAGTGTATCAACCTCATTACAAAACAGCTGATGAACACACTTCCAGGTTATTAAGTGGCATATAAACATTATTCAAGGCCGCCCCTACTACAACATAAATTGGTTGTCTCATCCGTATAAAAGAAAAAAAAAATCAAAAACTGACCTATTCAAAGAATTAATCACTGAGCGTCTTACGAATCTTGAAGAAGGGAAACTTGAAGGATATTTCCAAAATCTTTTCACTCCTCGCGATTAAATGGAGTTCTTATAAAAATCAATAATTCTATCAATTTTTGATATCTAATCCTAATTTTTTTATGCAGGGTTTGAAATAAAAACAAATTTGTCACTTCATAATTTGCGCACCCAATTCGTGACTATGCTATTCGGGCGAAAAAAGAGAAATAACTAAACTTTTACAATGGTTCCAGATATCGTCACTTCATTACAGCATAAAATGTGAATGATCACGGCACATTTTTGGAATATCGCTTTTAGGGGTACATGGGAACCTGTCAGAATTCCCAAAGGGTATACATAGGGATAAAACGATTGGGCCACCGGCAACTCTATCTTCAAAGATCATAGTTACAAGTATGTATTTAGAAACAAAACAAAAAAGTGAGACCGCAAAACTCCCTTCAACTAAACAATAACAATGAAACTGAAAGCAATGATTTTTTTTATTTTATTACTTACACTTCAAAGACCCCGGCACAAGTGACTGACATAAAACAGACGGACTTCCTGTATCAAGTTTCTCCAGTTTCCCATTCAGAGATAGTCGAACAAATCCGCAAGAACTTGGTAAAAGGTGTGGCTCGAGTAAACTTGTTTATGAATATGCATTTTTGGATTCCGGACTGAATAGTGAATGTCGCTATAGTGTGGGTGGGTGGGTAGGTAGGTGTGGTTTTGCTTTTTACACTGATTTCATATTGGGAAACTTTTCTACTTTTTCTATTAAACTTCGATAGTTTTGCGGGGTTTATACAAAAATATAAATTTCGAAAACGAAACATTCTTAAAAATTAACTATACATTTAAAGTATTACTTCAGGTTTAGCCCACGCCTTTTTAGATGTACGAGCATCTCTAAGAGCGATAGCCGTCAGACAGACAGGCTGACATACCAAAACACTCCCACAAACTCTCGTCCCCCCCCCCTATATAAGTCTGAAAGTGCGACGGGGGGGGGGGTTGCACATCAATAATCTGATTTCCTGATTTCATTTATTTCTAATTTTTTGATTGGTGATAATGTGTGCCATATCCAAATATCATATGATACAAGTATATCACAGATTTTCCTTCAACAGATGAAACCGGACCGTCACCTCTTTAAATCAGGACTATATTACGAGCGGTCACTTGAATTTTTAACTATACTCAATATTTTACTGACTGGTCAAAGGTCAAAGGTCAAAGCATATAAAACAACAGTCAGTAAGAGAGCAACCTGCCAATTACTTTGCTGTGATTTCAAATCACAGTAGGGAAATATTAATTTAATAGATATATATCCATACCTCACATAGATTAATCATCATAGCCTACACATGTACCAGAACTAATCGTCTAAAAGAATTATCAAAAAAATAGATTTTTTATCTAAATTCATATTTTGAAAATACCAGCACAAGATTTCAGCTTCATTCATCTAAAATGACCACAGAGACACCAAAAAGCACTTTTTTTTAAAAAGAAAAAAAAAGTGTTTTCAAATGTACTCATGCAAATTTTCAAGGTTGTAGCCTAAAAAATGTGACCCAGAGCATCTGGAGACACAAACACACGCATGCAATCAAAGAGAAGAATCTGTAGCTCACTTGATTGGTCGGGACGTTTGTGGTACTTTGGTAATTTGATAGATTGGTTTGGTTCAACACTCCCACAGGAACAGACAAACTGTGAAGAGTTCACTCCCTTAAATTAAGTGAGGACTGTTATTGTTGTTACAAGGTAAATTGAACTGGAGTTTGACAATAATTAAGAATGATGAATTTCAAAACTGTAGTCCAGCATCTAGAAATCCTTCAGTTTCAAGTGACCAGGACATTTACACTTGAACACAAAGTCTACAATGCAAGTGTCTATTGTAAAACAACCAATGATCCTGAGAGTCATCCTCTCCAAGAACTTTTTGACTGAGAGGACAGAGCAAGAAAAAATGTACAATTTGACACACTGGGAGTGGTTGCACTTGAAAATTCTTTCTAAATACAGATTAATTAATACATCAGTATCAGTTTCATTTATATTAATAAAACTGTATCATCTATATTAATGTATTGCATGTAATCTTTTTCAAACTTAATATTTGTTTGGTTCAAGTTTTTAACAGCCTTACTGCATTCAAAGACATGAGACGTACATATTTAGTTGGTAAGAGGTGTGTTATTGAATTATCATAATGTAGTTTCTGTTGGTCGGGCAGAGGAAAAATTATTTGGACACTGATTCGACAGCTGTCACAATACAAAAAAGCAACCTTTTTGAGTGGAATTAGTTCAAACTAAATACTCCTGAAGTCATCTACCATCAAAAGTAGGACAAATGTTTCAGCCAATACATAGACACGTAGACACCATATACAAAGGCATACGCACACATAAATACATACACACATGAATACAGATATACAGAAACACACACATTTATAGACAAGCTGGGGTATGCAGCTTTGTCCAAGGTAAAAACTTCAAACATAACAGAGGAAAGAAAATTATATTTTATAGAGATTTTGTGAAGTTGATCCAAATGTGGGATGGGTGTTTATATTCCACTTCCTAATTGGGCTAACACACACAAAAAAATGTCTAGATATAACAAAGCAGGAAAGCAAATTATATTTTGTAAAGATTTTAAAATATCAATGGGTAGGGTTACACTCACACGCACCAACCAACATGCCTGTACCCATTCCCTTGTCAGGCCTTTATATACACACACAAATGAAACTATGAACATTACAACTCAGAAGAGCATAAGATATTTCATACTGGATTTTTCAAAATTATTAGTAGAGATTGCACTCATGCATAACCCTTATAGAGAGATAGAGTAGTTTTCTGTATATTTATGTGTGTGTGTACAAGCAAACATATTGTCTCCCTTTCATTTTTGTAAATCTGATTGTATCCCTTTCATCCTAGTAATTTCAACCATAAATTGACCTTTACAATCACCAGAAGTCATAACCACATATCCTATGTTCATCTTGGGGTCAACTTACGCTTTTACACAAATTTGCTGCCTGTACTGGGCAGTCATTAGAGAGTCTATATGACATAAATATAACATACCTTTCCATGCATCCATTATTCAAAACACTATTTCAACTATCTCTATTTTCCATCCAACCCCTTCCCCGCTATAGTGATATGTAAGCAACTACTCATTTGCTTGCAAGTTTTTTTTTTTCTACATGTGCCTTTGAAAAAGTTGGCATGAACCAACAAAATGCATCAAGCCTGTTCTTGAAACAATAAAAGTTTGTGATGTACAACTTGTTAAATGTTTTTTTTGTTCTCCACATTGTCAAAATCAACACCATACACATATATATATATGCCACAACACAGATATACGTATATTTACGTTGTGCATCTAACATTATGTGATTGTTGGCAAGCCTGTCTAGCAGACCGATTCGTAAGTGTAGTGAATTCAATCCTCAATAGGTGCTCCATACTTGTGGCCCTAAGGCAGACAAAGATATATATATATATATATACATATATATATATATAAAAAATAAAAATGCTTATTTCAATTTTGGTAAAAAAAACTTTCTTGACCTAACTCCAATGGAAAATATCAGTGATGTCATAAATAGACTTCATTCTTACCATATTTATTCTATGGTGGAATTTTTTTAACAAGACTTTGACGCAACAGTTGTTCAATTATTGTGATGGTGAATACCTTTATTCAAGACAACAAACTTCATCATCATCTCCAGCTTTGTCAATGCACTCAATTTTGTGGCAAATATTAATCACATAAATCAAACATTATGCAGGGAAAACTTAAGATCAAAATTCATCCAATAACGACACGTCAGGCTACAAACTTATTGATCCACAATTGTATATACATACATAGTGCTCTTGTATATACACTTTTCTTATGGATATGTGTATATATATATATATATATATATATATATACACACACACACATACTGGAATACACACATAAATAAGAATATAATGTATCAGTGTATGTATGCTATGCAGAGTGCATACTGTTTGAATAGTTACATATCTATCTCAATACCCGAAAGGAGAAAAGAGGAAAAAGCAGAGAGACAGCTTGGATATATCAGGAATTACAGCAAGTGTAACTGACAGAATACGGCTATTATATGCATAGTAAAACTGCCAGAATGGGGCTATCATATGCATAGTGTAACTGACAAAACATGGCTATCATATGCATAGTGTAACTGATGGAATTGGGCTATCATAAGCACTGTGTAACTGACATAATAGGATGGTCATATGCATGGTATAACTGACAGAATGGTGCTATCACATACATGGTGTAACTTGGTGTGCATAGTGTAATTGATGTAACAGTGCTATCATATGCATAGAGTAATTGATAGAATAGGACTATTTTACGCATGATGTAAATGTGCTGGTAATGATTTTTCTACAGAAATTCATTAAAGATAAGGAAGAAGGGAATCAGGTCAAGAATTAATGCAAGTGGTATTGATACAATAGAGCTATATGTAAAACTAGCATAGAAGATAGTTAAAAATGACATGATTATTTACAGTATGGATCAGCATGTCCACTTTGGGTCAAGGAATTTGCATCCTAAACTTGGTTGTTATACTTACAACATTCCCGGCGGTCAAGACATTGGATACTGAATTGGATAAAGGGTTTGATTTGAAATTTCCAGAAAGTTACCAAATATGACAAAGAAGGCTGAAAGGTACAACAGCCAAAACGTTGTGACAGTAACAAAGATGAGGACACTCATCTTAATAAATCAGAGTAGAATAACGGAGGGATCTGTTTATAACTTGATCCAAATTCAAAATTGATCCCCCATTTCATGCCAACATTACATCAATCTACATATTATCAAGAAATGGATATATGACCTGACAGAGTGATTATAAATGGCATTATATTATGCTGAAACTATTTGAAATGATCCGTCCTTATTAAGTAGCAGCCCCATTTTCTTTAATTGTTTATTCTATTTGTTTGTCAAGGCCAAATAATACAATCACCATGTAATAATGAGAGATCATTTCAAATAGAGTTTCAATATAATACAATGCAATTTATAATCGTCAATCAACATATATAATACACCATATATCTCTATTTTTGTCCGTAACATTTGTCAAGGGAGACAAATATTAAATGCAAATTATAGAGTAGTCCCCCTTATCTTTCATAAATGCATTAAAAATCCATTCATTCTGGTTGAATACAATTAAAAAAAAAACAGAGCTACATAATGTTTTTAATTTTTTTCAAGTGCAAAGCATTTGTGAAATTTTATAAATACATTCAAATGGATAAACTACCAATTAAATATTACTTCAAGCATATTTTTCAGAGTTATTTTTATATTTTCTGTTTTAACAATCAACGTTTTGATGTAGGAAACTAAATTTTTTTACCTGACCTTTATGCCAAGGAGACATCCTGATGTTACCAGTTGTGGCAGAGAGGAAAATAGCGTGCTTTCACCTAACTTAGTAAATTCATTTTCCAATTAAAACAGGGTCACTTTGACACACCTGTTACGCCCGAGAGATAATGGGGGGCTCATTTTAAATGAATTCAACAGATTGTGAAAGGTAAAACATTGATAAATATTGAATGAGGTGATGACAAACAACTACAAATTGGCAGCACACGTGAGCTTTCTCATCTATCTATACATATACTGTCAAAAATGATGGGATTATTTACATACAGATGAATTATGCAAATATATATTTTTGAATACATATATTATTAAAACAAAATGAGGATAAGATGTTCTTTTGATTTAAATCATAACAAAAAACAAACTCGTAGAGAGAAAATCGGTGAATCTGGGTCAAGTTCCGGAGAGAAATGGATTTGTGATTTCGTTATTTTTTTTCATTTCCATAAAATCTGTCTGCCGAGCAGCTTGCAAGGTGGCAGTTGGGGCGTGAAGTTTAAAGTGACAGACCGTGGAATATTAAGAGAATATCTGAAGGCAGCCATGTTGTTTGTCATCTTTCTTTTAGATAGAATGCATCATGGATTTATAAAATCATTCTCCACTTTCCCCATGACTGAACAGACAAACAAACCAACAAATATGATTTAGGATTTTATATACATAAAAGGAGATTTGGTGGTGTTCAGCTATGTTAGTCTTTTTGTCTGAAACCAGGAATAGAATTCAACTAAACATGGGTGCAGCCCACCCAAATTTGACATGCATACTCAATAGACGTAGGGGAAGGTGTAAAGGTAAAAGTTTTTGAATTTTGGGAATAATAAACAATATTGTAGGGTTAAGTGTTCGTGCACGCATCAATAACAATGATCTGATTTCCCTCTATCTAATCTTACTATGATTCACCAATCTTTTATAGAATCCACCCAGATATCTAAATGAAATGTGATCCAAGAATTCATGATGGTGATGATTTTGAAATGAGATATGATTCAATAAATACATAGTTCAAATCAACAATCTCTTATTGGGGCCAAAGGCACCATTTGGGCCTCCCACAGGCAGTAGCTAGAAACTTTGCCCTTCGGTCAGGTTTTCAGCTAGTTTAACTCATTTGTATATATGAGCAAAATATGAAAGAGCAGTCCATCAAAAGTGTGAGAGAGAAGAGAAAAGACAGAAGAGGGAGCAGCATTTCGAATACTGATTTTTCAGGTGAGCAGCCCTACCCACTTTCAAAACAAACAAAACACAATCTTCCAACCCCCATTTCTGCCAACTCGGCCTTGTGCCATACAAGGCTGAATTCAGTAGGATAGTTACAAAGGTAGATGAATAGGTCAATAGCCTGACACAAATTTTCAGCCAAAATTTTGAATGTATAATGTTTAATTATGTGATCAAAATTTACTAGTGAATTAAGTGCATTGACAAGTTGAAAAATTGATATTTGTGGCATAAGATATTGACCATTTTCATGATTAAGCTACAGAATCATTGATGTACCTTGGTATTATTCCCTAATGCTGGTGATCAAGGTTCAACTCCAGGTGAAAGCTAGGTTTTTGAATGCTGATCTTTCAGACAGGTAGATCCTCCACACTTGGCAAGCCAGTATAATCTTTCTTTGCCATTTTGGCCTTGCACCCTACTAACCTGACCTTGGTAAATATGACAAGACAGGTACTGTGTAGTATCTACCAAAATTGATGTCAGGGGTCAGCATTTTAGCCCCAGTTAGAGGCCAAGATTTCCCAGCCTGATTTTCTAAGCAAGCAAACCCTCCTCACTTGGGAGATTATTATAGCACAATCTTCCTGTATTAATTTGGCTTCGTACCATAATAGGCTAGTCTTGATAGAGACAAATAAAGCTGTTTGCAAAACCTTCCCCTGCATACATGATATATGTTGGACTATGAGACAAGTGGTTTATAGGGGTATTTGGACAACTACCACTCAATGCAACTCATCCAAGCCCCATAACTTTCCATATCCAGCTTGGCAACACAATGCCCTACACATAATACCAGTACACTGGACAGTGTAATATTGGCATAGTTTTTTGTTTTCTTTAAATTAAATGCCAATTGTATACACCAGCATATATAGTATCCAACAGTTGAATAAGGGGGAAAAACCCACATCCATTTGGCCTTGTACCATACTTGACTAAGCTTAATAAAGGCAAATGAAGTTGCTTGCAAAATGACTCTGAAAATATCCATCTGTTTAAACAAGAAGAAAACATTACTTTGTACCCACTTTCTATGTTCAACATATTCTCAGAAGATTGTAAAACTAACTAATTTGGCAAATATAGAATTTTTAACCGTAATGATTATCAATTTATTAGAACACATTTCCTCCGTACACTGTCTTTCAATAAAATCTTGTTATTATTTAAAGTCTTGTCTCAATTTTATATAAGCTATACTTCACAGTTAAAGCTTGGTTCTTCGGTCCACTCACTACTTTTGAAGAAATGTCTGTCTGTATGCTTAGCAATTACTTGACAACTAGCCTTTGTATGTTTTTGACATTTGCAAGATATATCAGTCAGGCTGTGCAGAGTTGGGTTCAAAGTTGTTTGGATCAACGGTTATCGAGAAATCTAATAAGAATAAATTTCAAAATTACTGATCTAAATTTAGAACTAAAATATCTAAACTAGCAACAGATCTGAATGTAGATACAAAAATATCTGAGCCGGCCATCTGGATCTAAATTTAGATATAAAATATCTAAATTGGCAGCACTGATGTGAAGAGAAGTAACCAAAATTCTTCAAAGCCATAGTTTCGTACAATGGACGGAAAATTGTTTTACATGACTATTACGGTATACTATCAAGTCCAGCTCCCTTTCAAACACGCCCTAATATTCCAAAATGAAGAATCACAACAGATCTCCTTAGAGTAAGGAGTCAAATCTAAATCAAGTAATCAAATTGAATACTAACCAATTTCCCCATCTGAAATGTTTGTTTGCAAACCATCTTTAATTGTAAATCCCTAAAAAGGGCTCCAGGAAGAATAAATCCAATTTCGTATTATCCAAAAAATCCGTTCAAGTGGGTAGATGTTGTGTTCTGGATTCCAATGTAATTGCTTTTAGAAAGAATTGACTCACTAAAGAACACTGACAATCCAAGAAGAAATTAATTCCATACGGCTTGACGATAGGGGAAACAAATTCAATCACAGAGGGCATCATGAAGAGAGTTAAAAATCAAGTTAGGCGGATAAAACTGTTCTCAAGATGGCATTGACAATTAACCCATTAACTGCGGATGACTGAAATTTTTGTCCTTGCAGTAAAAGTAATAAAGCTTACTCTTTTGCCACCGCAGTTAATGGGTTAATGGTAATTGATTTCGGTATGAAAAAAAATGTAAAGGAGAAAATTTTTGCACTCAAAAATATTCCATGTTTTCAAAGTATTTTTCAAGTACACAAAAGTACGACAAGTAACGTTATTCCAAAATTGATCACATAGCTTTCTATTTTTTTAACCCAAGCCGGCTTCTTAATTTTTTAATATCCTTCTTTGGATGAGAAAATAAACTATCCTTCAAATCTAACGAAATTCTAAGTTTTACAATGTTAAGTCGCAAGCAAAAATCCAAGATTAACAGAAGGTAACAAGGTTTTTAGATCCTTATATAGAACAATATGGCCTAAAACGCAGAAAGAGGTCCAAATGTAAGTAAAATACAGGTAAGAGTTCCGATCAGTTGAGAAAAAAAGAATGGGATCCTTTAGTAATAGGTAAGGTCCCACCTTTCACAGCAACTCGCTTGTCTCATACAAGTCATGTGAAAATGTTACGAGATTACACCTCGAACTTGGTAAAAAAACATTTAAGATTTTAAAAGTTTTGAATAAATCTAAATTCAAATCCAGGCTTAATTTTTTTATCCATCCACAGAACATTAAAAGTGAAGTCTTGTATAAGGCACATTTTCTTGGGGATCATTTTCCCAAACAATGGGAAAGTCCTTCACGTTCCCCTGGCTAAATCTTCAAGTAGACTTAACTTTCGTCTGGTGTAATCCACTGTTTCAGGTTGCTGAGGTTATTAAACCGAATGTAATAGAGGGTACATTTGATCAAGAGAAGCAAGACCATATGATTGACGATCGGTCGAAATAAACTTCAGATATAGTCGTGGGGGTTGAAAACTTGGGATAGAGAACAAACACAACAGTTTAGATTACTGCAGGGTAAACTTTTTAGCATAAACCTCTGAAGGCAGACTGCAATGGGAATGTGACTATGGAACACTGGGAGGTAGTTTTAATTAAAGATCACCACACTTCACCCCTCGTCTTACTTCACGAAGTGACCGGACAGACTCTAATGTAAATACCCCTACCATTTCTGGACAGCCGGCAAATCTACCTGCCTCTCTGTCTATTTACCCGTTCTTTTTTGAACAGCAATTGACTGAGGGAGGACTGGATGTTTCTTTCCCTTCTTTTCAAGTATCAAAGTAAACTATCTGAATAAGAAAAACGTGGGGAAAGTCTGATTCATCCAACAGTTAGTTCTCCCACTTCACTGCTTATTTCCGTTCAACTCACTTGAAGATCCTGAAGAAATCTTTCAAGAGCCCTTACGCCCCATCCCCGACACATATAAGGGCCCCTCATTATTCTATTTCTTTCTACTACCCGTAAAATTAATCTTGGATCTCTTCTCAGATTCAAATTGCAGAGAGAGAGAGAGAGAGAGAGAGAGAGAGAGAGAGAGAGAGAGAGAGAGAGAGAGAGAGAGAGAGGTCAAATAGACAGACAGACAGAGAGAGATAGGTAGAAATGGAAAAGGTCCCTAGGCAACAGGGAAGAAAGGAGTATCAGTCACAAAGTTCTGAAAAGAATTACTTATTCAGAAACAGAGGGGGAAGAGAGAAGAGAGAGAGAGGGGGAAGCATGGGAGGGAGAATTAGAGAAAAAGGAGAGAGAGAGGGAGAACTGGAGAGAAGGGAGAGAGAGAGAAGGGAGAGAGAGAGAGGGAGAACTGGAGAGAAGGGAGAGAGAGTGGGAGAATTGGAGAGAAGGGAGAGGGAGAATTGGAGAGAAGGGAGAGAGAGAGGGAGAATTATAGAGAAGGGAGACAGAGAGGAAGAATTAGAGGGAAGGGTGAGAGAGTAGGGGAAAGAGAAGGAAGGGTGAGAGAGTAGGGGAAAGAGAAGGAAGGGTGAGAGAGTAGGGGAAAGAGGGAAAAGAGAGAGCAAATAAATATATATAGAAAGAGCATGGAGAGGGAGAGAGAACATAGAGAACAAGGAAAAGACTAGGGGATCAGAGATAACCCATTCTCCGCGGGTTGCCTTGACCATTCTTCCTTAATAGCCAAGTACAAGCAGTTGGTACCTCTCAACAGATCACACGCTTGAGTCAAACTACGAGATTTGTTGTTGTTCTGTTGTTATTGATGTCCAAATCCTCAAGTTAGGTCTTGTCTGTTTGGGCTGACATTTGCACCAGAGGACACCATCTAATGAAGATTTATCAGAGATTTTACAAGCATTAGACTAATCATTCCCTGTAAAGACAATATAGCCCCTAATGGAATGGAAGTTGAACATCGGGTAGGGAATCAATACATTGTCACTAACAGATGGATTTTTATTTTAAAAAACATAAATAGGCGGTTTTCCATTTAATGTCAGTAAGGTTGAGAAATAATAGCAGCTACATCCACTTACAGATTTATAAAATATGTATTTCTTTAAAAATTGTTCTGCTTATTAATTTTGGTTTCCATTATCAGATTATTTAATCATGCAAGCATGAGTAGATCATCCTGAACCTCCAAATATCTACTGAAAAAACAATTTGAAATGAAATTCATTTGGCTTAGCCAAGATAATCCATTATATATTTGAAAGCAATATTCTTTTTGAAAGATGTACAATCAAGCTACTTGATGAGAGTATTTATTTGGCTAAAGGCTTTCAATAATGTGGAGCCGTCATTCTCAAAGGAGGGCAAAATTTGAGAGGGCTATAGATTTAAAAGATGACCAACTGGGAGCAACGAGGAAACAAGAACCGAAAGTTCAATGAGGCATCCACAATTGAGTTTAAATGCCATTATTGTCAGATCATGTGATTCTTAGTAGAAGATAATTTTAGGTAAGAGGCATCTTCTCAAGGAACACCTGCCTAACAAGTTTCAAGTAAATCTGATTCAAAATAGCTGAGAAACAATATGGGTCAGACCTACCAACAAGATGAGGATGCCCGTAAAAAAAGTAGAAAAACTCTGTGCCTGTTTGATTTTAGAAATACTAACAGGTAGACTTTTTTTTACATTTCCGGAATTCTAGGGTTTTTTTTCTAATTATCAGGTTACAAAAGTTTCCAGCAGTTCTTTGGCAAAAGCTATTGTCCTGCCATCAAAGTATTTTCCCAGGTTTTTCTATGACTTTATGCCACTTTCAGCTGAATGGTGTATTCTATTATAAAAGAATGATTCCAGATTTGGTTCAAAGGATTCTTCAAAAAAATTTCCAATACCTTGATTTTGAAAAAGCCAACCAGTGACAAAGTATCACATGGAGCAAAGCAAGGGATAGTCAGGGGATGACAAGTGGAAGAACTTCCTGTCCCAGCTCACTGCATCACATTTGTAACAGGAGGACAGATGCTGTTAGACAACAAAATTACTGGTCAACTTACTACTCAGATAAAGATATTAGAAATCATCAATCAAGACTAGATACAGGGGTTTTGCTCAGTTTTTAAGCTGGTCTAGCTATGTATGCATACATGCTTCATGCATACAGATCGCATTAATGGGGCTAGAGGGCTGAAAGTTTAAACATTTACTAATGATTTCCAGAAAAAAAACACTTTTTTTATTACCCCAATATACTGCTTATAACAAACCAGACCTGTTTTTCATCCAATCCCTCATTCAAACAAGCCAATAGCTCACTATAGCATTGCACAGTAAGTTTTTTTGTTTTTAGTAAAGGGTTCACTTTGTAATGTAAGTTTATGCTAAACTGATCCATTAGTTTGAACTGTCTTTTTTAAACTTAAGATATTTTTATCGATCTTTGCCCAACAAAAGGCAATAGAAGTAACTTATTCTTTGATCACCCCTTTTTCCAATTTTATTAATGATCACCCTCAACGGCATGTTGCCAAAAGATGTTCACATGACAGTTTCTATTCAATGACTAACCAAACCTGTTTTTCTTCCAATCCATCATTCAAACAAGTCAGTTGCTCACTATAGCATTGCACAGTAAATTTGTCCAAGTACACATATTTGTACTGCCTTCAAACATTCCTTTAGTTCAGTTTCCATGTTCTGCTTCTATAGTGTTCATTGTCCTCAAGACCGAAATCTCCTTTTTTCAATCTTGCAAACTATTTCTTGCTTGCACCTACGACGTCATTACCAGAACTTTTCGTGATCCATTGTTGACTTACTCCTGTCGCCAATGAAACATGAAGTGTTGACAGCATTTTATATTTGTTCATGATTTTGACCAAAAATAAAGTAAAATCATCTCTTTTTTCAGTGGTTGAAGAGTTTTTAGTAAGTCCTTATAGAGGTTACATGCACCTTTTTTCTAATCTCTCTCCTCCATGTTAGTCTCCTAAAACCCCCTAACCTTCAACAACTCAGCCAAATACAGCCATTCTCAACATTTTTAACAAATGAAAATCTGTTTTTTCACCAAATACAGCCATTCTCAACATTTTTAACAAATGAAAATCTGTTTTTTCAGTCTACAGACTCCTGCAAATTTTCTAGAGCTCCCCAAGGGAGCCATATGTCCCCCCCTGAGGATGGCTGGCCGAACCTATCATCATCACAATTTTTCCCCATTAAAATTAATGATAATTGCATCTTTGCTGTCCTCAATTTTGTCTCACAAAAGTTTTTTTCTATGGAAACGATTTATTTGAAAGTTGCAAGGGAAGCCTGAATAATGACGTGCTGAAATAACATATAAGAATTAATCATACTTCAGCTATTTCCCCAGCTGTTGCCATTTACAGGTTGGCTGTGGGAAATCTTTTGCATGACGCACGACGGAAAGCACACAAAAGAAAAATTGATCAATAACTAATCACCTTCTCATCTGTTCTTACAAAAAAAATTGGTGGTAGAGGAATGAATATAAAGTGGATATTATAGATCTTCTGACACATACCAATAATAATGGGACGTGATCTTTTATTTTTTTATTAACTAGAGTTTCTTTGTAAATGAGTTAACAAAATTGTCACTTGATCTGCTCATGTATAGGTAGATTGATTAAGAGTCACAAAATCATTCATTTATGGCCTGCTTTTCTGAAACCAAGGTTTGCTTCTAGTCCTTCCAATTATATTTAAATTCCAACCTTACAAAATCATATCCCAACCCCAAGTTTTTCCCCGAAATTTGGTCTTCAAAACTTGATCTATACACAAGAACATACGGTATCTATTTCCCACCAACTTATGGTCAAATCACGTTGGATACACCAAGTCTCGCATGATCACAGACGTTGAGCCTTATCAATACAAGGATGACTACGAGGGAATGCGAGATGCAGTAAGCAAGAATGGTGAAATGAGTGACGCTTCTTCAGATGCTGGTCATCTCTAAGTCTACGTCAAGTAAGATAAGCATGGTATGGGAATCCTGGACAAGTATAGCTGATGCTGTAGTCAGCCAAAGGGCAATAGCTAGATTTCTCATCAATGTCAGAGTTCAAACCCAGATGAAAACATAGGATTTTGAGTACTAGTTTTAAAGGAAGGCAGGTCCTTTCCTTTTGGAAGATTAGCTGAACACTATCTACCAACTCTTTCATCTTGTACCATACTAAGGTAAGCTTAGTACAGAGGTAACTATTTATTATAATTATGGATAATGTTATCAAAGAATTATAGCCATCAAAATAAATCGGTCACAAACACTTTACTTCGAATGAATTAGAAAAATTAATTCTTCATTAAGTTGCTTATAACAATAAATTTATAAGAATGAATGCAAAATGTTCTGATGATTATATTTGTGTTTCATGTTACCAGCCGGTTATTGTTATCTAAAAACTCTGCCCCCAAAGTGATTACAAAAAGTGGCTTCATGACAGGTTACTACCAGACTACTCCACATAGCAGTAACACACATATCTATAACATAATGGTACACACATCTCTACTGTAAACATTGATACCATCACAGGATGACTGATAATAAAGACCTTGAACAAAATTTGTGCTTGTATCTCATTTGAAGTCACTCACTTCATACCAACTGATAATCACTGGTGGAGATGAACTCCAAAACATGCCCAGAAAATACAAAATATAAAGAAACATTCAATATACATCAAATACTCCCATTCCGTCTTGATTTAGATAGAACATTCCCCTTTCTCTCTATCTCTCTCTCTCTATATATATATATATATATAAATATGAGTGTGTGTGTAATAATTACTTATATATTACGTGAACATATACATACCAAATATAAATTATATGCACACACAAGATATTGTACTCGCACACACACACACACACACACACATATATATATATATATATATATACACACACACGTATTTTGAACAAGTGTATTTCAATACAATTTATAGAGAAAGTACTTCAAAAGAAATCTTGAAAGCACTGTACACATCCCAAGTAGGTATGAACTATTAATGGATCCATGGGTGATATGATAACATGTGACAGTCGAAAATCAATGTGCTTTGGTGTAGTGATTGAAACGTGCAGCATACAGTGCACCCACTGCTGGTATCAAATCAAGTATTGTTACAAGAAAGTGCATCAGCATAGAAATTGCTTTTACTGCTCAGAGCAGATTTAGTGCAAAAAAAAAAAAAGTTAGAACACATTAATGAAGTCTGTCAACTTGAGACTATTCCAGAGTCGTCAAGGAAATGAACTTACTTACCTGAGAGATTCAACAATGTGAAAAGGTCAGATGGGTTCAAGTGTGCGACTTTTATTCTGGTTTCTTGGTTATTTTTAATACTTTTTTGACAAACTATCCCAGGAGAGTTTTGGATGGGAAAGGTAAAGGGACTTGAGTTAACAACAAAGACAACTCAAGGAAAATTGGAACAAGGAAAACATATATATATATATATATATATATATATATATATATATATATATATATATATATATATATACATACACATATATATATATATATATATACATACACACATATATATATATATATATATATATATATATATATACACACACACACATATATATATAAAATACACATTTTCACATATATGGTATACTTAATACCCATTTTATATATTTTCAAGTCTCTCTCGACCTCGCACACTCATTTCTCCTATGTCCTTAGAAGTTGCTTAGCAACCTATTTTCTTATGACAGCTCCTGTGATAAAACTTTTATCTCAAGTGCATGTTGGAGAACTTCCCCCAAAACAATAAAAACTATCATAGCTAAATTGTTATGCAATTGTTTTGCAAGTAATAGATTTACCAATATTTCTTCCTTGGAAATTAAAACTGTTTTTCAATCATACCATTGTCACTTGAAAGAGAATACAAGACTTGTTGCTGATTGACACAACAGATAGGAGAGACAAAACATGGTGCCAAGTTTGAACCCTTTCAAGACCCCTGGGACACATACAATGCTGCTCATTAGTATATGAACGAGCAGAAATTTTATTTTTATGGCTTAGTTTTGATAGTTAAAAACAGGTACTTTATGCAAGAACCAAATTTTATTGCAATCACTGATCCATAATAAATGAGTTATCCCCACTTTTTACTGATGAACAGGTGGAAGAATCCAAGTGAAAAAATCTTTTATGTAATATCCCCCAGATATTCAAAATAAATGGGATCCAAAGGTTCGTGATGGTGATTAGCAAGTAAAGTATGATTCAATAAATACACAGTTCAAATCTATGATCTTATATTCAAGCCAAAGGCCTGATTTAGGCTTTCCACAGGAACTAGCCAAAAATCCTATGAGAAGGATAAGTTTTAGTAAATAATGATAATTCTTCAAAGAAATTCAGACAAAAAGCACAATTCAGCAAAGAGAGTTGGAGAAGAACACTGAAGTGGTTCAGAAGTTGAATCTCTCACATTCGGTGAAATAAGGCTTAGACAAGTTTTTTTTAGATATTTCAGTTCATCTTGAAGTATTGATTCTCCACTAATTGCCCAGAGCATTATTAATTAGTAAAAAATGCAATTATGCAATTTTTACATACAATTCCTATATCAATACTTACATGTGAACCTATCTAGGTGAGCATGTAAATGAGTTGATGTATTTTCAAGTTTGTATACAAAAAGTTTGATACAATGAACTTTAACTCCCAAACTTCATAGATACCCACTACTCCATCGCTGTCTATATAGATTTATGCACGCACACACACACACACACACACCTGTGTGTGTGTGTGTGTGTATATATATATATATATATGAGAGAGAGAGGGGCTTAAAATTAATTAGACATGTTTTCTGAAAAATATTGAACGTTGGATAATCTACATTATATATATACATATATGTACATATATTGATTATATATACATTATATTTAGATATTATATAAATATTTCAAAAGAATTTTTTTACAACAAGTCTAATTACTTTTGTACATCTATGCGCACATATATGGGAGAGAAAAGAAAATCATTGTTCATTGATTTCTACCTCTCAATTGAGTCATTTTACCTTTTAGCATATCTATAAATACAAATATCTATATCTGTTCATGGATATATATGCGACCATGATTTATAAATAACTGGTTATTCCCACAAAGAAATTCACAAATATATTTGAATTTTTCTAAGAAAAGTAAATGATGATCGTTACCTTTCCATGTTAAACTCAAAACCCTCTGAAATTTCCTCTGTTCACAATTGACTAATATAACCCTAACACTAACCCTATAACTGATCAGAGAAAATTTCAAAATTTGTGAAAAAAAATGCTGTTCCAAGATCCCCCAGACAATACAAGCATAGAGCACCAAAATCTAACATGGAAAT
This sequence comes from Thysanoteuthis rhombus, assembly GCA_963457665.1. Taxonomy (NCBI): domain Eukaryota; kingdom Metazoa; phylum Mollusca; class Cephalopoda; order Oegopsida; family Thysanoteuthidae; genus Thysanoteuthis; species Thysanoteuthis major. Next base: position 24,973,297 of record OY735242.1, on the reverse strand, counting down.
GTTCTGAATTTAACACTGAAAAGGTAACAATTGCAAAGAAGTTATTTATTTATATATTGGAAGCCATATTGTATTTGTTAAAAATATGTTCCTCCATTTCTGAGCTATTTCTCTGCATTTCCTTTCTCACTTTTTAACTTAACGGTTCCTTACTTCAGAACCCTCATCTATGTAAATAGATTATTACTTCAAAGCATTTCTTCTGAGGTTTTAGCAAGAAGAGGACAAAGAATCCATTGTTTCAAAATGTGCTGAGGAGATTTTTATCAGCAAAATTGTTACTTTTAAACGTAGGAATCCACTGATTTGAATTTGAATGCTGATTTTCAAGGCAGGTCCAACTCATTTAAAAATATGACACAACAAAACCTTCTTCCACTGCTTGTGGTCCTGTCCCAGCCCAAGCTAAATTTAGTAAATATCCATGTCTACCTTATTAAGATCTGTTACACAGTATTTCATCATGAAATGAAGGACTAAAACTAGTTTCAACACCCACTATTATTGTTGCTTGGTCATTCTCAAACATACTACTATCATTATCCGGTGATTTTAACATTCACTATTTTCATTACTTTATTTTAGAGTGTTTTTCTACCTCTTCCAATGAAGAGTTAGTTTGTATTCACTCATGTTTATCTGTCTGAGGTAAGGGAGAATTGGTTAAATTTGGGGTTGGATCCTGAAATTTTTTTGATTGAGATATACATTCTTTTTCTTTGTGCATTTATATATTCACTCATGTTTGTCCATACAATATTTCAGCAAGTTCGCAATGAATTCAAAAGACATTTTGTGAAAGGGTAGGCCATGGACAAAAGAAGAAATGAATAAATTTGGGGGCAAATATAGGAATCTTTACTATTACTACCCCAGCATCGTAACTATTTCATTCAGTTTTTAGTGGCAATGCAGTGAGTAAAGGTCCTTGGCACTCTGGGGGGCTTTTTTGTTTAACCTTGCATTTTGCCTGTAAAGCTCTCGGCTTTCTTTAGGTTAATGCTGCATCCAGTACTCTTTCTAAAAACAACATCACCATACCCACAACAAACTGGTTTAATCACTGTTGCTGGGATAAGGTTTTTCAGGTGTTCTGTCGTTTTTATATATCTATATATCTATTCGGACTTCACACAGCCCTGATTGTTGATAGTAGAAACTTGGAATTTTGCATACACATTCCTTTCATTGAGTAGGGGAAAAAATTTTTAACCCCGCCGGAATAGGGTTTTAGTGTGTGCATGTATGTGCGTACGGGGGGTTTAATATGCAATATAAGTTTATGCTAAATGGATCGCTATTTTGTGTCTGCTTGTTTTTTGAAAATTCAGACCATTTTTCAATAATCACAGTCCAACAAAAGGCAAGAGAAGTAACTCATTCATTGATCACCCCTTTTTCCTACTTCCAATTGATCACCCCCAACACATGAGTGATAGTGATTCATATTTTCCCTTGGGATGGAATTTTTTTTCATTGTCAAATTCTCAAGATAAGATGTTCTTGATATTATACATCGATTCTTGTCTGAATTTTAATAGACGGGAAATATTAATCACCATGCCTGATATGGTCGGTCTCACTCCCTTGTCTATATGTTCATTTATTCAAAACATTTCAGCAAAGTACTATGGTGTTTTTGGCTCTAGAATGTGGAATCATATATAAGTCACTTCCATTTATATATATATGTATTCCTCTGTTTAGGTGTCAAATTCCAAGTTACTTCCCTTTCATTAGGTGACCAGTTCATTTTTCCAGAGATGGCATTTTTGATTAGAGATTCCCAAATTTCATTTATATCAATGCTCAGTCAGCTAATTGGTTTACTGAACGGGGTATATATGCCGCTTACTTTAGACATTGTATTTGCAAATTGTTCTCCCTGCCAATAATTTGAACTTCATCCCATAAAGGCCTGTGTCAACCCCTCTCCCTCAATGTGTGGTCAGCCATGTCAGATTCGAACATGTTGCTGCTGCCACAGTGTCATTCAATTCTCATTTTCACAGGCCAACATGTTTCGCCCCTTCAGCACTTCTGTCACAAGGAGTTATTACTATTATACAGTAATCAATTCAGGTCAGTGTCAATGTCTTTATTGTGTTTATTACATTTCAGCCCTCTGCAGGTGTCTTTCATTTTCAGTAATTATCCATAAATATAGAATAGAACCCTTCTATTTTTGGTAGGGGGTACACTGTGCTCATTCTCATACCAGTCACATCCAATGTCCTCATTAGGGAATTTCATAACTTGTCAATTCTTCCTTATGATGCTGATCTGTCTCTCAACTGAGTGAGTACGCATTTCTGCCTAAGAAACTGGATGAGATTTACCAGCCCTTTCATCCAATAGGACACTCTAGTCAGGAGTGGATTATACTAGTGTAGGACCTGCGGCACATGATATAAAGGGATCCCAAATTTTGTACACACAATTCTTGGTCATATTTTCTTCTAACCTGTTGATTTGTTTGTATTCACAACACATGAATATGGAATTTTGGTCTACCAAGAACTAAAATAGTTCTGATTTTTTTCATGATATCTTATATTAACTTTGAAGGAAATTTAATATATATACATATATATATATATATATATATATATATATATATATATACACCTCATGTAAATGAATCACTGTAGCATGTACATGTATCAGAACTAATTATCTCTAAAATTATCTAAAAAAAAAAATAATAGAAATAAAAAATAAGAAATAAAATAGATCTTCAACATTGTTGGTCCAATAGAGAAAGAACATTTTTAGAGGGTGTCTAGTAGTGTCCTCGTGTGGATTTTCAAGGTTGTAGCCCCCAATAGTTACCAGGAACGCATGGAGACATCCGTACAGACGTGCAAAGAGAGAAGAATCTGTAGCCCACTTGGCTGGTTGGTCAGGTTAGCCATTTGGAGGTGATTATATATATATATATATATATATTTTTTTTTTCATTTACACACACATACACTGATGCTGAATCAATAAGTTCCTCATCAGATATATAGTTATCAGTTCAATTTTGATTTGAAATTTTCACTGTAAAATGTTTAATCTATGTTATTGATATTTACCACTGAATTAAGAGCATTGACAAGAGGAGATTATGTAGAAAAAGACTGACTGCAGCAGGGTCAAACACTGCACCGACTTCTATTCCAACTGAACACAACTGAAACTTTTATACATAAATAGAAATATACACATTTTTTGTAAAAATGTTATTAAAATGAAATAAGTGTTTGCATATCTGCACAACAAATTTTCATTGACAAAACTCATCAATTTAGCCCAATCAGTAAGACAGCCTACAGGCCATCATTTGGTCGAGAGTTCAAATCACAGTAGGGAAATGTGATTTTTACATACGTGTTAACACCATTCATTTTGGTGAGGGTTGTTCTTATAACAGGAGGAAAACATAGTCAACTCCTGACTTAATACTACAGTTTGACAAAAATAAATATTTAAGTAGAATAAATTGATTTTTTCATCATTTCAAACTTACCATATACCTACATATGTGTGTGATTGAGTGTGACATGTATCATTTATACATGGATATTTTTTCAGACTAATCTCCACTTACTATTTTTCCTTTTTCTCATTGTTTACATGTTTCAGCTGCTTAGTTCTCCAACCAGCATCAGGTGATCATTGTAAACAGTAGCTATTGTTATGTATAGATAGTCAAAAGTAGCTATTGTTTGTAAAGTAATGTTATAGTTTTCGGGTGGGGATAGAGCCATCTAAGAGATTCCTAAATTCAAAAATATACAACTTCAGACTCTTATCTTTCTGAAGTGAAAAATCAGCTGCTACATCTTCTCTTATACAGTTAAAAAAATACTTAAGTATGTTTACGTGATGAACATAATTTGTATAGCATTTTACGAAAAAATAAAATATCAGTTGCAACTATCTTCTCTATACTTTTCTATTTTGAAAAATAATCAACGGAAGAGAAAAAATTATACACAAACACGTATACATACACACGCACATATACGTACATACACAAGTGTATATATATATATATATAAAAAGCATATGCACACACAAATATGATATACACACAAAAATACATTATATATATGTATATATATATATATACATACATCCACACAAAAATATATATATATATATATACATATAACATACAAAAAAAATTACACCTATATACATACCCACAAGAATATATATATATATATGTACATACACGCAAAAAAAAAATATATATACAACATACAAAAGAATACACCTATATACATACCCACAAGAATATATATATATATATATATATATGTACATTCACACAAGTATATACACACACACAAGTATATACATATATATAAATATATATATATACGCATACACAAGCATTACACACACACACACACACATATATATATATATATATATACACACACCAGCATACATACACACACATATCTATATACACAAATATATACATACACACTCAGCTACTATGTCTTTTTCTTATATGATTAAAAAGAAAAAAAAAAGTACCTCAAAGTATATTTATATGACAATTATAATTCGCAAAGATATTCTCAAGAAAATTTTAAAAAAAACAAAATCCATTGCAATGTGTTTTCCTGATGGAAGCATTCCCGAAGCTTTTCTATCTAGGATGATAATCAAAAGACGAAGAGAAGAATTTTCTAAAAAAGACAGACACTCAACCATCTGCCAGCCAAGTCTTTGAAAGAAAATTATTAGGTCGTTACGCATGAAATATCCTTTCTTTATATCATTGAAAAATAATGCTAAAAGTGGAAGATTTACTCATGTAATTACATGTTTTTGCAGATTCAATGAAAATAGAGTTATTATTGGAGCAACTTATTCACGGCGATCATGTCTACCAAAGAAGTTACACCAATATTCAAGTACAATCTCAAATTAGGACATAATGCTGCTCAAGCTGCAACAAAACATTTTGAGTCAACACTACCGCAGCGTAAACAGTTCAATGTTCATTCAATTGGTTTAAGTCTTAAAAAATGGATACCAGTAATAAACCACAAGGGAGGCCTAAATCTGTTCCTAATGACAAAGAATTATCCCAACCACACACGCACCTCTCAACTCTGTCTAAGCTTATAGAATCGGAATATGAATCTTTGCAGCATCCTCCATATTCACCTTACATCTCTTCAAGAGATTCTTCGAGTATTTTCAACTTCAAACTCATGATAAAAGATTCAATAATAGGGAAGCCATAATTTGTGCTTTTATTGAATTTTTCACAACTAAACCTAAATTATTTTATAGAGATTGCTAAGTATTATCAGAAGATTATTGGAAAACTTATTGCTTCAAATGAGCCATACTTTCATTGAATATTTTCCGTTTTCTGTCTTTTATATCATTCTTCTTTTTACCATTCAAAAAACAAGATTTCAAATGTTACACCCTGAAAAGTTTTAAAATGACACTGTCACCTGTTAGCCAAGAATTCGAAAGTAAATTTGAAAGCTTAACAACGTGCAAAACAATTCAAAGCTCAGTGTAAGATGCTTCAATTGGCTGGCCATGTAGGTTAATAAATAAATAATTTCATTACTGAAGAGTGTATTCCTGTGCAGAGTAAAACGCAGGTGTTGCCAAGAACGGAAAGGTACCAAACAATACCTACAATAAGTGTATTAAAGTTTTAAACAGAGGACACGAACAGAGAGACGGGAGAGTGTGGGTAAACCAAGAGCTATAACAAGGCAGGATATTACTAACGAGGCATAAGCAAGCAAGCAAAAAGGAGGTCAGTCGTGTGGGATTATCAAGAGCAGGTATTTGGTCCAACGGAAGTGTGCGGTGGTTGAGTAGATGTCGGCTCGGAAAATGGACTCAGTAAACTGGGTTCAAACTCCTACTAGAACAGTTTATGTTCACTTCGCACTAATGCCCAAGGGAAAGACATGAATCCACCTTTCCCCCCAGCTATGGGTGAAACATATCTACATCAGAGTGAAGTGGATGTCACCACTTAAGATGCTTGTTGCCTGCAAATCCAAGTAAACGAGCCGAGTAAGTTGTAGTCTTACATATAGTCTCAAAGAAAAAAAAAAAAAAAACTGGAGAAAATGAGATCCTTGAAGGGAAATGAGGATTGTGGGGAGAAGCAAGATTCTTGTACCCAGGCTCTCCAGTTCCTCAGACATAAAAGCATGTTGTGTAATTGGCAAAATAGTTTTCCGGCCTTCCTGGGAGATATAGATCCATGAGATTAAAGATTCCCTAAACAAAGAGACTGCGCCTGTTTGATACAACATATGTGTCTTTGATGATACAGAATTGCAACAGCTGGGTGGCTCCAAAGGCAGTTATGGTTAACTTGGATGTCTGTGACCACTAACATCTGCGAGTTATCACAGGACACCAATGACCAAACAGCCTAATCTCTTACAAGGTTCTGTATAAGATGTACAACACTATTCCAACACTTAACAAGACCGAGTGCGCCCGTGCAGTGTGTCAGCCAATGAGGTTTTACGGAGGCTGCCACTGCTAAGCCTTTTGGAGGCCTTTGGACTCGTCCTTGAGCTCTCCTATTATTACTCGGCCCAGCTGCGGGGGTCAGTTTCCCCGGGGCAGCACGGCTCCATTGCACTTAACGGAGCAGGTCCCCTGGTAGATGCTTTTGTGGCGGAGGTTGCTTTGGTTGCATTGCAAAACCAAAGCCGCGTCAGCTGGAACCATTTTTGGATGGATGGTTTCCTATTCTTCCCACGTTAAGCCTCAACCTTGTGTCATATTTTGCTGTGGTGGGACAGCGAATAAACACCCCCACACACACACACTTAACAAAAGTGGCCCAAGTACAGTGAGCCACGTTTGGTCATTTATAACAAATGTCTGAAGAAACAGCTGCACAAAATTCCCAAGAATTCATAGAAGCAGGGTGCAACAACTTCAAGGCACAAAAAAACCATCAATGCACAATTTTGCTTGATAAGCTGCAAGCAGGCTTCAAAGATTCAGGATCGGGAAAATCAGACAAAAAGTTGAACAAGCTAAGGACCCTCACCAAGAGGAAGATGAAATGGCTTTGATTGAAGAAGGATTGAACTCTGCTGTAGGATGTTCCATTCTACTACAGCTGCAGAAGAGACAATCATCATCAAATATAGCCTTTACAGCTTTATGCAATGGAGATGTTGAAAAAAATATTTTTTCTTTTATTGATAGAGAAAGTTTTTCATTCTTAAAGGATTCAAGATTTTACCGCATAAATTTTAATTAAAGATCTCATATACAGAATTTATTTTTGTTTCGGTTAATTAGTTTATTTCATTTATGCTATGCAAATCAATTAAAGTTACCCCTTGCTATTCAAAGGTTTTCAATTTGGGGTTTCAATAATTTCCAGTTCAATCTTGAATAATTTATTAGGAATTTCGTTAAGAGTTTTGCAACTTACCACAAAAATATGCATCATAGAAAATACATTGTGCAGTTTAAACAAAACGTGAAAAGTTTAGAAAATCATAAACGCATCTTAATAATATTTGCAAAGACTATATAAAACCGGTTGAAAACTCAAACTTGTTACACTCGTGAACCGGTTTGTTGAAAGACATTTTAGACATTAAATTTTTTTTTCCAATTCACTGAGCTGTAAACAATTTTTTTTTCCAGTTGATGAAAAATTATAAAACCATGATAATTTTTTTTTCAATTTTATACTCCTATCTGCCTTCATGGTAAGATTTTTGTTCCTTTTTATCTCAACTTTTCCAAAACCAGGTAATAATTTTATAAAAGCAATGGAAATATTACAATGAATAGAGACACAATAAGAAAACCAATTATTACCAATCACTGCACTGTAGTAATATGAAATTTATGGTTTTCATTAATTGACAGAATATACTTTTTACTAGCATCTACCACGCACTTTATTTTAACAATCTTTTAAAACAAATTAACTATTTTCTTTCACAGTTGAATTTAAATTATAAATTGCAATAAAAAAGCAAAAAGTTAGCTATAAGAAGGAGAGAAAATACTTTTGTGAATTCAGCAAGGATTTCTGAGCAAATTGAAGCTTTGCATAGGAAATGTCCTTGGGGAAATGAAATTCATTTTTCCCTTCTATTCACACTGAGAAACAATGTCAATACATTTAAGCTTGATGATCCAGAGATAGAAGAAAGAAAGAAAGGGAGAAAGAAAGAATTTCTATATTTAGTAAAACAATAGAAGCCAATTATAATTGTAATCAACTATTTATAGTAGGTATTTATCCGCCTTCTAACAAGGATGGAATGTGACACAAATTTGAGTTTTAAGTGTGGGCCCACACAAAAATTGCCCGGTCCCTTGCTAACTCACATTCATCTCTTCTACCAGGGTGTCCAACGACTTGCCCATTTAGTGCAATGGAGAGATGCTTCCCCACAGCAATTGAAGAGACTAAGTATACCTTACATTTTTTGAGGCCACAGGACAAATCCTAAACCAATAAACTGATAACAGTTTTAAACTGGACAGAACGTAGTCTATGACATACAATATTTTTCCCAGTTTAAGACATAATTGGAAGATTGATCACACTTTTTTATAGCCTTGGATTGGAGGCTAAAAATTCTGAAATTTCCTCTTGAAAGATTTCTAAAGTATACCCAGACATTCAAACTTGTTTTAAAACTTCAACTACTTGGAATTAGAATTAGATTGATGGGTGAGAACTCTGCGGCTGTTGTTTGAGTGACCAAGGTGTTATGAGAGTTGTTTCATGACTTAACAAGTTCCTATATTAAAAGAGATAAGTTTGTCTCACCTGACACCACTTCATTGTTTGAATTCCTATTAAGTTTGAAAGCCAAATAATTTATCTATTAAAAGCTTTGTGATGAAAAAATATGGATCTAATGTAAAGTGTAGACCCTAAAATTGATTCCAGTTAAAAGCAATAAGTGTTTCTCTGAATTTTTGAGATGAGGTATCATTATTATTTCTATTATTATCCGGACTATCCTCATCTTGGTTGTTTTTGATACAAAGTTTCGGCCATTGTATAACGTGGACACATAGCGTAGTGGTTAGAGAATCAGACATTATTACTGCAAGTAATCTAATGGTTCTAGGTTCAATCCCAGTGTGAGACAATAATAATTTGAAAATACTACTACTGCTAAGAGGGGAGTGCAGTCTATATACCTCAGTCAGTTATATAAAGGGTTCAGTTCATTACTTCCCCACACCTACCAGATGAAGGCCGTAGAGTACAATGGCCGAAATGTTGTATGAAAAACAACCAAGATGAGGATAGTCCGATTAATAATAGAAATAATAATAATCATCAGGTATCATCTGGTAGGTGTGGGGAAGTAACAAACCAAACCCTTTATATAACCGACAGGGGTAAATAGACCTTAGCAGTAGTAGTATTTTGAATGAACAATCTGTATGTTGTGCAATGAAAATCAGAGAGAAATGGATTATTTGTACTTCAAAGCATTTCTTTCATATCAATTCATATGAATTGGCTTTTGAGAGATATTTTCCATGATTCTGTTGGAGAAGTGGTTAAAAAACTTATTTCTATTATCATTCGGACTATCCTCATCTTGGTTGTTTTTCATACAATGTTTCGGCCGTTGTACTCTACGGCCTTCATCAGGTATCATCTGGTAGGTGTGGGGAAGTAACGAACCGAACCCTTTATTTAACCAATGGGGGTATATTGACCGCACTCCCCTCTTGATTAAAAAACATTTGATATAAAGGGTAGATTTGAATTTTGAGAGAAGTTACTCAATAGCAAAGAAGTGAACTCTGAATTAAGAAGTAACTTATTCATAGATCACTCCTTTTTTTCCAATTGTTTTAATTGATCACTTCCAACATGGTATACTGCCAAAAGACATTGGTCACGTGGCAGTTTCTATTGCATGACTAACCAGACCTGTTTAATTTTTTTAAATTCTCATTCACTTTTTAGTTACTATGAAGCATTGGTAGAGGTAAGTACTGTCTGAGTGCTTTCTAGTTTCAGTTACTTTATATCACATGAAAGATTAAAAGAAACACAAGTCAAAAATGGTTGACAATACTTCTAATTAAAATTCAGGTTAGGATTTTTCAGGAATCAAGGCAAACACTGCTGACAGAATAGAGCAGTCATATCTATTATTCCTTATTTATATTATAGTAAAAGACTCTTGAAAGTATAAAGTTGCCTGGTAGGAAATGGTTGAAATAAAGAGTGAGAGTGGCAATTAATTGTTTTTGAGGGCTATTAACTTCAAGATGCCCGATTTTTTTTTCCCGTCTTAACCACAAAATTCTCAAAAACTTCATATTTTTCCAGTAACTAGCTACCCAAGAACCTGCATAACAACTTTCATTTTAATCGGTTCAACAGTTCAATATTTTTTCATGTTGACAAAAGGTTATTTGCACATGAAATGCTAACTACAATTAGATAGATAGTCAGTCACCATTTTTCAATTCCTGTGGTTTCGTCAACATCATAACCTAATTTCAGCAAAATCAGTCAAGACTTGTAAACAAAAACAATATCTTTACATATAAAATGTAAATAAATAATCGGATCAGCCATAACGCACCATCTCCCAAATAGAATCTCACTGCAGTCCTACATGCAAAATTCCATGGAAACATTAAGGAACAATGAAGACATTCAATTGAGAGAATAATGTCACCAATAAACACCCATAGCCAATGATAATCTTCATCGACTTTTATCCTTGCTAGCAACAATATATTTATACACAGTTAATAAATTCAAAACCCCTGAAAATTTTACAATTGGAATTTTTGTAAATAAAATAAAAATAAAAAACATTGTCAGAGGTCAGAAATTAAGGCAAGAGTTACTGATGTATTATGCATAATCATGACCGTCCATAAAGGCAGGAAAGTATATTTGAGATATATCTTAGTGGCAACCATTACATGATAGGTACTTCAAATGCCATTTTACAGTTAACTAGTACAGCCCACAGTATGATCCAGATGTCAGATGGTCCACTTGACTGTTGACAGAGCCGTTTGACCTGACCCTGGCAAAGTACCAGTGAATCTTGTTATATAGGAGCATCAAGTTGGGTAACATAAAAGAATTGAACAGCACTATTAAAATTTCAAACCACTCGACCTCCATGAATAAGCCTGATCTGGTAGGAAGGCATCGAGAACAACTTTTACTATGGATAAAGCATCGACAACAACTTTTACCACGGAAAAAGCATCGACAGCGACTTTTACAATGATACTTTAATGACTTACTGTAGGAATGCATTGAAAATTATCAGCAAAAGATTTCCAGTGGTCAGGAATTAATACAAGCTTTACTGAGATAACAGTAATATCATAGTAGTAACTAGTAATAACAAAATATTAGAGATCATAAGTTTTTGAATAGGATAACTTATTAGTTCTGAAAATAGCACTGAATTAAGTGTATTGATTAGGAAAAAGAAATGGTTGTAAATTTAATATTTGTTGTATGAAATGCCTCATTCATCGTTCGGCCATAGACTTACCGATGTATGTACCCCCACATGTATCAAATTTGAAGTGATAAGCCGTACCATTCGTGAGGTTGTTAAGTAGTACAACTTTATTTTCAAACTCAAAATTATTGCGGAAATTGTTCCAAATGGCTAGAAATTAATTCTGGTGACCTCCCAGTTCAACCTCACATAGCCTATGACCTTCACTGAGAGAAAATGTATTACTATGCTGAGTTTCAGCTTTCTAGGTCCAAAATTGCAGCCTACAATATGGAACATACATACATACATAAATACATATATATACATAAAAGTGAGAAAAAAAGAGAGGGAGAGAGTAGCAGATGTATGTAAAACTCAAATTTGCTTGGGGATAAATGAAGTAAGCTCAAAACATTAACTCTACTTTAGTGTTTATCCACCTCCCTTATAAAGGCCTAATATAACACAAGGTCAAGTTCAGTGTAAGGCCCCTCATTGTCCAATTTTTATTAAATTATTGATTTTGTCAATATTGCAGTAGAGTAACTAACTTCCTGTGATGGAAGAGAGGTTTTCTGTGCATGACAGTCATTATTCAGGCCTAACCTTTCTGAAAACAAAGGATTTGATACTGTGTGATTACACATACACACACATATATATATATATATAAATATATATATATAAATAAATATATATATATAAATAAATATATATATATAAATAAATATATATATATATATAAATATATATATATATAAATAAATATATATATATATAAATATATATATATATAAATAAATATATATATATATAAATATATATATATATATATAAATATATATATATATAAATATATATATATATAAATATATATATATATAAATATATATATAAATAAATATATATATAAATAAATATATATATAAATAAATATATATATAAATAAATATATATATAAATAAATATATATATAAATAAATATATATATAAATAAATATATATATAAATAAATATATATATATATATATATAGACAGAGACAGACAGACAGACAGACAGAGACAGACAGACAGATAGATAGAAAGAGAGATTGATAGAAAGCTTTACAGCTCTAAACACTTAACATTAAAAAAACTTTTTCAATTTTTTTTGTGTCACTTCAGTCTGTAATTTCCTAATATTTACGTAATTTGCTTCCGAGTTTCTTTTATGTTTTACATATACTTTGTTATTATGATACTGTGTGCGAATTTTCTTTTGTTAGGATCATCAATTGTTTACCATGTATCAGTCAGGGAATTTTAAAAACATAAGTTATATCAAACATGTCACCCCAGAAGTGACCACCTCCCTGTCTCTCATCTATGATTTTAATATTATATATAAATACACACACACATACCCACACGCGTGTGTATATGTATGTGTGCGTTTAAAACCTAGCTTTAAAGCGCGTAAAGATGTGTATATAAACACTTACATAAGGTATGCAACTAGTCTTAACTGAACTCAAATTATTTCAATTTTTTCTTCAATATTAAATGAAAGCGTATGTGTCGCTTTGGGGGTTGATGAAAAAAGGATAAGTATAAAGGGAGGCACATTAATACTTTGTGGGGAGAAGGAGGGCCCCACCCAGGGGTACACAGGATAAACCTGTGTAATCATGCGTATATTCAGGCGCAAACAGACCGCCTACGAGCGATTTATCCGAGTTGGAACACATTGGCCTAACACACCTGATTAATTTCTGTATATATGATACAACAGATAGACCGACATTGAAAATTCAGGTTAAAACCTATTAACTGAATATAAAACAAAAAATGTATACATCCTTTGAACGATTTCTAACAACTGTATAAAGTTGTCGAAAATTTGCAACTAAAAATGATGTTTTACCCCACTTAGCGCGACCCATTCAGGCCGATTCGCTATTTTTCAAATATTTTTCGTAATTCAAATAGGTAATGATAAATTTTCGGAATAAATGATAAAAGACAACATCGTCGGTTTTCTCAGAAATTACATTACACTTCGTTGATTTATATGAGAATAAACACACACACACACGCACAATGATTTTTCAATATACATAAACACTAGAAAGTAGCCACCAGCTGAAATACACAGCACTGATCTATTCCATCTTGTTGAGACTCAACAACGACATCAAATATTTCAAAATGATTACTGACACAATATCCCTGGTGGGATAGCACTACTTACGTACAGTATTAATAATTGTATAAGAAAGTATGAAACTATTTCTGGTATGTTATAATGACCCCATGCAGTATAGTTCTGTCACATTGGGGTTAACCGCGGAGTTACTGTATTCAACGAAGTACAAAGTTTGACAGAAGAGTTTTAAAATAAATAAATAAAACTTCTCACCTGTAATAAGGCTTGTCCTCTTTCTTTTTTCAAAACGGTATCAGTCCTAAACATAACGCACTCCATCTTTAGGTTTGTAAAACTCCTTCTTCCATAGAACGAATTTTAAAAGGGGTGGAAGGAAAAAAAAAAAACTTCCTTCTTTTTATTTTAAAATTTCCAGGTAATAAATTCAACCCGCACAGGTAAGCCTTTTTCTGTGTCCGTTATGACATACCGGCAATTAACTATAGCCAGGTAACAATTAGATTAGTATCATACCTGTACACATCGTTGAAGTGTCAGTTGCTGGGCACGTAGGAAGGTAGGTAGGTTTTAAGTAGGTATCCACTTCAGGTGAAAAAAATACATAAGGTTTTCATTTTCCTATGTTGGGTGTGTTGTGCTGTGTCATTTATATCCAGTTCACTATCTCTAACTTTGTAAATAAATCTCTTATGAGAAAAAAAAATAGTAAATACTACTAAATACCTCTAAATCCAATCAAAATATTTAAAACTTTCTCTTATTGTGATTTTACAGGCGAATTATTTTTTTTCTAATCTAATCTACTCATATAATTAACACTGTATGATTTTTTTTGTTTCTTCTGTCCGTAACAATGGACTCTTCCAGTTAAAAGTAACAATTTCGCTGATAGAAATATCTTCTACTCACCATTTGAAACAATGGACTCTTCCACCGAAACTAATTCACTATTTTTTTCTCTTAAAATATCATCTCAAATAGATCCGTGTTTTTTTTTCACGAATAAAAATCAGTTATTAATTGAAGGCCACGTAAAGTTTATCTGAAAAAAAAAAGTTGTTTTCCCAGTCCCACAAAGTTGCCAGTCGAGGACAAAGATATAGTTGAGATGGGCCCAAATGCATTTAAACATAATTCGTTTATATAAATACACAAATAATACATATTTACGAAGTTTCCGACAAATTTGAATGTTTATCATTAAACGTTTTTTTCTGTGTCAACAGGTATATCCAGTATTGTGGCAGGGACGAGTTTGTTTACTACTAAGGCACTTCGAACTTTCACTAGCTCTGATAATGTAATTACAAAATTTACAGGTATGTGAAAGATGAAGTGAGTGACACCACTTCGGGTGCTTGTCACCTCTTAGTCTATTTCACATATCGAACACTACGTGACAGGTCGAGTCGGTGAATAAGTTGTAAATGTGTTAAATGGAGCCGTAGCCAACGTAAGGACACGGCTTAAGGTGTGTCTCGGTCAGGCTCGGCTACTAAGGCATATATATATATATATATATATATATATATATATATATATATATATATATATATATATATAGATTTCTTCTCTGTTCCGTATTTTAAAAAAAACTGGCTAATATTCATGGTTTTAAATGTTGACGATCCATTCAAAGTTAAAAGATTTAAAAAAAGAGATGTTAGGCTTCTTGCAGGTAAAAGTACTAGGCCAGCAATTTGTGGGTACACTCAAAAAACGTCGAGCCTGCTGGTCAGTATGGGTGACCGCATTTCAGGTGATACCAGGGGTGGGGCGTAGGCGACAACAGTGAAATGGGAGTTTCTGTCGGGTATTTGTGGCCTCTATTTCAACATATCACAAGCTGAGACAAGGACAACTTGTGGTGTAGAAACTCAGGACATGGACAGCTGATGCCGTAGCCAGCACAAGGACACTTGCTAGCAAACGTCCCGAAAAAGGCGGCAACAGTTATTTTCGACAAGGTAGTCATGAAAATAATAGCAGCAAAACACACAATTATGATTAAGATGATAATTTCTGTACGTGGGGAGATTAAAATTAGAAAAAGAAAAAAATACTGATGGGATTCCTTTTTTTGTCCTACATGACTGAGTGACAGCTTGTATATATTCACATCTACACGACTGACCCAGCAACTAGTACATAAATATTAGAGTATTCTTAAAAACACAGAGCGTCGTTATTATTGATAATCATCTTTTACTAAAGAAAAGACACTTTGGGGGGAGGGTGTCTCCAGCCTGGTACCTAAACAGATCCATCCGTTTACCAATAGGGTAGATTCAAATAATCCTCGACACGATCTTCTTGCCAACGGCCACATATTCATTAGCTATAACTTCTCTCACCTGTGCATAGGTAACGATATGAGTTACTTTATCCCTTTCTGAACAGCTAGTGTTTTGATTTAACGCTATTATTGTTGCTTTTCCTTCTCTTCTTTATCTGTGTCAGACAGTCTCTCACCAGACTTCAGTGTTTCCCTACCCTAGCAAAGTAACTCCACCCAAGTTTTTTTTTTAAGAAAAGAATAGGAAGGCAGTAACTTCCTAAAGGTAATAAATTTTAAATGTGAAACGAGGTGCACGACAGTTTTGAAAATAAAATAAGAACAAAAATCAGTAAGTTTATATGACAAGTCGAGAAACTAAAAGGCCTGAAAAACTTCGGTGTGAAGAGGCGAGGTCAGCAAATCTCATACTGGGGTCCGCAGACCAAGAAAAGATATCCACATTCACTAGAAAATCAGGTATCATTGTCTCTTCTAAGGTGCATGCGTTTAACACACATTTTTCATTAAAGGAAATTAATGTACACAAAACATTTCAAATTTTGTAGACAGCTTACTGACTTGAGTTTTTATTTTTTAGAAATACTTATTCACTATGTCGCATTCTGAAGTACGCACTTACTCGAGTTTGCACAACATGAGATTTTTGCGCTCACAGGCAACTAAAAATTAGAGGAGACATTGTTGTGGATCCGTGAGCTTGTTGAGCAGACAGACCTTTCAAAAGCCAGGATTCCATTATAAAATCAATTTGAATAAAAGTGGTCCTTGGTAAAGAAAAGGTTGGGAACCACTGGGCTTGGTTGTTGTAATAAGTAAAAAAAACTACATCAAACGCCCCGCACATGAATATTTTGAAAAATAAAGACATCCTTTAGCGA
>OY735242.1:24936478-24951478 GCA_963457665.1 Thysanoteuthis rhombus | reverse complement strand
AACAATGATCTAATTCCTATTTACAATAAAAAGTCTGTTTATCTGAATGCGGCTACTAAGTAGCTAAAACTGCATTTTAGTGAGAGGTAAACCTAAAAAAGCAGTTGTGATCTCCTATTGGGATCTAAGGCCTCATTGAGGCTTTCAGCTGGAACTAGTTTAGACCTTTCACCCACAGGGTAGTTTTTCAGCTAGTTATATCAATACACCTACAAGATGACGTTAATAAACTAAAGAGTAAAATTGGTCAAACCGAACAGCCAATCAAATTGCAGAAGTCTTTATGTATATCACCATGCAAGTCTAATTTTAGCCTACGAGTCTGCCAGTCTATCTTTTGTTCAACCACATATAGTAGACATCTGAAAATTGATACGTAGGGTTGATATTTTTTTTGATAATTTCAGTCAACATTTTATTTTCCTTATTTGATATTCAAAATAGACGCAGAAATATTTTTCCCTGTTGCTTGCTTGTCCGGTTAATCGGCTGTAGTCTTCAATTTTATGAGTAATTTTATATTTTCCAGCCAAAAGTTACTAAAATTAGTTCATTTCAAACAATATGAAATAGTCCTTCGGCACTGACACTGCTGTGTTTAGCTGGCGTACTTCACCATTGACACCATTGTGTCAGGCTGGCGTCCTTCACCATTGACACCATTGTGTCAGGCTGGCGTCCTTCACCATTGACACCATTGTGTCAGGCTGGCGTCCTTCACCATTGACACCATTGTGTCAGGCTGGCGTCCTTCACCATTGACACCATTGTGTCAGGCTGGCGTCCTTCACCATTGACACCATTGTGTCAGGCTGGCGTCCTTCACCATTGACACCATTGTGTCAGGCTGGCGTCCTTCACCATTGACACCATTGTGTCAGGCTGGCGTCCTTCACCATTGACACCATTGTGTCAGGCTGGCGTCTTTCGCCATTGACACCATTGTGTCAGGCTGGCGTCTTTCGCCATTGACACCATTGTGTCAGGCTGGCGTCTTTCGCCATTGACACCATTGTGTCAGGCTGGCGTCCTTCACCATTGACACATTAGTGTAAAGTGAGCCCAAACAGTCTCAGTCAGAGTTTGAACTCATTACGCCAATGCCATTCTCACCCGCTTGACCACTCATATCTCCAATCATTGCTATATAACAACAACATACAACTTTGATAAAGAAGAAAATAATTTTGACACAGAAGCCGAGGACAGACTTGCAGAGCGAGTTCATCAAGGCAAGTCCTAAAACCAGTTATTATCTTCACCCTTTTAGTGTCCATTGAGGGACAGACGCTTCTCAAGATTTACCAGACATCTATCATGGTGTCATATAGCCAGTACTTTCTGAGCATGTCTAACTTATCATACCATCTCATTTTCTGGCAGTCACAGTTTTGTATATGATCTCTAGCGATCCACGTTGTGAGTTGTGATGTCTAGCGGTTGTGTGCCATTCTTGCAACATGACCAGCCCATAATCAGTTGAGTTTTCAAATGGATTCTATGATATCTCTGATACCTATATACTGTGCTGTCTCGTGATCTTTCCACGTGATGATGACCATGATTCTCTCCTGTGCACATTGAAAAATTTCATTTAGATGCGAAAAAACCCTACCAAGGTCACAAGGAGTATGAATTAAATTTTTTTTTCCCCTCTTTGACAGCTTTTACTTTAGGGATCTCAGTGTACAGCAATAAATACTGTAAATGATACAGTACTTGAGCAGTTTAATGAGAGAGAAATCTTTTTGGAAGAAACCAAGAGACTGCATGATTTTCTTCACTTGAAAAATAAAGTGACACTCAAGGGCAAAGGAAAACAATTAGGGTCTAGGAAATGAAACTGCTCTTTTCTTTCCAACTCTTGTTAGGACAATCCAATCTCTTTGATGTTAACACATAATGGAAAGAAGAGATTGGATTGACTATTAAAATCCAAATGTTAACAACTCTTCCCAAAGCTATACACAATGCCCTTTTCTTGTTGCTTAAAAAGGTAATTAAAAAAAAATAACTGAAAAAGATAGAACAAGAATAGACTTACCAAAAAGAAAAACCCAACACTTTACTATGAGAAAAAGTCATTCAAAAATGACAAAAAAACTAAAAAATCTGATTTTAAAAATATCATCTAATCAACACAGTTTGATTGTTCATCAAAAAACAAACTATAAACCCTAGTATCACGATGGATCAACATGGTTCGATTACCAATTAAAAAAATAAACACAAAGCTAAAAGCCCAAGCAACAAAATATCAAAAATCTACAATCATTGGATCAACGTGATTCCATTATAATTCATTAAAAAACAATCACAAACTATAAACCTTAGTAACAAAATATCCAAAAAGAAAAATTCATAATCATAAGATCAACATAGTTCAATTACTTTCAGAATAGACAATGCCTTCTTCAACAGGGAAAAAAATAGATAAAACACTTTGTCCACCTTTTCTTTTGAAATCTTTTAGGATCAGTTCATATTGACAAAAATAAAGACAGATAATGATTCTTTTTAGACTGACTCCCTCATTTAATCATATTTTGACCACTACACTCTCTGGTTTTCTTCAGGTGTTTGTCACCTTTTGGAAACCTCTAATGGAATCATTCATTTCATCCACTGAGGTATGTTCAAATGTCCTCTACCTATCATGTTTGATGTCCTTCGTAAGGATTTCATTTAGCTCTTAATTTTTTCTTTTAATGCCAATATGTCTCTGCATGGAGCCGTTATATATTTTTGCAATGGAGAAAAAAGAATGTATAATAGTAACAACACCTTGTTTCAGAGATTGCAAGAAATACAGGTTTGGTTAGTCACTCACTCGAAACTGTCATGCAATATCATACTATGTTTGGAATGATCAATTAAAAAACTGAAAAAGGAATGATCAATGAATAAATCATTTCTCTCACCTTTAATTGGGCAGTGATCACTAAAAATATCCATTTTTTCAAAAATAAGCACGAATGCTGCTAGATACAATCTAAGGGACCAATTAAGCATAAACTTAGATTGCAAATCGAGCTCCACACTGAAAATCTTTCGAGGGTTTGGGGTAAATTTCAGAAAACCAAAAAATTTATACACATAAGGATTAAATGTTAGAATTTTAAGCCCTCTAGCTCTATTGGTGTAGCCTGAATGCGTAATATATGCACAGTCAGCCAGACCAACTCAAAAACTGAAGAAGCCCATATTGACAGTTTTGGTTGACTGTTTCTAATGAAAAGACATTTCCTCGGTGTCCATTTTATTTTGTGAGTAAACCAACAGTTGCTTCGTGCGTCACACAACACACATGAACCAATGATTTTGTTACGATCCATGGAGACCCAATCATTGTTTGTAGTAAAGGTAGGTTTTTACGGGATTTGGGTGCAAGCCTGATGCCTGCTCCAACTGCTCTATTATTTACCCATAGCTGATGGGCTCGTGCCTTTCCAAAAACGTATTAGTACAAAGCGAATGTAGACAGTCTTGGTGGAAACTCAGTTCTGTTTTCATTGCTGGTAACCATTATGCCACTGTGCACCTCCACCTCTATTGTCTATCAACATTTTCAGTGCAAAATACACAATGTTATAAAAGCAATCAATATTAGAGAAAAACAGTGTAAAGTACAATTTTTTGTTTGCATCAATTTTTGCATGACAATAGTAGAAAAAAATGGGTGTTTACAAAAGGTGACCGTCACAGAATTTGATTATGCAAATCTGTTTGTGTAATGCTGATAACTAAGAGAATGATTTAAACTGATACGTTGCTGCTTATATTGGAAATTTACTTTTGGTTTCTTCTACAAAGAGAGATCCTGAACAAGAGAATTTATGTAGAGAGAAAGGGTCAGGCAGGCACATCCATGAAAGTGAGAAAGACAGGGTTTGTGCATAAAAAAGAGATAACATGAGCAAGAGAGAGAGAGAGAGAGAGAGAAAATATAGAGAAAACAAGAGAGAGAGAGAGAAATATAATAAAAATGAGCAAAAGAGAGAGAGAGAAATATAGTAAAAAGGAGCATGAGAGAGAGAGAAATATAGTAAAAAGGAGCAAAAGAGAGAGAGACAGAGAGAGGAATATAGTGAAAATGAGCGAGAGAGAGAAATATATTGAAAATGAGCAAAAGAGAGAGAGAGAGAGAAATATAGTGAAAATGAGCAAAAGAGAGAGAGAGAGAGAGAAATATAGTAAAAATAAGCAAACAAGAGAGAGAGAGAAATATATAAAAAATGAGTGAGAGAGAGAAAGCAAACCTGAATAAAATAGAGAAGCAAACAAAAAAGAAGAAAAGAAAATCAGGGAGAAAGGAAACAAAGAAATGAAAATAGAAACAGAAATAAATGAAAGGAAAAAAGGAAAGAGGAGAAAAGTTAAAAGGACAAAAAAAGAAAAAAAAGTACCAGAAAACAAGTAAATGAAAAAAGAAAAATAATGAAATTAAAAAAAAAATCTTTTTTAAACATCAATATATGAAGTTTAGAAAATATTTTAACTAACCATCCAGCCAGAAATTGTTGGCTTTGTTCACATGTCACAAGCTGTTGATTCTAACTCAAAAGGAAAAAGGAGTTACTTACCTGCAAAAAAAGGAAAGAAAAAATGATTAGAAAAGACACTGAACAAATAAAAAGAAAAAAAAGGTCATAAATTTGCTTTCAGTTCTAGAAACTATTTTCCTTCAAGAATTGGCGATCTCACAATATTTACTTGACAGCAAAAGTGAGAGAAAAATCAACCTCTGGTTAATCATTCCATAGAAACCATCAGGTGACCGACATCTTTTGGCAGCATGCTTTGTTGGGGCTGATCAATTAAAAAAATTGGAAAAAGGGGTGATCTATGAATGTCACTTCACTTTTTTGAGCAGTGATCTCTAAAAAAGTCCAAATCTAGGGGAAAAAAAACAAAAACTGCTGGACACAAAGTAAGTGATCGATTTAGCATGAACTTACATTGCAAATTGAATCCCTACCCCATTAAAAACCTATCTGGGGGGAACTTTTGAAAAGCTATAAAACCGTTGTCTAATAATAAATAATGAAGAGTAAATGTTTACAATTTCAGCCATGTAGCTCCATTGGTGCTGCCTGCATGCCAGACATTCATATATACATACACACATAGCCAGCCAGCCAGACCAACTTAAAAACTGAAGAAACCTTTGGCAGACATGTTTATATATGTGTATATATTTATTTATTTATTTATGCATATCTTAACTCAGTAATGAGAAGGCTAGTATTTACCAAAGACATAATCATAGTCACCTCTAAGCTGTGTATGTGAATACATATTTGAAACCAGTACACAAAAGAAATTATTGTGCGCACAAAGGGTTAATCACCTAAAGTAATGTAGCAATTAAAGATTATACTTATGCCTAAAAATCTAATAATATATCATAATATGCAGTTGTGCTAGATACCCCCTTCCAACCACCCCAAAAAAGTACATCATCTCATTTACTCTACGAGAGTGATATAAGTAATTTTTACATTTTGGCTTGGTGGTAAACTATAGTGACATTATAGCTACGTGTGTACATATAAAGCACATATCAACAGCTACTTCCTGTACAACCCTTCCCCCTATATAAACAACAGAATTGAAATTCTAAACTTGTTTCCCAATGTCAAAAGTGTTTTTGAATAATCTTTTTATTCCTTTGGGCTCTTGGGAAGAAACAAAAAGTTTTCTGATCCACAGTCTATGTTCATTCATAAAATGCGTTAATTAGAGTCTTAGAACCATGGAAAATTTTGAACTGATCGCCATGATAATAGTGGGAATGAAAAGTAAGTCTTAGCAAAATATATCCTCTTGAGCCCCAAAACCCCCCAAATTTGCAACCCTCTGTTAGAGTAGCAGCGGACGACCATTAACCTGGACTAGACCCCTTTTTGTCAAACATACAGGATTATTTTATTCATTTCATAAGATGAAGTAATGTAAAATTTTATTAGTCCAACTTAGTAGTGATCAAAAGCAACAAATTGAATTGGTTATAGAATCAGACAAAATTACTGATGGTTCAGGGTTCAATCCCAGTGTGAGACAATAATAATACTACTAATACTAAGAGGGGAGAGCAGTCAATATACCCCTGTTGGTTAAATAAAGGGTTTGGTTAGTTACTTCCCCACACCTACCAGATGATACCTGATGAAGGCTATAGAGTACAACGGCCAAAACATTATATGAAAGACAACCAAGATGAGGATAGTCTGAATGATAATAAAAACAAAAGCAACAATTAAGATGAAGGTAAATAATAGGAAAGAATTAATCATAATGATTTACAACGATTCATTTAATAAAATAAATCAGATAAAATTGGATTACTAACTAGCAAATAATGAACATGGTGCAAAAGAGACGGGATAGGGAGTGTGTTTAAGAATCTGTTTCTAGCACTTGTGACTAAGTTCCAGTAGATCAGTGGTAAGAACAGTTGCAAACGATCCTCCAATATAAAGGGCTGTGGGTTTGATTCTCATTTGGAACTTATTCTTGTTCTTGATCTGCAGTGTTGATTTATTTACTAACCGCTGAAGGGAACACAGCCTGAGTTTAGTTTGGATAAAAAGCAATGACAATAAAGCTTCAAAATCCATCACAACTAAAATCATTAATGATCAACAATAATAATGAAAAGCAACCAATCAAGATTTTACGATTAGCTTTTTTGGCTTTATTTTATCGAAATATAATGGATAGTCAATAGCCACACTGAAGAGTTGTAATACAACGAAACAGCTGTCTGTGAATGACACAATTATATATATATATATATATATATATATACACACACACACACCTATGCAAATACTAAAAACATTCACTCTCAGATCCAGAATACTCTAGTAATAGGCTGAATATATATATATATATATATATACACACACACACACACATATACAAAACTATACACTCTGCACCTGCCTGTATTATAATTCTGCAAATAACAGATAAAAATCATTCCACAATTAAAGTCACATCTCTTAAGATACAACCTTCAATGGACTATGGCGGCCAGTGAAAAAAACCCAGTTCGCTTTGCAAGCAACAGCTCAGTGATTCTTGCAAGTCTCAAGTCTGGTCGAGACCAGGACTTAATATCTAAAAGTTTTGATGACCACCCCTTGGCAGGATGCAAATCCACCAAAGGGATATCTCCACCCTAATTACACAGCTTAGAGTGTACTCAATTAGCTGCTGGGAGCACTGGGAGAATTGTCCTAATGAAGAGTTTTCCACACACTTCACTCATACTGGGAATCCAACCCAGGACCTTCTGCATGTGAGGCAGATATAATTACCAATACAAAATCCTCAATTAGTGCTCCAATATTAGGGCCTTGTACCAGATATGCATTAGCTTCAGTAAATTTCTTTTCACGTTTACATGTGTTGTATATTGGAAGACATTTCTTTTCTTAAATATGCCCCAGAGGGAAATGTAACAAGTGCTCGATCATTGTCTATCGAAGGAATAGAGTTCACACATAGCATGATTATAAACAATTTAGACAAGTTGATAAGATATTGGCACCGTAACAACCACAATCGAGACATCTGGCAAATTTTGGGGAAGGTCCATGTCCAATGGCGGAGGTTAAGAGGCTGATAATGATGATAGGAAGAAAGCTGAAATTCAGAACTGTCAACATAGGTTTCTTCAGTTTTTAAATAGGTCGGTCTGGCTGGCTATGTATACATGTATCACATGAATGGGCGACACCCATGGAGCTAGAGGGCTGAAAATTTATACATTCACTCATTATTTCAAGAAGAAATTTTGTTTTGGAAAATCCCCCACTACCACCTCCCCAGTAGTGGGGGGTTCAATTTACAATGTGATTATTTGATCCCTGAGAATGTGTTTTTTGAAAATTCAGATTTTTTAAGTGATCACAGTCCCACGAAAGGTGAGGGAAGTAACTTATTTATTGATTACGCCTTTTTCCAATTTTGCAATTGATCACCCTGTCAAAACATGCTACAACAAGACGTTGGTCACACATTTCTATTGAATGACTAAGCAGACCTGTATTCTAGACAAGTTAGTGTCAGGTAGTATTTAAAAAAGCAAATAAGTTGAATTAATTACTTCATTAAGCCTCATTCCTCAGAGTGAGGGCAAGTATATATAGAGAGGGGGAATAGCCAGAGAGTGAGAGACAAGAGGGTGCATGCAGAGAAAGATTGGAGGACATGCAGAGAGAGAGATAGAGAGAGAGTCAGAGATAGAGATGCAAAGCGTGTCAGGGTAAATGAGTAAGAGAGAGAAAGAAGCTGAGCAAATGAGAAGTCAAGAGAGAGAGAATCTGGAGAAATAAGAGATAGATAGATAGATAGATAGATATATATAGAGAGAGGGTCTCAGGTTATGTGAAGAAGTCAAGCAAGAAACATACTGTGTTACAGAGAGGCTCCAACACAGGCACTATAGAGTGAGTGAGGGGGAGGAGGAGAGAAAAAAAGAAAGAGAGGAAAAGAAGATCTGGTTTGTCACTCAGTAGAAACTGTCACATTATCAACACCTCTTTGCAATATACTGTGTTGGGGGTGATCAATTAAAGAATTGGAAAAGCAGACGATCAATGTCTTCTTTTGGGCCATGATCACTCAAAATGTCTGAAAGGAGCATGAATGCTGCTGGATACAAATTAGGTGACCAATTTATCATGAACTTACATTGCAAATTGAAATTCAGAGAGAAATCCAAAGATCAGACGGATGAATCATTCAATGAAGGGTGAATAATTATACCAGAGGGGGAGTGATTGAAAGTGAAAGAGTGAATGACCTCATTCACTCAGATATTTATACTTTTCTGTTCTTAGAAGAAAAAATTTATAGTAAATATCATATCTAGAATTTTAACTTCTAAGTTCTGTTTGCTAAATTTATGCAACCTAAAAAAAGTTTCATAGATTTTTTTGTCTTTCCAAGTTTTCTTAACATATTTTTAAGAATTTTGAAAAAGATGAATAAGATAAACACTTGAAAAATGATTAATTTATGCTTTTTGCTCCGGATACAAAATAAATTAAGTATAAAATCAAACAAAGGAAAATAAGATAAAAATCATGAAAACAAAAGGAAATTTAGTCATGGGTGATCGGATTTTTCGTAATAAAGACTTGAAGGTAAATGACCCTGAAATAGTTTAAGAAGCACGGCGTTAGATTGATAGCTTTGGCTAATCGATAATCAAGAGAAATGATTGGATTTTCCATTGGCAACAATTCAGAAACAGAACCACTTTATGCATGGTATTTGGCCAACATTGTCATCGGTAATTACACAGACATTTGGCAAGAACACAAAAGAATCAACAATACGGTCAGAAGTGAACATGGCATGACTTTTTATTGAACGACATTTCATCGAAAATGAAAAATACACACAACCACAGATGCACCACACACACACACATGTATGAGCTATACGTGTACACAAGTATATGTGGCCAGCATGTGCATGTATACAGTGTATGTGTATTTTGCATTTTCGATGGAATTTGATAAGACGTTACCAGAAGGGACTCAGATACATAGAAACAGAGACATTATATCCTATAACTTTTCTTCCCACCTTATCTCCTCTGATCACCATATCATACAATAAGAGCCACATCTGTCACACATAGTATCTGTAGCATCCATCAGTTCCTCTCTTTCCTACTCTCTTATTAAACTACCTTTTTTCCTATCTTTCTTCTCTCTTCCTACTACATCTATCACTCTTATATTATTAGTAGAAGCCATTAGCCCAGCCTGTTGTGGTATACTTATAATAACCATCAGTGAAGAGATGGGTCACGGATTAATCATTATATATTCTCCATCTCATAGTATTCAGTCCAACCATCTTCTATCGTCGCTTACATACAAGGCCAGATCAGTAAATTCACAGCCTGAGTCATTTGCTGAATTTTGATCAGAAATTTTCATTGTATACTGTTTGTTTTATGTGATTATCCTCCACTGAATGAACTGCATTGACAAAGAAGGAGATAATGTTGAAAAATAAAATTTCATGGTATGAAATGAATGCTTTTTTTTTTCTTATTAGGCTACAGACATTGATATACCTACATATACCTATTACGCTCAAGTCACATTCATAGATCTTTCCCTAGGCAACCCAATCCATTTCTACCTGAATGACTATATCTACTTCACTGATCAGTCTGGTTATCCCTCTACTTATGTCTATCCTCCTACCCATTGCCACTCATCTCTCCTCCTACCCAAGGCATCAACGCTCTCATTTATCCGCCTACGCAACACATTGGCGTTCTTGTCTATCCTCATACTCACTGCCGCAGAGCTCACTTTTATTTACCTATCCATTTTCTTGAACTCCCCTCTCCTTATCTAGGTTTGTCTACCTGTTTCTCTGCCTCTAATTTTCCCTGTGATCTATTATCTACTGTGAATATTCAAATTTCCAAGAAATTATTTTTTAGGAAATAAAAAAGATATGCATGCATCCACACACACATATACATATATATATATATATATATATATATATATATATATATATATATATATATATATAAATATACATATATATAAATATACATATATATAAATATACATATATATAAATATACATATATATAAGGTGCAGTCAGGAAGTTCCAAGACTGTCCCTGTCATGAACAATTTAAGTGTGGCACCCTCATGCACGTACAGCAAGAAGTGAGCAGTAATTATCGCAAGTCAGTTCGCCAAGTGGCATCATGCTATGAGCAATCAGAGTTGACCAACCCTCGACGTCGAGGATGATCGTCTTCAATGAGATCCAGTGAGCAAAGAGAAGTCTTTGCAGTTGAAGCACCCATCATCTCCAAGATTGAAGGCAAGAGAGGTCAAGTATGCTTGTCACTTTTTTTTTTCAGCATTCTCGGTGCATTGTGCAACAAGAGTTTGTCCCTCAGGGTCGGATTGTTCATGTAAAGTTTTACTACACCAAGTTATACTACACAGAGTTCTACTCTTCTGAGGCAAATGGAATGGTCCAACATGACAATCACCTGCTAACAGTACGTTGAAAACACACAAGTTTTTGTGTCACACCACTTCAAAAACAAGACCATCCCAATAATCCTAAAAAGAAGAGTATACAACCAATGCATCCTCCCGATAGTCACTTATGGAGCTGAAACATGGAACCTAACCAAAAAACAGATCCGTAAACTGAGAAGCATGCAGCATGCATATGAGAGAATCATGCTCAAACTCACATGGAGGGATCACAAGACAGCACAAGATATCAGGAAGAAAACAGGGGTCTGAGACATCATAGAATCTATTGGAAAACTCAAATAGCATTGGGCTGGTCATGTTGTGAGAATGGCAGACAAACGATGGACATCACAACTCACAACATGGATCCCCAGAGATCACATGCAAAACTGCGGTTGACAAAATACAAGATGGAGAGATGAACTAGAGGTATTCAGAAAATACTGGCTCTACGATGCCCATCATAGAGAAATGTGGCAGATCCTGGGGAAGGTCTAAGTCCAACAACGGACGTTAAAAGACTGATGATGATGATGAGCATGATTGTCACTCCACACACAACCTACATGATAAATTTGTCTCCAGGACTTTCAGGGGGTGTTCAAAGCATGGCAGAAGCACAAGTGTATTGTTGCACAAAGTGACTACTTCAAAGACAATGGCAGCCAAATCTAAATTAAAAGAACGGATAAAGCTTTTTATATAAAAGTCTCAGAACTTCTTGGTAGCACCTTCTATACAGAAATGCACACATTTTTTATTTTATATTTATATATATATATATATATATATATATATATATATATATATAT
This sequence comes from Thysanoteuthis rhombus, assembly GCA_963457665.1. Lineage (NCBI taxonomy): Eukaryota > Metazoa > Mollusca > Cephalopoda > Oegopsida > Thysanoteuthidae > Thysanoteuthis > Thysanoteuthis major. Next base: position 24,939,618 of record OY735242.1, on the reverse strand, counting down.
ATATATATATATATATATATAAAAAAGGTGGCTGTTTAGCTCTATGGTAAGAGGATCGCTACATTGAAGCAGCTACCTATTGGTGACAGGTTCAATTCCTGCAGCAACCCCATTTTTTTCAATTGCTTATTCTATTTGTATTGTCTAAATTGAGTTATATATTAACCGTGTAATGATGGGATATCATTTCAAAGAAGTTTGTATTTAATAACACATGTCCAGTCATATATATATATATATATATATATATATATATACACACTGCACCTCCTAGTAATACATTCAATAAAATATCTATCCATGAAATTTTTGTCTTTAATCAATTTCATCTGGGGTTTCATTAAGAAGTAACTGAACTCAAGTGAACAAGTCTATTTTTTTAAATGGTGGAATGGAGATAAAGGTAACAATTTTGCTGTTAAATATAAGAGGTAGAGTCCATTGTTATGGTCAGAGAAACAAACAGGTCAGACTGTTGATTATATAGATAGATCTTGGTCTATACTTGTGCAGCTGTTCCTCAGTCTACAATTATCTCCGGCCATTCGTCATCTATTTTGACACCTAACTCTTAACCCAGTCCAGTTGACTGAAACGTCGTTATACAATAGGTCTGATTAATCACCCAATAGAAACCATCATATTGATAATGTCTTTTTGTTGGGGTGGATCAATTAATCAATCATCTTTTCAAGACATAACAAGAAATAAAGGTTTAAAATTTCAGCCCTCCCTGGCCAGTACACACCATAGGTTTCTTCAGTTTTCAAATGAGTCTGGCTATGTTGACAGTTTTGGTTGACTGTTGTTAATAGCAGTTTAATTTCAGTTATTGATTCTGGGACGTCCAGAAATGTCAAGTGAAAGAAATGTAGTTCAAGACATGAGAAGGAATAAGTGTTCAAATTTCAGCCCTCCATGGCCTGTATATGTTATAGCCAGACTCACTTGAGACCTGAAGAAACTTTTGTTGATAGTTTTGTTTGATTCTTGCTAACAGCAGTTTTATTTCAGATTTCTTGATTCTGGAATGTCCGAGGCATTAAGTGAAAGAAATGTAGTTCAAGACACAAGAAGAGACAAGAAAGAAAGTGTAAGCAGACCAGGACATAGGGGTGCAGGTAGGCCAATTGGTATTGGTGTACAATTTTTAGGGGGTGTACCTCCCTTGGTAGAGGTAAAAAGATTTTGATATTGTAAAGAAAGTCAAGGAGGAAGCTTTTAGTACAAGAGGATTCCCAATAGTTTATAACAGACCAATTCAGTATACAAAGTAAACATGAATATACTATTGTATGTTTTCCTTATTACAATGCTGTATCCTATTGTCTTACATACATCTTGAAGAAAATTGCTTGTCATCAACCTTTTTTATTAACTGTTCTAGTTTTTTCATTTACTTGTATGTACATGTATATACTCATGCATAAATCATATGTATCTAATGAGCAGTCTGAAATGGGGGGGCTACATTCCCCATCTGGCCCTATTACCAGCTTTGCATGGGCACCCTAGTATGAGATGCTGAGTGAAGCTATGAGGAAAGAAGTGAGGAAAGATGACTGTTCAAGGGGGAGACTAATAAAAGAAATACCTGAGTGTATGGGTGGGGGACAGTGAGAGATATCAGAGTTTTGAAGGTAGAAAAAACTTGAAGAAAGGAGGTGAGAATACTCCAAAGAAATTAACATTTGTCAATGAGATGAACAAGGGTTGCCAACATTTCAGAAATTACTAAAAGTTTACTGTAAAAATTACATCCCGAAACGGACTCGAGAAATCACATCCCGAAACGGACTCGAGAAATCACATCCCGAAACGGACTCGAGAAATCACATCCCGAAACGGATTCGAGAAATCACATCCCAAAACGGACTCGAGAAATCACATTCCAAAACTGACTCGAGAAATTACATCCCAAAACGGACTCTAAAAATAACAGTTGACAATTATCTTGAGACTCATGATAATTAGCTAGGTAAAATTATCAACTATGATAGATATTTATGGTTGCTTAAACTGTTGTTCGTGGGTTGTTGGCTACTGTCGTCGAGGTTTGTTATTGGTATCCATTTTCCAGATATTAACCCATTGAACCAATGCTGAACAGTTTGCTCTATATTGGTATTCACTCCAAATGCATTGTTGAAATTACTATCAGCATTATGTCCTTATTCAAATCTGTACATGATGATTAGTTCAAATCTTGGGTAGACAACATTTCTGTTAAGGGCTAAAAAAAATCTGATGATAACAGATCATACATCTAATTACATTGAATCAGCAAAAAACTGAACTTGCATTTGTGAATCTTTCACTTTTAGCTTTATTCTCTATGATGAAAAAAGAAAAATATTTCATATGTAACAGCCTAAAACATTTTTTACTGTATCATGTTAAGATACCAAATACCTAAAATCTGGGAATAAAGACAAAATTAGAATATCATTGTATGCTGTTATTTCAAAATAGTGTTAGAGAGAAAATATATTTGACACCATAGAATTCAATACCACCTTGACATCAATATTCGAGAGCAAAGAAATATGAGTACATTAGAATCCACTTTAATCAATTACCATATTTCCCCTGGATCAAAGGCACTATTTTTTTCCCTGGAATAAGTCTCAAAAATTAATTCTGCATCCTACAGTTTTTTTTTCCATAGGCTTATCCTCACCCAAGAGGAAGGTAATTTATGTGAGGCAGCAATCTGAACTCCAGGATATATAATCTCTGAATGAAATGTATGAAGTATATTTAGTATAAAATAGTAAATAAACAAAAGTATCATAAATAAATTTTTAAAATATACATAATCACAAAAATTGATTTTTGTATTGGTATACTGCAGTATATAAAACAGCAGATTAGTAGTAATCCAGACGCATGAATAATCTTCATAAATATTACGCGTTTCAAACACACATTATTATTGGTTGTAACAGAGATATTCCTGCAAAGGTAAATATCACTGCTAGGCCAAAAACTGAACTTACAGCTCTACAATGGATACTTACTAGTAAGATAGGAATAAACTTATGTTTCTGAGTCGTAAGAGAAAATGCAGACTACAAATGGTGAGAGGATCTATATGTTGCTAAGTTACCCACAAAACATGTTGATAAGGTAACTGAAAG
>OY735242.1:24896478-24931478 GCA_963457665.1 Thysanoteuthis rhombus | reverse complement strand
TGATCTTTAGAGAGGAAAGACCTTTGGCGAGAGGATGTATGACACTGAGAAGTCAGAAGAACCTGGAAGCAACTTGGCAGACAACCATCATCTCTACCAGGGCCAGCACCACCATCAGAACATGGAATATCAGAATCATCTTTGAAACTGGTGAGACAATGCAAATGGCAGCTGAAATGAGACGCCACAGTCTGAAGGTGGACTAGTTCTGGATAGAAGATTTTAGCCACAGGAGAGTTGCTTTTGTCAAGAAATCTAGTATTCGCAAACAACAACTGATAAATATATGAATAAAAAAAGATTTATCACAGCCAATTAACAACACATTGTACTTAGAAATTACTTAAAAAAACACATACATCCTTTGGCCAACAATAACACAAATCCCTCCCCATACCAACCAAGATTAAAGTTACAACCAGTGTCTGTTTTGGATACTTATAAAACAATCAGAGTTAATTAAAATGAACAATATTCACAAAAGCCAGGAATTACACTAACAGCTGTTCAGGACAAGAACTGATCTGTTGGCTTAAAATAAATAAAACGTGTCAAACATCATCCACTTTCCAAGTTGTCTTTTTGATATGATATTGTCAGATGAATTTAATCTCATATATATATATATATATATATATATATATATGCAAAGCTCTTCCACTCTGATGGATGGGGAATTTCTTCGTTAATAAATATATCGCTTAAATTCTGCCTTACTGACCGTCCAGAGGTAGGATATCGGCCTCTGAGGCTGAAGCAAAGGTTTCAATCCTGCCTCGCGGTACTGGATGGGATAATGGAAAGTCTATAGCCACACCAAAGAGATGTAATACATCGAAACAGCTGTCTGTGGATGACATATATATATATATATATATATATATATATATATATATATATATATATATATATATATATATATATATATATATATATATATTAGTTATTTGGCCTCTGCATTACCAGCGACTGTTTAGCTCAATGTAAGAGCAACACTACATTGAAGCAGCTACCCTATCAGTGGCAGGTTCAATTCCTGCTGCAGCCTTATTTTCTTTAAATTATTTATTCTATTTACATTGTCTGAATTGAGTGTTATATTAACCATGAAATGATGGGAGATCATTTCAAATAAGCTTCTGTATAATATAACAATTTATAATTCACTCTGTTGGACCAAATATGTCCATTTCTCATATATATATAAGTACAAATCAGGTTTGCAATATAACGATATGATATAAAGCAATGTCTGATACATGATGGATTTATTTCATCGAGTGAAATGGAATGTATTGAGCAAACTATAAGTATTGAGTTGGTTTAGGGTATAGCTGGAAATATAGTAGAAAGTAGATTCACTACAAAAACATGTTTAAGTAGCGAATCTACTTTCTACTATATCTATACATATATATGTATATTAAACCTTGAATAATCCACCTAGCTGTGATCGGGTTTCTTCACTAATTCAGCACAGATTTCAAATTTCCCAGGCAACTCTAATTTCAAATTTCCATGATATTGCACCAACCAGCTGCACCTTGTTTTGATTGCACTACATCTGTTAAGACACTCTTGTAAACAGAGGCAAATGATTCCTGCTTGTGTTCCTACATTCATTGATATCATTTACACTTACTTAACCCCTGATTTGACTTGAGTAAAGTGCATTATTAGATATTAGTTTTATCTGTGCTTATGCAATACATTACTGCATTGAAATTTAAATTTGGTTTACATTTCATGTTCCTGTTTCCTTATTATCTAACCTGCTGATTAACTTGATATTTTAGAGGTATGATGAACATGAGCGTCCACTGCCATGAAGAGGGGGGATATATTACCAGAAAGAGACAAAATGCTATATATATATATATATTTATATATATATATATATATATATATATATATATAATGTGCACTGTAGAGAGTGAGACAGACTCGGGAGTGAGGTGTTTGGAGGTGAGGTTTATTAATCCTTATAAGTAAATTGTCCATACATGTTTCGGGATTCTTCCCATCATCAGTGGTGTGTGCTGTGTGAGTATGTGTTAAAAGTTCCCATGTGGAACCGGAGTCCACTCTCAGGAGCTATGCATTGTGGGTAAATTGTGTTGTCAAGGCTTCTGGATGCCTCCTGCTGAGTGGGAGAATGTCCAGTAACGTATATAATACAACTTATTGACAATCCTGTTATTAGGGAATAATAATATGGTCTTTATACGGGAAAATCAGGTGAGGGGGTTACATAAAAACAATTCTACTTCACCATTATCCTTGATTGACTATAACATTCTAGTTTCCAAACCCCCTTGTCCTCTTTGAGGAGGCCTGATCCAGGGGAGTCAAATGTCCCCTCCCAGTGAGTTGATGCCCCATAATGTTAAGAGGGTTAACTATTTTCAGAATGAATCCTTCTATGATTCAGCATTTTAACTGCTCTGGCATTTCTCAAATCCCAATGATGCCGGATTAGGGGTAGATCTTCTGTATTTTGAGCCTGGTCCCAGTCGATTTTCCAAGTTTGTGGCATATTCTCACAAACCGTATTCTTCTCAATACCCAGCTCGTCATAACCCAACCCAACCCAACCCCACCCGGGTACCTGCGTTTCATGACCTCAATAAATGAAGAGGGTGGAATGGGGGTAAGAAGAAAATCCCAAACAGCTTCATAACCCCCCCACCCCCACCCTGCCAGATTTACATTTGTGAACTTGTCGTTTTTATTGATTCTCTGTCCTGCAATACTAGGTTAGCAGTCGGGCCTAATTCTGGTTTTCTGCACCTCACCACCACCACCACCACCCTGTCGCCAACGTCAGCAGGAGTTCTGAGAAGCAGTTGAGGTTATCAGAACTAAGTTATCCCCCCCACAACCAGACTGTGATCAATGATCCTTCTGATTTTAGTAGTCAATATGCACAAAAATCCTCAAGTTGTGCAAATCTTTTTCCTGCGATAAAAGTATGTGTGCACTGAATTTTTGTGCAAATGTTGAAATTGTTTCAAGTTTACTTTGGCACTGTGGGGCACCCAGTGATTGCATTAGTCTGCAAGAAAAAATTGCTTATCTAATAATCGTGCTATAAGTACTCAGACAAGTTTCGTTATTGAGGTTTAGCCACTCGGCCAAACCAAAAGCAAATCCAGAGTTATGTCCCTTGAACTGTATTTTTTATTGACTAACTACATTTCAATCTTAATTCTCTAATATAAGCTTTCCAATATTTCAGTCAATGTTTTCAATCGTTATAACAAATATCTTTGCCAGGAAAACTATCCTTTCATTTCCAGAAACCAGAGTTGACAAAAAAAAATCGATCATGACTTTCACACAACTCAAATATTTGCAAAAGTGTGATGAATATTTTATTACAATTATTTATGGGATAGTATTTTCTTTCATTTTAATTTTTTTCAGTTGCTTACATCACAAGTTCATAATAAATGGAAAAAAAGTGATTTTGTAAGAAGTTACAATCCACTTTAAAGAATGGAATATAGATTGATATTTTTGTATTCCAGCTTTCCGATCATTCAGAAAAATAGATAAAACAGATGATGATGCAAACACTATATGTTTATTTTCCATTTAAACCAGGGGTCCCCAATTGTTTGGATGAGGTTCACAAAAAAGGGAGTTAACTATAACAGACAATGTGCATGATTAATGCATAAATTACACAGAACGATTTGGAACAAATATGAGACGGTAATTCTTGTAAGTTCATGTCAAGAAACACTGTTAGAAAGACAAAAAAAATTATTTTATGATATTATTTCTCACTGAACATTCATTTTAGTGTAACTAAGTATTTGATCTTTTTTATCAATTGCAACCCAAACCGTAACCCTAAACAATATCCTTTGCAGTTAAATTTGATAAAATACAGTTCAAAATGGTCAAGATTTTGGCTTTCATTTGTTCCATGATATTCCTTTTTTTGCAAACCTCATCCAAACAATTCCCCCTTTTTTGCACTGTGGACTGGTTTTATATAGTCAATACAGTTTGAAACAAGCAACTGATGAGGGAGGGGACTTACAATCAGAATACATGTGACATCAACTATGTCATTTATAAGTGGTCCATACACTCTATCATATATTTCTAAAAAAAAAAAAAAAAAATGAATTTGATGTTAAGATTTAAGGAAATTAATTTATTTTTATTTTACAATTACTGAATATTATTTTATTTTCCCCATAGCCCTGTATTACACCCTAGGTGTCCCAGTACCTGTCTATGGCTTTATGGTTGGGAAACGAAGATTTTTATGAAATAGGATAATTCCTTAGATTGAAATCTTAAAAAGCTGACAGAGTAGTAGATAGATCATGACATACATCTCAAGGGACGCAACTCTGGTTTAAAGACAGCATGAACTAATCTCACATTTACATGAACGTCAGGTAGATGACCGAGGTTCTATGAATGAAAACCTTTGTAATGATATTTTGTATAAAAATGGAATTTGATGATTCAGACACTGAATTTTACGATATGGGGGCTTAAAATTCAAGAAAGGATGTTTCAGTTCCCAATTTGTATGTTGTGCATTGGAAATCAGAGAAAAAATTGGTTATCAGTGGTCAGGAATGAATGAAAGCGTTACTAACTGAATATGGCTACTCTTTTCATGAATCTGTCAGACTTTGGAATTTCAGATTTCAGAAATTCAGACATTAGAATTTAAGATATTTAAACTTGAGACATGAATAAGAGAAAGAGGGAAACAGAAAGAATCTTGTCATGACATCATGGCATATCAACTCTCATTTGCAAGTTCTCAGTATTTTTTGTGAACTTTCTGAACAAGTCTATGTATTTTATTTGTTTTTCTTTTTGTTGAAAATAATGTGCTACTAAGGATGTAATTAAAATGGTTAATATAACAACAGAACCATTAAACAATATAAAAACATAAGAATTTTAAAAAGGCTGTATATCCATCATTGATTTTTAGCTATTCGTTCAACCAAATTATGCCACTCATGATTACAAATAAGTTCCAAATTTTCCTTAGTGTTTCCATGGCTCAGTAGTCTGGAACTTTCCACTAAACATCTAAGATCTTGTGTTGTGTTGTGTTGTCCCCTGCTGTATTCAATCCTTTTTTTTTCCCTTATTCTTTGTTTTTGAAGTCAGTGGCTGACCAACCATTAGATTGAGTAGGCCTCTCTTTCTTTTTTGCTTTCAAAGCTAACGGTGGATCAACAGTTAGGCTGAGTCAGCTTTTTCTTTTTTTCTATTGTCAAACCCATACTGTTGAGTTCTTACTTCATATTTTCATGTAAAAACAATGACGGATGACAATGACCAAACCGAAAACTAGTGACGCCATGACCAAATAACAGTGACACACTGACGTAGACAAAAACTGACGAATACGCTCCTACTATTGAAGCCAAACTCAGATCAACTTATTTCGCTAAAATTTTCAAATCCCATTTACAGGAAATACTAATAAAGGAGTTGAAATAAAACTCATAGTTTTGGAATAATATTGTATGGAGAAATGAATTCTGTCTTGTTTACTTTTTAGATTTTAATGAAGCAACAAAGTTTGACCCTAGCGATGCCAAGCCTAGGTATAATGTAAATGTATTGATATTGATTTTACTATAAAGGTACAGAAAAACAGGAATAAAAGGAATGTCATTAGACTGGAATGATTTTCAAGCATTACTGGCAGAATAAGGCTATTATGTGTATAATATGAATGCATTACTAATGATTTTACTATAAATATAAACAATACTATGCTCACTGTTCATGTTTTAAATATTTTTTTAGTCTTTTTAATAGATTTAAAAGCTGCCTTGATTGAAATGAATTGAAACTACATTGAGTTCTTTGATCACTGTTTTGGATTTATGGTTAAGTATGAATTATTCTGTAGCATGCATTATTAATTGATTAGAGGCAACAAATTATCAGATGAAATTAAATGGAAATTCCTATATTTCAAGCTTTCTAATGATATTTGTCTGGCCCCACAAATAATCATTAATAATCAATCCAACTGGCAGAGGCAAAGAGGTTGCTAAAACCTGGGCTAAAGTATTCAGAAATTAAAAACCATTGTAGGTGGTAAACTCTGAAACAACAAGGCTCATTTTCATGTTACAAATGCAACATAGCAAACAATTATAAAACAGAGTTTTTGTGCTTTCATATAAATGCATGATATATTTAGTTTATATTTATTTATATTGGAGTTTTAAATACTTATTACAGATTTTTAAAAAGTGGAGGAGCATTAGAATCTTCAGGGAAGAAAATAAACCAATGTTTTTTCTTATTTTCAAGACAGAATCAAGCAAAGAACCATTTGGTTTTTCAGATTGTTGACCGCCATTTTTCAGGGTTATGATTGTTTGGGATTTCAATATTGGATTTTATGATATCAGGGCTAGCGTATTTTAAAGGTTTATGATCGGCCCCACGTCTTAAACTAGAAAGCAAACAGAGAACACATACTTCTGCCAACAGCATTGTCAGGGGAAGTAATTGTGCATGAATCAGCCCCAAAATTAAATAACATTTTTAATAGCCATAGCTCATTCTTCAATTTTGTAAAAATTCATTAAGAACTTCTGGAGATATTGTATGGAGTGTCATAAAATTTGGGCAATAATATGTGGTGCAGACATAACTACAATGTAGAGACAATTCCGCTATACTTTCCGTAGCCTATAGCCAACCTTCCCACAAAATTTCTTTGAAATTCATCCGGAACTTTTTCGGAGATAAACTATGGGGGAAAAAAAAAAAAAAAATCAGAAAATATCTCTCAATCAAAAGACAATTCTTGAATCAGACCCCAAATTCAACCTCTTCTTCCTCAAATGATAAAATTTCATCTAAATCCATTGAGAACTTTCAGTGTGTGTGTGTGTGTGTGTGTGTGTGTATATATATATATATATATATATATATATATATATATATATATAAACAGCTGGAAACCAGTCCTATTAGGCGTTTTTCAGCTGGTTCCTATGGAAGGCCTCACCCTCCCTTCCAGACAAACACGTGTGTCTGCTTCAGTCTGTATCTGGTTAAAGTGCTATCCATGTTCCTATAATGAATATAAATTACTAGGCGTTGTTGTTTCTACTAGTATATGCCAAAAAATTGTTAATGTTATACTTATACTATTTAACATTAATTGCGAAGACGTTATCGGAAAAAGTCCTCATTCACAAAACCCAAAACTGAATAACATTTTCTTCAGTTTAGGAACTGAATTTAAATGAATTCAACAACTGATAGATACATTTTGCTCATGGGAGAATTTCACTTGAATGCTACTTCATCAAAACAAAAATGCGCTACACTATCAAAGACAAAAATTTAAAATTAACATCCATAGTTTTTTGTCCCTAAGATATCAAGTTCTATGATGTTGGAAATGGACGAACAGTTACATTCATTGAATCCAGAAAGGTAATCCCTTGTAGTTAATACAGAAAAGTTTAATAAAAATTAAAACTGGTCTACTTAGTTCCACAATTGGAACCGTCACATTACCAACGGCTTTCGGCAACATGTAGTGTTCTCTTCTCTCACCTTTTGTCACACATTAATCTCAAAAAGTCTGAATTTTCAAAAAAATAAGCATAAATGCTGCTGAACACAAACTAAAGGGCCAATTTAGCATAAACTTACATTGCAAATCAAACCTCCCTACAAGAAATCTATTTGGGGGATTCAAAAAGTAAAAAGAATTTTTTTTCAAGGAGTAAATGTTGAAATTTTAATCTCTCTAGCTCCATTGGTGCAGTCTGAACAAATGACATGCATACATAGCCAGCCAGAATCACTTAAAAACTGAGGAAACCAAAGTTGACAGTTCAAATACTTACACTCATTGAATCCAGGCAGGCGTTCTCTTGCAGACAAACATGAAAAGTTATTAAAAGATCAAAATTCAAACTTTTGTTCAAACAATCGAATCTCTTCTTGCTTTTGATAATGTCAACTCTTGGAGAAGATCTTGCTTTTGAATTTTCAACTTGGTAGTATCAAAACTCTATCCTGGCACTTACACAAGAATGTTGTTTGGAAAACCTAGCGAGTCTGCATGATAATCTTTTTGTCTGCCTCTATTGTAGGATTAGGTCACTTCCATATTGACAGAAAATGTATTGTCTATAACTTTGAAAAGAGTCATTAACATTCCAATCTTATTTATTTAGTCAGATGAAGTGTTTTGAATCATTATCAATACGTTTTTGCTTCTATTTTTTCTACCTGGAACTTTACATTATAAAAATCTGATATGAAATTCATTTTCAAATTCTTTTAAATTAATTCATTATGAATAGAGTTCATCATTGACTGAGTTTGATAACATTATCTGTGATTATAATAAATGGCTTCTTCTATATTAGGGCTAAATCTCAAGACCTGATATCTGGTGGGTTTATGTCCTACCAGTGAGATCAATTTCTAAGTGCTTCTGAACTAGCATCAAGTTATTGACCTATTCAGCTAACAAAGATATGCTGTCGTTAGTTGATATGCCAAGAGAAACGTGCCTTACTTACATAATATGTATCAGATTTTTACAGTTCTAGGATTTACCTGGATTTTCTAAGTAATTTGTTCATGGTTTATTGATGGTGTTTTGTTTTGTTTTTTGTCAGATTTTCTCCAGATTAAGTCAGAGTTCAAGTATCTTCAGCTAGTTAACCCACTTGAACATGATTCAACATGTCTAATATTCTGCGCAATTTGACCAATAAGTCTTGATAGAGACCAAATACCCAGACACTTGAATAAAATATTAGAAAATTTAAGTTTTTTTCTCCCCTAGATGTTTGATACATTTTAATGGCCTGCACATTTGAATCTTTTATTTCTTATGCCCAAAATTTCTCTATTGATTATACTTCAAAATATGGTGTTATTTTCGATATATTTTATGTTTACACAAGGGCAGCAACAATAAATTTTTCCAGAATATAATACATATCATGATATTCAACGCACAATACAAAATGTATCTCAATACAAGAGTTCAGTTAAAAAAAAAACAACCCTCAAAAGAAGAGTGTTTATAAAATTCAACAAGAGAAAAATGTTATCAGAATATAAGGTCAGGAGGAAAGATAAATCTTCCTAAAAAGTTATCAGCTTATGAGCACTGGTAAAAAATGTACGGATGTCCAAAAGAAACAGTTTAGTCTATAAAATGTATAAGTGGCAACATTACACCCTTTCCCTCACCACCAAGTCTACTGACTACCAAAGAATTTAAAAAATGTCAACACATATTTCCAACTTGCCATAAATCTGTAAAAGAGATTTCAAAACAATACTAAGATATAATTAGTGAAAATTTGTTTGGTTTTTGTTCTTTTTTTTCAGACAAAAATTTAGTCTTTTTTCATTCTATCAACAACAAAAAAATTTTGAATAAGCTAAAATATCGTTAGTATCATTAGAGACATTTTGTTTCCCGATTATCACCAAAGTGAAAAGAATTACAGTACGGTGAATTGTTGCAGCCCTAATATAGACAGAGTAAAGTTGATAATTCACTTTAACATGTATTTTTAGGTGAGAGTCAATTTACAATGAATGATTTTGCTAAATTGGTCCCCTAGTTTGTGTCAAGCAACAGTCATGCTTGTTTTTTGAAAATTCAAACTTTTTAGATATCCAACAAAAGGTGAGAGGAGTAACTTATTCTTTTTTTTCTTTTTAGTACCTGAGAGACTCTTGCCAAAAGAGAAAAAAACGAAAACAGATAACTCAATGCAAGGGAAGAAACTCGGAAGTACCCCAGTAACACATATACCCATACCATATAAACACCCGGATAAACAAAAAACAGATATGACAGGTCCTGCCCAATTGAGCATGTTTTCTGAGTAGTGATCCCACATTCTAGAACCAACAACACCCATCAAAGGCCGAGAGGTACACAGCCGGAATATTGTGGAAAAAAATTAACACATAGACAAGGAAAATAGTCTGACCATACCATTTATGATAATATAACTTATTCATTGATCATTCCTTTTCCAATTATTTAATTGATCACCCCCAACACAACATGCATTGATAATGTGACAGTTTCTATTGAGTGACTGACCAGACTTGTTTTTATTTGCTTTTTATTGCAACTTGCTCAAACTATCAATCTACAGCATTGAATAAACACCACAGATTGGAAATAAAGAAAGGTTCCAGCAGAGACCCAAACTTGCATCTTTTTTTACTTGAGGAGCAACCTTTAGAGTTCTAATGGCTGACTTAAAAACATTCTTTATCCTAAACCATTTAACACTATATTTGTTATTGTTTTTATGTACACTTGTTGGAGGAGTGGTAATATTTTCAAGACTTATTTTTCTACTAGCTGAAAACCATCTTATTGGTCAGTTTTCAGCTATTCTCTCAGGGTAGGAACCCTATCGAGTTATTTCCATATATATATATATATAAATATATATATATATATATATATATATATATATAAATATATATATAAATATATATATATATTGTATATGTATGGTCAGCCATGAATTACTCTAGTGTCTCCAGTTTGTCTCTGAAGACAATCTACCAATATTTCTCTACCCTCACAAACTCAAATAAGAAATATAAGTTTTTTTGCTCATTTTGTTTCAGTCAAACTGTCATTAATCTGCTAATTTACTTTTTAATTACTGTTCTATTTTTTAGTTTCTATTCTTGAATCAAACTTGTAAATAATCTGTATAGAAAGTTTTTATTAAAAAAGAATGAGAAAAGGGCAGTGGCAATGGGAAATAGCCATGAATTATTCTTGTGACCATAGTGTATCTCTGAAGATTCACAAACTTAAGTAAGAAATGTAAATTTCTATTTTATTTCAATCAAAAGTTATCATTTCTAAAGGAGGAGAAGATAGTGGGGAAAAAAGTAGTCATCAGAGATAAGAAAAGAAAACAGGGTTTGTGAACTTATACTAAGTTAAAACTCAATGAAAGCAAAAGGGAAAGAGTGAAAGGGAAAAATATGTGATGGGAGGATAGGGATTTGGGACCTTAGCTCCAATCTGCACAAGCAGCCATAATGGAAGGGTATTATTCATGCAGGGCTTGGAGACCTCTCCACCAAGCTCAGTCATCTAATTCAGTGGTATAAGTGACCTGCACTCAAATATACACAACAAGTTGAACTTTTGGGTTACTCCTCTGGACGAATCTCTTAGAAATGTGCTTCAATATACATATAATAGTATGGCTACCAGTACAAATTATATATGTCCATTTAATTCTCTGAACGGGCAGCAGATCTCTACAGCCGGCTCACGCATCTATATGAACAGTGATGTCTCTTGGACTTGTGCTCAAACCCTTGATTTAAAGGTTGGGAGTTGACTGTGAACGTGTGGTGCTCCACCTTAAATCTCCATGGCAAAAGCCTTTGGTGTTGCTTGATTGTGAATATCCCAAACTAAGACCCGAAATGACATGGAAAATCCTCCCTATTCTCCATTTGCAGAGCCGAGCTATCATATTAAATGGAAATAAAGAGTATAGTTTTGCTTCATAGTATCATGTAAATAGACCCCCACCTAAAAATATTTGGGGGAAAAATGTCCAAATTCATACCCTAGGTTCATTAAGTATGCATAATAAATGTAGTTTAGCAGCCCCAATGATTATGGGAGTGGGGAATAGTGACAGAGCCGGTTTATATACATAAATATATATATGTATATATATAATATATATGAGAGAGAGATGTAAAATCAATTATCAATTTTTTAATAGTATTTTCCATAGGAATGAATGGCATGAAAAGACCATCCATTTTCTTCTTGAATTAAAGTCAAAATGGTGTTTGGGTACCCCGTTGTAGTGTAAGAGTTAGCAAGCTGATCTAATAGATCATCGGTACTGAATTCAACCCTCACTTGGTACTCCATGCTTGTGGCTCTATGCCAAAACAAAGCTAAGCTTAGTAAATAACCAATGTCATTACCCTTTTTTTTTACCTTTCTTGTCTTTATAACAGCAATGGTGGAAATCTCTTTAATATCACCAAAAGTTAAAATATACAACTTCAGCCTTCTATGTAACACATTGTCACACTTATCAGTATTTTATCCTGCCTGGGGATCATGTTTTATCATAGATTTGAATTATTGCATAGTTTTAATTATATTCAATGCAACTCTTACAAATCCTTTAATTGCAGTGTCACGACAATATAAAAATTGATCTGTGGCCTAATTCAAGGGCCGTCCCCCAGTTATGCAAAATTTAAGAACATACTTGCATAAAGAGGACAATATATTATATTCTTACATTGGATTTAGCTATTGCACAATCAGTCTTACTAAGCAGCTATTCCTTTTATCAATGTTCCTTTCAAACAGAATCCACTGTATAAAGGATTTAAATGCTTATGTTTTAGTATAAAATATACCAAAAATGTATACAAAAAAACATTTCAGGTATTTGGATTAACATAGATATTAAATTGAGGATTTTTTGAGATCATTTTAAATTGATTCGATTGTTGAATAATCTTTGAAAATATTCATGCAAAATCACTGAAAGGTTGTTTTTGTATAATGAATTCATTATCGCAAGAATTAAATGTACAATAGATTAATATTTTCATGAACAATGCATGTAAATGTACAATATATATTTTAACAAATAAAACAAAAAGTTGTTAAACATAACAGTACTTAGATTTATTTTGCAGTTTTAAATACTCATTCTAGAAAACGAAGGCAGTGCCAAATCCAAAGGTTCATGTTTGGAAAGGACTAGACTTCATGTTGTGTGGAGCAATCCGCCATAATAGTCATATGAAATAATTTTTCCTCCATCATACAAAACAATGGCATTGAAGTATTTTGGTTACTTTTTTTAAGTCTTGCTAATTCAGATATTTTAGATATTTAGGTCTATTGCCAATTTCGATACTAAATATATAAATTTAAAACATAACTATAAAAAAAAAATCACAAATTATAGATCTTTTATATATTTTTATTAGATTTCTCAAGAATTTGAAACAACTTGAAACTCAAAACTACAAAGTCTTGCGTACTGACTAATATATCTGGCAACTGTCAAATTCACGATGGCCAGGTGTCGAGTAATCGCAGTGTGCACACAGATTCCTTCAATTTTAGCATTCAGGCTAGTGCATTAAGGGATTACGATGACCCAGACATTTTATAATGATGGAAGGTCATAGAAAGTGAGGGAAAATACTTAGATGACTGAATAATGATGCTATGAATTTGCACTAATAAAAAATTCTGTCAAAAGAATGATAGAAAACTTTTTTGTTTCAGTGAATATATATATATATATGTGTGTGTTTGTGCATGAATGCTTCTAATCACGAGCTAGAAAGATGTAGGGGGGAGCTCGAACTAAATAACATGCTCACCTCTGACCTATGCCTGAATAAGCAATATCACTCGGGTAGATAATCTGCTTTAATCTTAAACACATGTTCATGTAAACATGTGATCATAACAAGATAAAACTAGGAAGCACTCAGAGAGCTCAGTACTCTGCAATTGCCATACCCTAAGTAAAAACTGGATGAAAATGGAATCTCAAAAAACAAGGGACAGAACTTTTGGAGTAAAAATATTCATTTACTTGCTAAGAAGTTTACATTCAGACTTTTTATTGACTGTTTGTTTTTAACCACTTAAAAATATCTCTCAATCGAAAACAGATCCTTTGATCAGACCCCAAACCTAATCACTCCTTTCATAGCTCATGAGTCACCCTTCCACAAAATTTCATTGGAATTCATTGAGAACTTTTGGAGGTACCGTGTGGAAAGACAGACTGAAACAAGTGATTAGATATACCTCTTCCTACTTTGTTGGCAGAGATAAATATCTGCTGTTCATTTTTTGGGGCCAACTTAAAAAAAAGCCAGGATTGATTGTCATTATTATCACTAGTCCATGGCCCACGGCTATCATGAGGGCGCATCAATAGGCTCCGCCAATGGATGCTACTGATACTATGTGTGATAGACATGGTAGGATTGGAAAAGGGAGAAAAGGTTTATAATAAATGTTTCATACATCATTTGATTAAGACAACGTAAATAGAATAAACAATTGAAGATTTCCTGCAGCAGCCCCATTTTCTTTAATTGTTGATTCTATTTACGTTGTCTAAATTGAGGGACGTATTAACCATGTAATGAGCGGAAATCATTTCAAATAAGTTTCTATGTAATATAATGCTATATATATATATATATATATATATATATATATATATATATATATATGTATATATATATATAATATATTTATAAACAGACAGATACAGATTGACAGTACAAGAAATCAATTGAATGAGAGACAAAAACTTCATATATTTTTATAACTATAGGATATTCACTCTCATATAAGATAGATATATAGATATGTGTGCATGTATAGAGAGAAAAATTTCCACAAAGGCCATAAATCATTCCACATGATATTCACTGACACAACATGTACATCCCTACTCATGTATGATATTCATACACACAACAATATTTTTTGAATATTGTAACAATATATATTAGATATGTATAAGAAATATAATGGTTTATGTTTCATCATATGATTAATACAACACAACAGTCAAAGAAAGATAAAGTCAGAGAGGAATACCATACGTAAAGAAACAAGAAGAAAATGACATTTCACAATTGAAATATTTTCCTCTCATCTCTCTCTCTTATATATATATATATTATTGTGTCATCCACAGACAGCTGTTTCGTTGTATAACAACTCTTCAGTGTGGCTATAGACTTTCCATTATCCTATCTAGTACCATATATATATATATATATATATATATATATATATATAGTTGCAGCAAATTGGGTATGCATAGTGTACCGAGGGGAAGAACTTGGACTATTTGTTTTTTTCCTAAATATTTTTTCAAGGGGTTTTAGAGATAGGTCCTATTTAAAATGAAACTGCAATGCTTAACTTAACCCTTATTTTCTGTTGAGTATACACATATATACATACTAGCTGAAAAACACCCAATAAGGTAGGTTTTCAGCCACACATCAAAAAGAGGGGCTTTAGCCTACACCAGAGGGGAAAGGAGCCTTTCACAGGGACTAGCTGGAAACTACCCCATGAGATAGTGTTCAGCAAATTATTTTATAAAAGAAGCCCTTTTACTAAAATTTTTCAAAAAACATAATCTTCAAATATTAAACTGTCAGCATCTTCTACATATATGATGAACTGTTTTGTTTTTTGTTTTTTTTGTTCCTCTGTCCATAACAATGTCTCTTCCACTTAAAGGTAACAACTTTGCTGACAGAAATATTTCTAAAAAGTAATGATTTCTTCTCCTAAAATGAATTGTGTAGGTTTTCTCATAGAAAATCATCTGATAGAAATTCAAATATATCCGCGAATGTTTTCACGGGGATTAACTACTAATCTTTATAAACTACTAAATTATTATTTGACAGTCATCAGCCCTTAATCCCCATTTATAGGATAAGGATTGATCCATCTTTAATGCAGAGTCTATACAGCGGGTTATCCAAGGGGTTAAACATCACTGAATGTGTAGAGTCAATCAAGTCTTATATATTTATATATAAAAGAGAGAGAGATAAAGAGATGTCCAGTGAATGAATTACAAATTGTGTTATATCATATGGGAACTTATTTGAAATTATCCCCCATCGTTACACTGTTAATACATCACTCAATTTAGACAACATGAATAGAATAAACTATAAAAGGAAAATGTAATGACAGGAGATCATTTCAAATAATTTTCTTTATAATATAACACAATTTATAATTCACTCTGTCGCACCAAACATGTCTATTTCTTAATATATAACTGTCGTGTTGAAAGAGACGAATAGACTGAGAATAAACGAATTGAGAATTCGGGTTGAAAGCAGTTATTACGGCCTTTGCATTGCCAGCAGCTGTATAGCTCAATGGTAAGAGCATTTCTACTTTGAAGCAGCTACCCTATCAGTGGCAGATTTGATTCCTGCAGCAGCCCCATTTTCTTTAATTGTTTATTTTATTTACATGGTCTGAATTGAGTGATATATTAACCATGTAATGATAAGGAATCATTTCAAATAAGTTTCTATATAATATAATGCCACATATATATATATATATATATATATATATATATATATATATATATATATATACAAACAAAAGAAGATACTGCTATGTATATATTGTTATACAACGAATATCATACAGAAAATACTTGAATGGGTTTTTAAGAAAAATTGCTTTGTACAACTTTTCTCTTTTATAAAAAAGAAAAGAAAAAAGACTAAAATAGCATTCAGTATTTGATTTGCAGCTAGCCACATAGATGTAGTGTGCACTCTCTTCCTCTTTCCTACACACCAATCTTCCATAACTCCCACTAGCCCAACCTCTGACAACTCAGGCTACCATACCATAATTACCATTTTTTGGGGAGGTGGAAGGATGCAAAAAAAATTTCTCCATATAAATTAATAATTGCTTTTTTGCTTAAGGTTTACAGAAAACCAATCCACTCAACAGATCAGATCATTGTGGCCCAGTGGTAGAGTGTTCACCTCCAGTTTGTTAGGTTGTGGGTTCAATATATGGCTCAGGCATACTGAAGACTATGAAAACTGAATTCAATACCTATCTGCTAAGCATCTAGAGTACAATTTAGGCAGCCTAAAGAGGAACAACCATGATGGGAGCCCTTACCAGCTTCTACAAGGGATTGAAAACTCTGTACTGACTATGGACAACCCACGCGCACTTCCTTACCTCTGCAGATGACGCAGAACTTTCTGAACGTAATTTTTCCCAGATCATCAAATCCTCTGTGAGGTCAACGTCTGAAAGGTTGTCCCAGCTGACCTGGTAATCTTCAATCTCGGATACATCGTCAACCGTGTCAATGTGGGACCAATCCTCAGCATCCTCTTCCTCCTCTCCACAGTATTCCTTGATCGGTTCCAAATAGTATCGTTGGCGGTCCATCATTCGGAAAAGAAGCATTTGGACGAAAGTTGGAAATCACAAAGAACAAGACGCGAGTTTTACAATCTGGGATGGGTAAAAAAACACCCAAAACGAAAATATATTCCAAGATCGAAAGACAAAGAAAAATTTCCTTTGTTGATTTGCTAGAATTGGTAAAAGCTATCCAGTTGGTCCCAGAGAAGAGAAGAGTCAATAAGATCAAAGACCGTAATTAATTTGAAATGTGTATCTTACTGTAGGGCAGCGGTTCCCAATCTAGGATCCATAAAGGTATTACTAGGGGTTGTGAGCTTGTTGAGTAGGTAGATCTTTTAAAAGCCTGGGGTCCGTGAGTTTGAGTAGGTAGGCCTGGGGTCCGTGGAAAAAATTCAAATATAAGGTTGGGAACCACTGTTCTCTTCATTGAATCTGCTCAAAGTTTCCGGTGAGTTATTCGTCAGTGTGCAGAAAGCGTGAAAGGAATTATTTTGGTATGGAAAGTCGGTCATGCATAGGAAGAAAAAGATGATCAGATAATTTTGCTATGTTGGATAGGCTGACCAGGACGGGCAACTGTGTGGTCCGTTGAGTGTTAGTTCAAGCAAGATGGTTCAGAACAAAGTTGGAAGAGGTACAAGTATCCACTCATGTTTGTCTGTTTGTCCACACAATATCTCGAAAAGTTCTTAATTAAATTTTGTGGAAAGGTAGATAGAATGAAAAATGATCCAAATTTGGGGTCCAATCCAAGAATTCTTCTGGTTTGAGAAATATTTTATCTCTTTTATATATTTATACATATTCACTTATGTTTGTCCAAACAATATCTCATGGATTTTCAATGGCATTTTGTGGAATGGTGGGCCATGGACTAATGAAGAATTGATTAAATCTTGGGTGGAGCCAGGAATTTTTTCGATTGAGAGATGTTTTTTATATATAAAGACAACAGTCCGAAATATCGAAATGACAGTTATCTCACTCGCATTGTAGCTATTTATGAACAGATTTTCATTCAGTTGTCAGAGGGATGCACTCTATGACTGCTGTCTGATACATTGCATGACACCAAATCGAAAGACAACTATTAGCAGTATTTTTTTTTTTACAGGGAGAATGGTGAGTGAAATTCCTTGGTCAGTTAGCAACAGATCGAAACAAGGAAAATCGGTCAATATTTGATGGTTAAAAAAAAAAGTTCAGATCAGATTTCCATCTTTTGTTTGGACAATCCAATCTCTTCTTTGCATCTTTGATGTTAACACGACTTTAGTCCAATTCACTCAACAGCCTTTTTCAGGTATCATACGTAATATCCATAAGGAAAGAGATTCTCTTTTTCTGGTCTCTTTCTCAGAAGAGCAAAGTAGAAAAACGATATCAAACAGAAAGTTTCAACGATGACATCAATGCTTGTAAAATAAATTATTCTATTTTTAGCAATGCATGCTATACAGCTTGTTCCTTAATTTTAAACAGGGAAATGTTCTCCGTTCCTTCCTTTGATGAACAAAGAATTCCATCTTATGTCTCTGTTCAGCTGAGACGAAAAGATTATGGTTACTATGATAAATTCCAACGAGGATTGTCAGGAAAAAAGGATTCCCATGTTTAATGGAAAGGATAACAACAAAAACAATGTCAGAACTCCCTGATGAACACTTTTCAATAGATGTATTGATCAGTTATCCATTATTTGCATTTCAAGTTGGAGAAAGCCAGAAGACTAACAAGAAAACCAGAATTAAACGAATAATATCTTTTTAGGGGGCTTTAATACATTGTATGGTCACAACACTTTGGATAAGCCAAGTTAGGCAATGTTGAATCCAGTCATTAACTAAAAAGGGACAATGCCTAACTGTTGGAAATTTTTTTTTAAAAAGAGAGGGATTGAGGGTATATTGTTGTTGAATCAAGGATAAGAGTCATCCCAACCTCTGTCTGGAAGGATATTAACGAAAAAAAAAAGTTGTTTTTGGTCACCTCTGATTTTGATTGGCCAGCCAGCCAACCAATACATTGCTTAATCTATAACCAAAAAGCAGACTTTTGGAAAGGTAAGTAATGTTTTAAGAGGCCAGATTTATATGATTGTTCACTGTTCTGAATTTTAAAGAAAAAAAATGGTTACCCAAGAGGTGAAGTCAAAACAAAAAAAAAATCTATTCTTTGTCAAATTCGCTGGAATTTTAATAGGAAATTCTGAGAGTTCAGTGCAAAGAAATCATCAGCAAACTTCTAATAATTTGAAAGAGAAAATAGGCATTGTTGATATCAAGTCTTGAAATAATAATCCAAAGTTTTAAGTAAACAAGTCAGCCATAAAATACTGTTTGGCCATTTGTGAATCCTGGTATTTACTCCCCAACTCTTGTGCCAGTCCTGGTATTTACTCCCCAACTCTTGTGCCAGTCCTGGTATTTACTCTCTGACCCTTTTGCAAGTCCAGGTATTTCATTCAATAGATTTTAAAATCCAGTGCATCTATCCAGTTGTGAAATTTTTAAACAAGATGCAGTATTTAGAGCTGGATCCATCGACTCGAGTACATCGTTTACAAACTTTGGGAAAAATTCAGAATTGAGGAAAATAGGTTCCAGATGAATCTTGAGTTATTTACCAGGCTCTCTATGACACGTGATGAGTAGAAAGATTGATTAAGATGATTATGCTGTATACGTTGATCGTACAACAACATATCAATTAGGTTCTCAAGTGGAAAATAAGTGGTTGATGGTTTCCTCTCAGCAAAGGAGAAATAACTCTGGCGAATAATCGAAAATAACAATAAGTAATCCACAGATCAAACCACTGAAGGGAGAGAATTTGGATCCAGTTAGGGTTGTGATGACAAAATCCAAAATCAACAGGTTCTGAACTTTTGTTTTTCCATGTTCTCAACAATTCCAGCGAAACACAAAACCTTTCATCCAGATATTTACAAATCGGCCACACTCAAAATCCAGATATTCTCTATTTGACCGTTTAAGCTGGTTTTGCCGATCGTTACCATGCACTGGGTTTGATCTTCACCGGACGCTCCATACCTTTAGGCTTGTACCATACCAAGCTAAGCTTAGTAAGTAACTAATCAAGATGTTCATAAAGTCCTTGTGAACTTTTGAAGAAAGATCCAGTATAAAGAGTTGAATCCGTCCACTGTTGCACACAGCGTGTAACTGCAATGCACAAACGAAAGCTTCGGTTGATTGATTGTACATTCATTGATGATGGATACACTGAAATTTATTTAGATATCTGAATCCGCAGCTTAGTTTGGGATAAAACGTGGATGATGACAAATCAGGATTTAAGTTGATGGGGGGGGCAGCAGGAGACCAATCAGTGGCTGCTGATTGACCTGAATTGGGGAGTGGGAAGAGGCGAGGTGGGAGGGGGGGATGATGATGAATCGTGTTTCTTATTAATCCTTTGTGCTTTTCCACCCCCAAACACCTGATTTGTATACAAAAGGTATTTGAACTTTTTATTCGACACTGATTATAAAGTTAGAAGTATACATATTCATTCATATTTGTCTGTCCACACAATATCTACAAAAGCTATCACTGACTGTTAATGAAATTTTGCAGAAGGTTGGGCCATGGGCTAAGGAACATCTGATTAAATTTGGGGGTGGATCCAGGGATTTTTTTCAGATTGACCGATATTTTTTTCAGATAAGATAACAGTCCAAAATATAGAAAATTGAAACTTACAGTCACCTCCACTACATCGTGGTTATGTACAAACTGATTTTCATCCAATTTCTAGTGTTTAAGATTTTACAAGCAAATAGAAGTTTCAATTTGCTTTACAACTTGCGTTTATATTAGTTAAGTAATTAACATACGGTTTAGATAGGTAGATTAAATTAAACACTTTTCAACCCCACTTACCAGCCATGAAGATTCAAAAAGAATAATACAATAATAGTGACGATAGCATTGGCAGTGGACAGCACTCTCCGAGTGCTTTCTAGTTGTAAATTTGAGTTCATCGCTTGAATAGGTGGAATTTTACTCATTTTAGAAGTTAGTTGAGTAGCAACATAGTTTTTGTTTGTTTGTAATGAGGAAAAGAGTCTGTCAAGCAGAGCCATGGCTGGGGGATGTCTCTATGATAGGGACCTTGAAAACTTCATAAATAGTAATTAACCAACTGCAATTCTTCTGACAAATCTTATCAAATGTTGGGTAAGGGCCCCTCTGAGAAGCCATGTCACCCCCAAGCCATCAAATCTCTGACAACACTTCAGCTGTCAAGCTTCTCCTAGTGTCATGCTTGCTTATGGCTAAATTTTGATAAGTAATGAGACAGTTTTGAAGAAGAGGACATGTTTCATTGAAGAGTCATTTATTTTTTAAATAAAGGTTCAAACTGGGATGCTAAATTAGCCATTTTTCAGCTAGATCTAGCTGATTTTTTAAAATTTAGCCAATAAAAATCTATGATGGCCAACTAAATCTGTCAGCAGTGGCTGCTTACCTCAAGAAAGGCATGAACCCTTATTGCCATATGTTGGCTGACCATCGTTCCAATCATGTCTGTGGGCAGATTTGTGAAGCAACCTATATGTGAATATTTTATTCAAGTGGGAGGGTTATTGTACAGGGACAGTCCTCTCTCCTAGCCACCAAAGTCATTTTCCAGGCGTACGACAAGATATCATAACTGGTGTCATTTTTGCAAAGTCACAGAGAAGGCAGAGTTCACTACCAGTCTGCTTTCAGGTTTTCTCTTCTGGTTTGTTTTTCTCTCAAAGTAACTTTTTCTTAAATCAAATGCCTTCCAAGGCTAAAGGACTGCAATTGTCCTGATATTTACCCATAGCTGGGAAGGGAAGTGGTTTCATGCCTTATCAAAGTGCATTATAGTAATGTGGATAGAAACAGCCTTGACCAAAATTCAATTCCATTTTCCATGCCAGTAACCATTTTGTCATGACACACCTTCACCCTACAAATATGTCATAAAATCAACATAAAATGATGGGAAAGGAATCTGTATATTTCATTCTTTGATACATTCAGCTTCTTTTTATTCCATTTCTGGCTTCAAAAAATACTACAAAACACATACAAAAACAGGTCTGGTTAGTCACTCAATAGAAACCATCGTGTGACCAATATCTTTCAGTTGCGTTGGGGGTAAGCAAATTGAAAAGGGTTGATTAATGAAGTTACTTCTCTCGCCTTTTGTTTGGCAGTGACCATTAAAAAAGTTTGTATCAAAAATTAAAAAAAACAAGCAAGAATGTAGGCAGACATGAACTGAGAGATTAATTTAGCATAAACTTGGATTGCTAATTGAATCCCACCCTTGAAACCTATTGACAGGGAATTTGAAAAAAAAAACAAAAAAAACCTAATAATGAGTAAATATTCAAATTTCAAGATCTTTAGCTCCATTCATTGGTGCGGCCTGTCTGCATGATGAACACAAAGCCAGCCAGCCAGCCAGACCAACTTAAAAACCGAGGGAACCTATATTGACAGTTTTTGTTGATGGTTTCTGATACCCTGAAATGTGATCCAGTCCCAGACCAGTGAAGGAACAAAGGAGATAATGGAATGGAGACGATTTATCATTCTTGCAAGAAAGTGAATGAGAAAAAAATTGATGAATATAAGAGATGAAAGAAGACAATAATTATAATCTCTTGAAAATACTCTTTAAAACCTTTTCTATATATGTTTGCTACAGAGATGTAGCATAAAGACGCTGCTGTCATCCCTGGGCACAGTCATGAAGGGGTGCAAGTATGTGTATGTGCAAAATTTCCTGTCATTTAAAATGCCATTAATTATTTCTAATGCCCTCCCCTAGGATAGGGGCCAGCAAAATTTCCAGGTGGCGGACCAGATTAGAAATGTTTTGCCGGCTAAGACCAATGAGAATTGAAATAATCATCATATAAAACTTTAGAAACCATTTTTTAAATTTCTTTTTTTTTTTTTCTTTTTTTCATAGGAGTAGACAGGTTATCAATCAATGACAATTATGAATTTCTTTTTCAGGGAACAGAATATTTTCAAATTGCGGTTTAAATTTTTTTCCTTACTAATAGTACAGCAAAAACATATAGAGTTGAAACATTTTAAGCTATAGACCATTGATTTGTTTGAGGCCATAAAAATAATAAGATTCTCGCTCTCTTTTTGTCTCTGAACGTTATTGTTTGTTAATCAAAGATAAAGGGAAAAAACTAAGAATTTTTGTGTGCAATATCACATTCAATAAACTTGGTGAGGCGGTGGAAATGAGGACACGGACTAGATTTGGCCCCCTGGATCATAGTTAGCCAACCCCTGTCCAAGGATATAGCACACCTGTCAATGGACATTAGAAACCCTTGTTACACCAATAGTTTGCAGTCTTCAACCTAAATGTGTCAAACTGATCTTGAGTTTGAGGTTTAGAATAATATAACATTTTTATATCAATCCATGTAAGGTTGTTATTTATTGCGATTTGTTTACAAAAGTGAAAGAAAATCTAATTCCATTTGTTCTTTAATAAGAAGAGAAAATCAGAAAAAGATTAACCTTAAACCTTTATGTAAGGCAATACATAGATGTAAAGCTGAAGATAAACGCAGGTTGAGGTAATCGGCTTTAATCACTAAATAAGATAAGTAATTAACTTCCGGTTATTCATCTAAAATCTGAACACAGAGATAAACTGGGGAAATCCTTCTCTTTGAACCAAAATATAATGGGTATAAATGGTCTAATCTTTCACGTACAATATAAGGAATACAGGGTGTAGTTAAATTATCTGTACAACTTTCAAAAGGTCTAGTTATCTCTCAATAGAAACTGTTACATTACCAACATCTTTTAGTAGCATGCCCTGTTAGGGATGATCAAGTAAAAAAAAATTGGAAAAGGGGTTATCATTAAATGTTACTTCTCTCACATTTTGTTGAACAGTGATCATTAAAAAAGGCCTGAATTTTCAAAAAGCAAACAAAGGTTGCTGGGCACGAACTAAGGGATCAATTTAGCACAAACTTACATGGCTAATTAAACCAACCCTGGGGGTAAATAAATAAATTTTTCTTACACATAAGTGAATGACAAAAATTCCAGCCCTTTAGCTCCACTGGTATGACCTGTATACACGATACATACATAGCAAGCCAGACCAACTTGAAAACTGAAGAAACCTATTCGACAGTTTCTCATGACAGTTTTTCAATAAGAACAGAGTTTGTTGCAGAATAAAGTAAATTGATAAATTTTTTCACAAATATTAGTACGCTTTTACATGGGCTTCATTGATCGCCCTAAGCACATCAAGAAGGTATTCAATTTTAAGCTAGGTTAGTCGAAGTATCTTTTTAACAATGAAGAATATGGCTTAGCAGAGATCTCAATGCTTGATATCATCTAGTTCTTAAACAATCGTGTGATGGACAATGTTTACTACATAAGCCTACAAAAAGTAAGTCCATAGGAGTTGAATCAGGTGACCTACACAGCTAATGAGTTGTTCCATCCCTCAAGTTGCACTGGATAGGGAATGTTTTAATGAGAAATTTCCGAACGACCAGCCCCCAGTAAATCTGTTCGGCCATATCCACCATTGATAAAAAGATGCTCCAGCATTCGTGGCTTGAAATTTCAAGATCATCTCAATGTACCACGTAGGACTAATGGTATCTATGAAGAAGTGTACTGATGTTTATAAATGAAAAAATAAAAAATGAATAGAAACTGCATTATTTTATCTTTACTCCACAACAAACCCCAAACAATTATCTTAATGTTTATAGTTTTAATAAATGTTCAAAACTTCACAGAATTTACGAACACCCTCTATATACATAAGTAGCAATATACTTAGTACAATATAGAAATGCTCATCTAAGGGATGTATCCAAGAATGTTGGAACCACAAGGCAGGAAGGGAAGCTGCCCTCCTTGCCTTTCTGGGACGGGGTCAGCTATGTGCCCTCAATGGAAAAAAACAGAAAAGACATACTGAATAAAATATTTTTATGCTTTATTATGCATCTGGTAATTACATCAATGTTAGATATTTATTTTTATTCAGTTGTTGATTAGAAATAGAGAGACCATTCACCACAACTGTCAACATAGGTTTCTTTAGTTTGAGTTTTCTAGCTGGCCATGTTTATATGTATTATACATACAGGCTGCACAAGTGGAGCTAGAAGGCTGAGAATTTAAATATTCACTCTTATGACTAAAAAAATTAAATTCATCGCGAGATAAGATTTTAATTGGGGGTTCAGTTTGCAATATAAGTTCATGCTAAATTGATCACTAGGTTTGTGTCTGCCAGCAAACACGAAAATTTAGACATTTTTAGTGATCACTACCCAACGACAGGCAGGAGAAGTAATTTATTCATTGATCATCCCCAACTCAGCATGCTGCCAAAAGATGTAAGTAATGTGACTGTTTCTTTTGAGTGATTAACCAGACCTGATGATTATATTTCTGTATAGAGAGGAAAGTAAGCAAAATAAGGTGGAAGATTAAAAAGATATAAATCCTATCCTAAAGCTTCCTCTGGTAGCAAGATTAGATCCTCAAGAATAATAATAATAGGTCTGGCAAGTCACTCAATAGAAACCATCATGTGACTTTTTGGCAGCATACCATGTTGGGGGTGATCAATTGAAAAATTTGAAAAAAGGATGATTACTGAATGAGTTACTTCTCTCGCCTCTTGTTTGGCAGTGATCACTAAAAAATTCCTAATTTTCAAAACAATTGTGAACACCAAGGGACAAACTAAGAGACCAATTTAGCATAAGCTCACATTGCGAATTGAACACTGCTGAAAAACCTCGTTTTTTTTTAGACATGAGGTATAATGTTGAAATTTCAGCCATCTAGCTCTAGGTGAGGATTACACACATGATATATAGCCAACCAGAGCTTATAAGAGAAGAAACCAATGCTGACAGTTTTACTGGACGGTTCTTAATAATGTAAAGAGATTACTGTATCAATGATTATATTTCTCTAGATAGGATGTAAGTAATGTAGGTGGAAAGACGTAAAAGGTTAAAGATAGCAACAAAAAAAATCCAATCCTTGAGCTATCGTCAAGATGATGGTGGGCAGGTGGTATAGACCAACATAAAAGTCGATGAATAGATGGGATAAAATCAGTTTTATTAATCTCGCACTGATATTTCAATAACTGTACATAGATCAAAATCAATTCATAGTAAAAGTCATTTGATTTAACGACATTGTGAGGATTACGAAGTTTAACAATAAGATAGACCTATCACTATTTGAGTACAAGGGAGGTAACTGTGACCACCTCAGACTAAGACCAACAGTAAATCGCACTGAGTTGGAAAAAAACGGAGCTGGAACCAAGTTGATCAGCGGTTCAATTCTATGTGTTTGTATATATATATATATATATATATATATATATATATATATATATATATATATATGCGTGTGTGTGTGTGTATATACATATATGTGTGTGTGTGTGTGTGTGTATATATATATATATATGTTACGCTGAATCAGTGATATTGCATAATTGGTGAAAATCTAACATTTGATAAAAAATAAAAATGTATTTTAATATTGATCAAAAGTTCATGTAATCAAAACAAAGATATAAGACAACTATTTATTTTATTTTTTTTACAATCAAAAGTTTGAGAAATAAAACTATTTTTTTTCAAAAATTAAGGAAATGTGCAGTTTTGACTTTTTTTCCACAGAACAATATGAAGTTTTAATTTGATCAAAAGTTTTTGTCAAAAATCAAAACAAGGATATAAAGTAACTATTTTTCACAATCAAAAGGTTATTTAATAAAAGTAAAAAATCAAACCTTTATTTTAACAAAGAATAAGTCTAAATTTTGCCAATTAGACAATTTTGTTGATTCAGCATAACATATATTTGGTTTGAGGAACTTGAGGTGTGAAATGACTCCAACCTCCCATAAAAATTTAAAAAAATGGGAAAATTCCTGATGGTATGATTTTGAGAAATACGTAAAATATCTGCCAAGACACAGCCATTACTGAGTAACTTGATAGCCAAACAGATTGATCAATCCGTTCAAATTCCTCTAACTTATGGGTTGCACTTCGTAGATAGTAAACTAGTATAGTATTTGTACGTGAAGAAGACAGGAGGTTGGGGGAAAAAAAACAATGATTTGTTCCAGTTATAAATGTTAGGGAGAGAAATACAAACCTTCATGTGAAGGCTTTTCACTAACACATTACCTACTTACTATAGACTCAAATCAAATTGATCTGTGATGACGCACAAGCTGCCAATTTATTATAGGAAAATAAAATGCTATAAACTCACTAACATGGTTTCATCTCATCTCCAACTTTTCTAGAGTTATTTCATACACAGGCAGACATAAATAAATACATCTGAGATGGAATGCAGCCTAACAATTATCAGCACAAAAAAAAAATGTTCTTTCATGATAACGCATGGCCCCATACAGCAAAGATCACATCTAATAAGATTGAAGATCTCATCTAAGGAAGGTTCCACAACCTTTTTATTCTCCTGATCTTACATCGTCTGATTGCCACCTATTCTAGATTTTACTGAACTATTTTGAGGAACGAGTTTTTTTAAAACACATTAAGGAGGGGAGACTACTCACCCTGTACTCTTCCTCTTAACCAAATGACTTAACCAAAATGCTATCATGAAGCTTGTGAATCTCTGGGAAAGGTTTATTGATAATGGCAGACCGTACAATAATAAATAAATTCTGATTGAACATGAATCCATAATATTTGTCAGTAATGCATGCATAACTTCATGTCCACGGACAATCCTTTCTTCCTGATTTTCAATGCATTCCTACAGTAAAATCATCAGCAATGCATTGTATCCTTATAACAGGCCTCATTGATTAGTACAAAAAGATGGGAGTTAACTCCCTTCCAATATCTTCTGTATCAACCTCAAAAAGAAAAAAAAAGAAAAAAAATCTTGAATGTATAAAGGTCCTCAGCAGAAAACGGTTGAGTATTAGGACTGTTGACACTGAAATACCTGATTTTTTTTCTTTATTCAAAGAACAAAATTCTTAAAAACGTTATATATTTTGAGTAATTAAGTGCTCAAGCAACTGTATGAAAATTCTCATTCTAATCGGTTCAGCAGTTGCAAAGTCCAATATTTTTTTCATGTTGACATATCGTTATTTACATAAAAAATATTTTTTAAAATTGGAGTCATCATTTTCCAATTCCTGGGGCTTTGTCAACATTATAGCTAAATTTCAGCAAAATCAGTCAATTTGAGAAATTCTCCCAATTGTAAACAAAAACAGGTTTGCTTATAAAATGTAAAGAAACAATCAGATCAACCATAATTCGCTATCCCCAGGTAGAATCTCTCCACAAACCTACTCGGTGCAAAATTTCATTGGAATACACTAAGGAATAACCAAGTTATCCAATTAAGAAAGAGAAGACAACCCTGACAGATACCAATAGCAGATGATAGTCCCAACTTGTTTTTTATCAAAGTTCTTTACATGAATTTGAATACCAACTGTATAAACATTGATTTATTTTCTTTTATTAACAAAAATACAATAAAAATGATCAACATCAGATGGAGGTTTTTATTCTCTTTCTCTTGGTAATTGATCAATAAAATTGAAATTCCTGATGTTCCTATGTAAGAATCAATCAGAGAGAGATTGAGTGCTCAAAAATGTACATAAAAATCAATACAAACTGGTCTGGTTAGTCAATCAATAGAAACTGTCATGTAACTAATGTCTAGATAGTTTGCTGTGTTGGAGGCGATCAATTAAAAAATAGGGTGGGGGTGATTAATCAGAAAATTACCATCACTTTTTGTCAGGCAAAAATCACTAAAAAAAAGTCTGAATTTTCCAAAAACAAGTGCAAATGTTGCCAGACACGAAATAAAGGATCAATTTAGCATAAACCTACATTGCAAACTGAACCTCCCGCTAAAATATATTGGGAGGGGTGAAAAAAAAATTTCCTGAACAAAATGTACAGATGTAAATATTTGATTTTTTTTCATCCCTCTAGCTCCATTGCTATGGACTCTATGATAGATAGACCAACTTAGAAAATGAAAAAAAACCTATGTAGACCGCTTTGATGACAATTTTGGTTGACAGTTTCAAATGATAGATAAAAGAAAATAAAGATTATCCCAATGTCAATATAAAAATAAATAAAATAAAGTTTTCATACTGGTTTAATTTTAAATGCAATAATCTGATAGTTCCAGGTTGTAACAGCTTGTAAACTTCTATAGTAAAGTACAAAACAGGTACATTTATCTTTCCAAGGAAGATAACTCTGTATTGAAAACTGGTTGAAGTTATCAGAAAAATCTTCATCAATGCAAACTTTGAAGATTCTAGGGCAGTGTCCCGTTCCAAAGGTGCATGATTGGCACTGGGGTTTACGTTTGTGGAGTAGCCTGCCATAATAGTCATGTAAAATGATTTTCTATCAGTCCTAAGAAACTACGGCTTCGAAGTATTTCAGTTACTTCACTCTAATTTTGCCAACTTAGATATTTTTTCATATAAATCTAGATATATTTCCAATTTAGAAATCTCTTATCAAAATTTGAATTAATAATTTTAGATAAAAGATCTATCATATGTTATCTTTGATTCATTTTTTAAAATCTTTTTTATTAGATTTCTCAGGAACCACTGACCCAAACAACTTCAAACTCAACACTTATCGAAGTTATCAGAATGTGCTTGAAATAATGACTGGTACAATTCCACATTCCTGAAGATAAAAGGATAGGTGAAAAAAAAAGTCCCAAACTTATATAATAATTAATTTTATCATAAAACCTCTGTCTGATTCTTAAGAAAGATGATTGGAGAAAATTCTGCGATAAAAATCATGTGCTTCCAATGATAAAAAACAGTGGTTTTGTCTGAAATTTGTTTACACAGGATAAACAATGGGATGTAATAATTTGCATTAGAAAATTTTTCATCAAAACAGACCTAAATTTTAAAATTATACCAAAAATCAACTAGTGATCAGATTCAAATAAAATCTCAGGTACTTATTAATTTATGAATATACTTCTGTGCGAAAAGTGAATGCGGTAATATGGAAATATTTTAAGTCAATCATTCCCTTTTATTCAACGTTATGAAATCTCTATAAAATAACATTTGATAGTTAAAAACATTTACTTTTCTATAAAGTCCTCACTAGAATTGAATCAGTTAAATTTATATTCAAAACATCAGTTGGAGATTTAGAAAATATGTCATTAATCTAAAATATTCTTTTTGGGGGGGTAAGGTTGCTTCTGTGTTGTGAAAAAGTGAGAGTTCTGTAATGAATTTTCAAAGATTTATCAAAAACTCAATTCATGGATAAATGTTTTTAAATATTTTTAAAATCTTTATTCTCTGTGGAAACTTCTGATACATCTTATTAAATAAAACTGTTTTAGTAAACAGTAAATGTGAAATTTAACAAAACCTAATGTCTCAAAGATTTTTTAATAGAATTATTTCATTTTTTAGAAGTGAAATATGTTATGCATTTAAAATTCATGAAGGCCCAGAATGCAATAATAGAATTAGCTCCCTTGTTAGCCTTCAGTTTTTGTATTATCATTATTATTATCATTATTATTATTATTATTCAATGTGAGGAGACATAGATTTGTCTTTTTCAATGAAGAGAACAAAAAATTATTCTGTAGAAACAAACAGAATCTTATAGATTTTAAAATTTTTGTGAGCAACTAGAAAATATGGAGTGTGTGAAAAATGTTTCACTTTTGAGATGACTATTGATTTTTTTTAAGTTTTAAAAAATAAAGGTCAGCAACTTTTAACAAAAGGTGAATGATAGAAAAAATGATTCATTCAGTAAAATGGTTTTACTTTATCATTTATTGGTTATTATTTAATCCTGTATCAGGCAGGCATTGAAATTTTACTGTACAGCATAATTTGTCCTTCTGCTTTGAGGAAACGCTAGTTGCAAAACACTGTTTCTTTTTTTTTTTTTTAACTTCTCCAAACAAAGTTGGAAGAGGTATATGTATTCACTTGTTATGTTTGTGCATACAATTTCTCCAAAAGTTCTCAATGAATTTCAACAACATTTTGTGGGAAAATAGGCCGTGGGCTTAGAAAGAATTAATCAAATTTCAGTATGGATCCGAGAATGTTTACAATTACCTCTCCTACGTCGTAGCCATGCGTCGACTGGGTATCTCCAAAAGTTTTCAATTAATTTCAATAAAATTTTGTGGAAGGGTAAGCCATGGGAAGGGAGAATTGGTTGAATTTCAGGATGGATCCAGGAATCTTATTTCCGATTGAGAGATTTTTTACATTTTGTTTACGTATTTATGTCTTTTCTGAAGGTTGTCCACACAATATCTCCGAAAGTTCTCAATGAATTTAATTGTATTTTGCAGAAAGATGGATCATAGGCTAAGGAAAAATTGCTTAACTTAAAGGATGGTCAAGGAATTCTTTTCACAGTCACCTCCTTCATGTATATATATATATTATATGTGTGTCTGAGTGCGTGAACTGATCTTCCTTCAGTTTTTTGATGGTGCATGTTGTTGGCAGAGGTATGCACTCCGAGTGCTTGATGGATTTGCAATTAGTATCAAACATGCTACGCTTCTTTTTTAAATGTTTTATTCAAGAAGAATGTGGCTTCTTATAACAATGAAATTAAAAGGTTTTTCATGAACATTAAACCTTGAAGATGTTTGCAATATGGTAATTACCAAACAACAAATAGCAACTAATGAATAAACAAGTTTCAAATCACCCTCAATTGACTTAAGGACCAGTGGCAGTCGTCAAAAGAGCGAATTGCGTTGGTAATTCATTACAACCTTCGAAATCAATTTTTTTTCTCTATTCTTTAGAGAGGTTTGGCAGATTATAGGAAATTTAACGTTACTAAATTTATTACAAAAAATATTTGAAAAAGAGCATAACTGTGAATGTGGTAAAAATGGTAATGTTAAGCAGAGTATGAAGAAAAAAAAGAATTTCAAAAACCATTCAGTGTATGATTAAGCATGATTACCAACTGCAAGGTCCTGGCTGTGCCTGGATACCCGTTCACTCAACAGGGTCTCCACTGGCTATGCCATGTACACAGCATGTTGAACACGGACGATCCTGAAGAACCTGCAATATGAGGAACTAGCCTCTGAAAGGTGTGCACAAGGTTAGCCTAATGGTCATTTCAAAGATGTATGTAAGAGAGACGCGAAGTCACTGAACATCAATGATAAGTGGTGGGAGTACATTGCAAACGATTGTTTTCATTGAAGAATCGCACAACATTTGATATTGTTCTCATATCCATTTTGGGAATCCCCACTTATAAGTGGCTGAATTTTGATTAGCTAAAAAATGGTCACACCAATTTAAAATGATTATAAAATGCCTATACCCTGATTGTAAATGGCTATTCTGATAGTAAATTGTCAAGTTGCACGTATTAACTTTTGAGATGAGCAACACATAGATTATACTATTTCACGCAGACATACTTTGGGGTTAAGTATACAAAATATGAAAGATGTATCTGGTCTACATTCTTAGGTATGAACGAAAACGCAGAGTAACATGTTTCGTGCATTACAAAGCAACAGACACTGGCATATATATATATAAGAAATGGACAAATTTGGTCTGATCTTATATATATATTTGAATTATAAATTGCATTATATAAAAACTTATTTGAGATGATCTCCCATCATTACATGGTTAATGTATCACTCGCCCTAGACAACATAAATAGAATAAATACTCAAAGAAAATGAGGCTGCTGCAGGAATTGAATTTGGTGTGAAAGCGCTTATTTGGACCTTTACATTACTAGCAGCTATTTAGCCCCATGGTAAGAGCATCCTTACGTTGAAGTGGCTACCCTATCGGTGGCAGGTTGGATTCCTTTTCTTTGATTGATATATATATATATATATATATATATATCAAAGTCACCTAGACCCATAGGAAAAACTACACCTTAGCCTGTTATAACCCCTGTCCAAATCATAGCCAAAACATTTTCAGTAACTTTTAAGGTTGATACCTATGTAGCTCCTTGACCCCACCACCCCTCCTTCTACACTATCCCAAACATACCAAAAAATCCACCTCCACAACACTACCCCCTACCTTGACACACTCTGCCCTCCCCAAGACCAATTGCTGCTGCTTTACCAAAATCCCAATACCTGCTGGTCATTCTTACATTCAGCAGGAGGCCTCTAGTAGCCCTGACAACAAAACTTACCCACAATGCATCGCCCCTGGCAGTGGACTCTGGTTCCACATGGTACATTTTAATTCACACTCACACAACACTCACCACTGATGATGGGAAGAATCCCGAAACATGTATGGACTATTGACATATAAGGATTAATAAACCTTACCACCAAAAACTTCACTCCTGAGTCTGTCTCACTCTCTATAGTACACATTATATATATATATATATATATATATATATATATATATATATATATATATATATATATATATATATATACATACATACATACATACACACAAACACATATATGCAAATACTATTCAATTAAAGAAACTTCTAAACCAACCAATTCAACTCTTTCAATACCCGTGGGACATATGTATCCTGAAATTTTTTATGACTGTTAAGAGATATAGGACATGATAAATAAAGTAATTTCTTTTTCTGGCTTTTCACAACCACACACAATGGCATCATAATATGAAACCAACACAGAAACAATTTTGCATCACATGATTGAACACGAAACACATGTAAGCTAATTGATGTTCTATTTCCATGTTTTTCATCCAATTATTTTTATCATTAAAGATTTGTAACTGATTGTTATATGAGGTGTACAAAGTAAAAAAAAACTTAAATTTTATTTTGGGTTTCATTTCAACACACTTCTTTTTCCCCCAGATGTTTCAAAATGAATCATATTGTTCCAATAGTTTTTTGTTTTGATAGCCTAGGGAGCTATATACATGTTGAATTATCCAGTTTTACACAGAAATTATCATTATTATTATGCTTATTTAAATATGTTGTATTCCAGGATATGGTTTTTGTTTTCATAGCAATATATGGTTACCTTATATGAAAGTTTTATACTATATTCATTTCTATTCTAAGTGATGGTTAAACCTAAAGAATAGATGGGAGAAATATGTCCCAGGATGAATGTCTAATGGGACAACTGATTTGAATTCTTCACAATATGGAAAATTTTTGATTTGATAAAAGAACAGTTCTCTTTAACCATTAAATAAAAACATTTTGGGTTTTTTTTTCAACTTTCTAAAATTAAGGTATTAAGTACCTTAATAGATTAGTTTTGGAAAGGTTGAACCTTAAAAACTATCAGAAAAATTCAAAGAAACAAAAAAGATTCAAAGTTTTTCAGCCAATTGAACTCCTTGTTGTTTGTATTGTAAATATGACACTTTGGCTGATCTATTCTATGGCCTTCTTCAAGGGTACTATCTAAATGTGACAGTGGTGAAAAGAATTTTTTCTCCAATGATAATGCCTCTAACACAGGATTCAGATGTTTTTTTTTTCTTTTCCTTGTTAGGACTGAGTTTATAAGTCAGACAATTTCAAAGTTCAACTTGATGTAGGTTCAGCTACTAAACAGGGACAAAATATGGAAATTCAGACCTAACAAGGAAGGAAACGAAAATACCCAAATCTCACATTATCAAGCGTAGCTACCATTGAGAAAAAATTCTTTTTACCATTATCTGATAGTAAATCTGTAGAAGGCTCTAAAATGGATCGACCGAAACATTGTGTTATCAACACAAACAGCAAGAAATTCAATCATCCAAAAAACTCTTTGAATGTTAATGACTTTTTTCAAAATGAAGAACAATAAAAACGATCACAAACGATGCAAGAAGCTAAGTCATCCTG